>OZ024874.1:60076932-60676932 GCA_964017185.1 Rugalucina vietnamica | reverse complement strand
TTGTAAAGTTGGAGAAAATTCGATCGGTAGTTATAAAGATATAACACATAAAACGCACACATCAGTATTCACAAAATCAAGAAAACGTGCCAAAGGTTTTACCCCAGGTGTCTTTCAAGGCGACTATTTAGAACTATTTATTTCCTTCGTGCATTATTTTGGCATCATAATAAAGGCGAAATGTAGCCCTCCTTTTAATCATGGTATTATATAGCAACCTATCATGTCTGTTACCAAAGCTATACCACCTATGACAGAACTTTCTGACCCATCCTCGTACTGTGCTTTTTATGTATCGTTTTTTTTTCTGGTAAGTTCAGTCGTTACGGGTGGGACTTTGGTTCAAATCGCACCAATTGAGTCCTCCGTCAAACCACTCATCATTAGTATTCATTTTTAAACTGACCATTCAAATTAGCACATTAGCTAACGGTCAATGACGGTTAGACAACAAGGGGGTTAGACAAACAAACCAACACGTGCTTTTTGCAGGTACATATAGGTGCAAAAACACAATGTTTATCTAAGGAAATAGGGGTGGGCGTGCGGTCGGGACGGAAAAAACATCAACAACTGTTCTTATTACAAGCCAAGTTCATTCAGTATAAACAACATAGAAATTGCGTAAGATTGACATGTTTCTCTCTCACGAAACTATTTCATTCATAAATCCAGCAGACGATACCAGTAGAAATGATCAGGCCTTATGTAGAAGTAAGTCAAGCGTATTAGCTACCAGAATCATGGGATAGATGTGTGGCTCAGCCTGGGCGATCTCAGTTGTAAAGCTGCCATCGTCTCGTTGAGTTATGCATTTGTTCCCTCTGATTTTAGGTAAGCTGATATTATATTTTATATAAATAATTTCAATTGATTATTACTTGAAAATCCATGAAAGTAACAATAAAATAGAATACAGTATTTTAGCTTAATTATGCAATTTCTGATATTCCTAATTTGCATGTATTTAGTAAACTTGTTGAATTGTGTATGTTAGTAAATAATTTAAAGATTTACATGTGAATATATTTTAATGCTGAATATAGGTTAAACAATATAGTATTCGACTGTTCATGCCATGTTCATTAAATTCATGTTCTCCATTAAATAAAGAGTTGTAAAGCTGCCATCGTCTCGTTGAGTTATGCATTTGTTCCCTCTGATTTTAGGCCATACGAAACGGATAGAAACGAGTCTACATTACAACAGATCCCGTCCCCCATATCTTCGCGATAGTGCTTATACATGTACCTTGCTGGCGGAGGAGTCAATTCCTGATCGTTGTTTACCTATAACGTTTTATATAGCCACGATCGAATTTGTTTTTCTTGTTTGTCATTTGTCGTTAATTCCACTGGGGTTTGGCTAGTGCTATTATTATGTTTCCGCTGTTAAAATAGTGTTGCTTGGCTTACAAATAGTCCCCGTTACATGTATAATATGTATCAAGTGTTCGTCTCAGTTCAATCATTGTCTTAATCGTAATTTGTTTGCCATGATATGCCCAAAGGACAATTAGAGCATTATTCATCCAGCCAACAAACCAGTAAAAACGACAACCGCACCAGAGGTACTCCAACAAAACGATCAGTCATATAATGTAAAACTTACGGGGGTGGGTGGAAGGGGTAAAAGAGCCCAACGGGACTTCAACTGGTTAATTGTTTGTTTCAATCACGACAAAGACCAGACTTCTGATATACTTAGACAAAAAGAAGTTGATTTATAATTTATATGAGCATGACGTTAGTTTTTGATATATGACATAGAAATTCATGAGTCACAGCCAAACTTTCCATAAAATCGCAATCGCTGACGAATTAATTAGTTAGGATGAGGACAGGTTTACATAATGGTCTATTGGGACTTGATTTAGATTTATGTAGGTCGAATTAAATTTCGAGACCCATGAACCAACGCATTTAAATTTAATCTATAAATAAATTATTATCTAAAGAAAGGACAAAGGAAGCTGGCAGCTCTTGATGTTTTTTTTTATGTACAATGAGCATACATTATTTACTTATCCTTCGTCATGAGCTAATGCAATCATGTTTTGATTTTGTATGTTGCAAAATTGACCGGTGTTAAGTTGAATGAAATTCGTCCAATTTGACACCGGTAAAATATTCAGAATCACACGGCCACGAAAATTCTGTATATATTGAGTAAGAGCATATACGGGTTTAACTTAATTGAAATCGAGAGATTGTCAAGCTTCTGTTTTTTCAACACTGTACATGGCACTTCCACATTTCTGAAAATGTCAAGATATATTTAGGGCATCAACACAAACAAGGTTTCGATTATCAAAATAATTTTGCAGTTGCATTTTAAGGCGATAAAATATGATACACAGAACTCTCGCTAATTACGAGGTTGATCCAATAAGAGATGCGAACTCATCTCTTATTTCTTTCAACGTCGCTTTTTTTTCAAAATATTGTACATCAAAATTATGGGGAACATTTGATTCTTTCAGATTCGATACTTAACGTTTGTGACTGAATCGCGTGACAACCTTGTTGCTTAGCAATAAGAGAATGCACGGTAAACGACCTTTAGAATGGGTTTTATTGATGAAAACAAATCATTACGAAAACTTGCCCATGCAATAAGCAGAGATTTTTTTAGCTTTAAAAATTTAAAATTTTCAGCTGATTTTTTTTTGATATTTTTCTTATTTTTGCTCAAAACATAGATTGTGAGTACACGTTAGAACCGCCTCGCCGAGGCGGTTCTAACAAGTACCCACAAACTATGTTTTGGAGCAAAAATAAGAAAAATAGGTATACCCGCGCATACTCCAGTTTTGCTGTTTCAAGGGGGTATAAATTACACGGACATGTTTTCCTGATGTGTCACAAGCAAAGAAAAAAATACATGAATTATCGCTTTATTCCAAAGTACAATTGTCCCTTTAATATATTTGTTGTACATATCTCGATGAGTTGTGTGCAACGCATACTAATGAAGGTTGTTACCTGTACCCCTTGGAATCTGGGTTAATTTTGATTCCGCTAAATCGCCATATTCTCAACAACACCCCTTCTCCTTAAGCCAAAAGGACAAATTCTACAAATATTTAAAACTATTTATTTGTCGAATATAAATACGTCGTTGTTATAGTGTATAGCTCCCGGACGATCGGAGTAGACTTTTGTCATAGATTTACCGTTATTAATAAGAATGACTGTTTGGTCAAATACATTCATTTCATCCATATGTATAACTGTAAATCTGTGTGACGTAAGTCTACTACGATCGTCCGGGAACTATATAGGTGTAAAAAGACCGATATTTACATATTTGTGCATCAGCTATATGTCTGAAACAATTTGTGACAACTGTGGTATTTTTGTCATCTGGTGTTGGCAACATACATGTAGAATAGCTCCTGCTGACCATAACATTTTATCCCTCTTTTAATTTGATATAACAAACACATCAAATATACTCATCAAAAGAAGTTTTGCACCAGTCGTACATCTCATTTTTAAATAATGTTTAGTATAAAGCTTTTTCAAATAAATTTTTAAAACTTAATGCCATCTCAAAGGGCTGGACTTCATGAATAACAAAGAAATAATTTGCCTTGAAAAGATTTTGTAAAAATGTGCAAAACTGCATGTTTTTGAAAACACTAAAATTTGGGATGCAGCAAAAAGCCCACATCTTCATTTCTGGGCTTCCAAGCCTGAATTCGCTTCACATCCTCACTCGAGATACTGAAAAACAATCGTTTGAAGCAAAAAAAAAAAAAAAAAAAAAAAAAAAAAAAAAAAATTTTTTTTAACAAAACACTATTTTTGACCAAAAATAATGATTTTTGAGATTTTGTTTAAATTCTCATATAAAGCTTAGTAACTCATCTCTCGAATAAAATGGGTTGTTTTTCCATCAAACACAGCAAGCAACACCCCTTAATGTTTAACTGGACGTACTGCTTGCTTTTCAACCCATCCAAATTCCGACTTTTTAAAAAGCTACATATCAAAAACATGCTCATGCAATATCTTTGACATGAGGTCGCCTTTAACAGAAAGACAATAGGCGGTAGGTTTCGGTGTCAAAACATCTCATAGTGATCAAAAATTGAAATGAATTTGGATTTTGCTCATTTTCTCCTATCTTTATGATTTTTTTGTCAAAAATTACAATTTTGTCAAAAATGCATTTTTACCCATATTTTTAGATTTTTAAATTGTTTTTTTTTTTTGCTTAATCATTTGCTTTGGAGCTCTTGTGTGTAAATTTGGAAACAAAAATATTGTTCTTAACACTGTGGCATTTTTAGTGGATTTTTTTCGATTTTCCAATTTTCAGTATTTACAGAAACTGTGAATTTTTAATTTTTCTTAAAATCGTGTGAGGTTGTACACGTTTGGTCGTACACTAAAGACGGACGGACACCTAACATCGCACGGCTATCGTAGGGAGACCGCATGGGCTTAAGCCCGTCTCACACAGAACACACGGTTTACACGGTTGGCCACCCGTGTAAACCGTACATACAACCGAATAAACCGTGGCCTTATCCGAATTATACTCGGGCCATTCGAGTGTATCCGTGTAAGCCGTGTATGATTTTTAAAACTTTAAAAAAACTGGCACGGGTGCGATGTCCGTGTATAATCGTATAAGCGATCGTACCAGACCGTGAGAGACCGTGTGAGCCCGTACGAGACCGTATATACAACCGTATATAGGGAATCCTCACAGACATTGCACGGGCTCCTTACGATTTCCACTTATAGTGTGCGGAGACCCTACGATTTCCCTACGATCTCCCTACGATCTCCGTACGGTTCTGACTCGGAACATCGAAGAAAGCCAGAACAAGAAATCGTATGATACCCGCATGAGTTTTAAACACCTACGTCGTAGCCCATTATCACCTACGATGTCTAAAATATCGTAGGGAAAATCGCAGACCGAAAAATCGAACAATGATCTGGGAAAATGTAACCTACTAGGCATGACCCCTTGCGGACACCCTTCGCTGTACGATTTTTGTGCCAAAACTATCATACAAAAATCGTGAGGTGACCGCACTATCATCGCAAGGTCTCCGTACGGCGCCCGTGCGATGACGTACGACGTGTCTATGGGCTACGTTTTTACGATTTTTGAAATTTGTAATAGTGCAGACTATTACAAAATCCTAGAGGCTACGGAGATCGTAGGAAGTCGTAGAATCGTGGGGACATCGTAGGATCACCCTGCGGAGACCGCGCGAAAATACAAAAAATTGGCATCGTGCGATCATCGCAAGCTAATCGTAGGTCAAATGTAACCAAGGCATCATTCAGAATTCCAAGGGACTCCGTACGATATCCACTTAATGTTTGCGGAGACCCTACGACCTTGCGTTTTGTATCAGAACGTATAGGGACTCCGTACGGACATCGCACGGGCTTCGTACGATATCCACTAAAATCTGCGGAGACTTTTGGCTACCGTACGATCGCCTTGCGTTCTTGTATCAGAACGTCGACAAAAGGCAGATCAAGAAATCGAACGATGCCCTTATGAATTGTAAACACATACGTCGTAGCCCACGATCACCTACGATGTCTAAAAATCGTACGGAAAATCGCAGACCGAAAAATCGTACGATGATCGGGGCAAATGTAACCTAGGTTTAAGTTACATTTACCCCGATCATAGTACGATTTTTCGGTCTGCGATTTTCCTTACAATTTTAGACATCTAGGTGATCGTGGGCTGCGACGTATGCGGCATGTAAATTCGGTCTGTAAATCCTGTTTTGGGCAAATACGGCAAATTAGTCACATCAGACAGTTCTTAACAACGGATGCAACAAAATCCTTTGTGAATTCTCTTGTCACATGAAGACTATTGTAATGCATTGTTGTACGGTGTACCAAAGCCCATTTTAAACAGACTACAAAATGTTCAAAACACAGCTGCTCGTGTTGTGACCAGGACATCTCGTTTCTCTCATATAACTCCTTTATTGAAAGAACTTCATTGGCTACCTATACAGTATAGAGTCCAATATCAAATTCTTACTCACACGCACAAAGCACTTCATGATAAACCCTCAGGGTACATTAAAAAGCTGTTAAATGTGTACATGCCACGAAGGAACTTTAGGTCTCAATCTTGAGGTGCCAAAAAGCCGCACTGCCACGTATGGCGATCGAAGTTTTGCGATAGTTGCTCCGAAACTTTGGAACGCTCACCCACCTGGGGTTCGGGAACGTAGTACTTTCTGTGCTTTCAAGAAGTCGCTAAAGACACACTTATTTATACAAATGTATGCACAGTAATGACTGAATAGTGAAAGATGAACTTACAGAGCAAAGTGTTTCGAACGGATTACTAAGTTTTAAGAGACAAACTGTTTTTTAATATTATAACCATTATACATTTGGTACATGCATTTTAATAATATCTTTTTAAATGAAACATAAATCATTTTTGTAACATTTTAACTTTTCATTTATAGATTTTGTTTGTATTATTGTTTTATGCATAATGTGTAAAGCACTTTTGAACGTATGTACATATGATAAAGGTGCTAAATAAATTTGGTATAATAATAATAATAATAATAATAATAGTAATAATAATAATAATGTGTTTGCAATTCATAGGTGCATTGTACGATTTCTTGCTCTGCTATTTGTCTACTTTCTCATATCAAAACTCAAGGCGTTCGTTCGGTAGTCGTAGGGTCTCCGCAGATTTTGTGGACATCGTACGGAGCCCGTGCGATGTCCGCACTGTGAAACAAAAAAACGCAAGGCGATCGTGCGGTAGTCGTTAGGGTCCCCGCAGAATTTAGATCTCATTTTTTTATTTAGGTGGATATCATACGGAGTCACTAGGACTTCTGATTGATGACTCGGTTACATTTGGCCTACGATTAGCTTGCGATGATTGTACAATGCCAAATTTTGCATTTTCGTGGGGTCTTCGCAGGGTGTCCCTACGATGCCCCTACGATTCTACGATCTCCTTAGCCTTTACGATTTTGTAAAAGTCGGGCTCTGTACGGAGATCATTCGGTGATCGTCCGGTCACCGCAAGATTTTTGTATTATAATTTGGTAGCCTATGGGGACAAAATCGTACGGCGATCGTAGGGAAGCCGCAAGGGATCATGCCTAGTATGTTAATTTTACCCTGATCATTGTACGATTTTTGGTCTGCGATTTACCCTGCGATTTTTAGACATCGTAGGTTATCATGGGCTACGACGTATCACTCGTTCTCACGAAAGTGGGCATTTTGAGTGGCGTAAAAAAGGAGAATCTATATTGACCAGAAAAGAGATTCAATGCCTGTCTTTTACTTGTTTCATGTCTATTGTAACGAGTTTTAAAGTTTTTGCACAGTAAATATCACATAGTGCCTAAACACATGGGACGGCATAACAACACTACTTTGGTTTGGTTTGTATTCTACGAGTCAGGCATATTAAACATTACACAGTCTT
The DNA here is from genome assembly GCA_964017185.1 of Rugalucina vietnamica. Taxonomy (NCBI): domain Eukaryota; kingdom Metazoa; phylum Mollusca; class Bivalvia; order Lucinida; family Lucinidae; genus Rugalucina; species Rugalucina vietnamica. Next base: position 60,669,465 of record OZ024874.1, on the reverse strand, counting down.
GTATGAAAATGTGCAATCGCTAACGATAATCATTTAGTGCTTCTTATCAGGACTAAATACTGCTTTTGAAATATGCAACCAATTTACGGGGGTCTAGAAAAATATATTTCTGTTTTTCAGTCCGAAGAAGTACAAATATATTGTACTTTCAGAAAAAAACTAGTGTCAATTTCATAGAAAGCCTGCACTTTCAAAAACCTACAAATATCAGGAAATCTCTTTGTCTTATGGATCATTGGGCACAATGGCCGTTTTAAACACACAACATTATAGTATATCTAAAAGGCAACATTCAGCTATTTCTTTCTTCTTACTGTCACGACGGTTGTCCCGTAGAATACATGTACTTTTGAAATTTTACCATTTTTACATTATTTGTTGGTTCCCAGCTTTCACATAATCAGTATTGGAAATACAGGTAACCCCCCACCCCCCGAGAAAATAATCTATATCTATAATCCAAGGGGGGGGGGTGGTTACCTGTATCTCCAATACTGATTTCAATAAGCTGGGAACCAGTAAATAATGAAAAAATGGTGAATGCTCTAGTTCACTGATCTAAGGATGTTCGCTGCCAATGAAAAAGTATTCAAACTTTTTTTTCTGATTCCAAAATAAAAAAAAAAAAATAAGACATATGAAAACAAAATAAATATAGGGTAGTGTGCATTTTTTCAAGCTTCAGGCCTCTGAATGAGACCTCTAAACAACATGTTTGAAAATTAAAAAAATAATTTGATTTACAATTCTTTCACATATACATTCCTGGACAAACAATACATCACGAATACTTCCAAAAGTCATTTCTGTTTAAGTACGCTGGCTATTTTGGACCTAAAGCAAACATAAATTTTCATCTTGAAGTGGATGACATTTTTTATTAACAACCCTACCCCCTAACTTGAAATGAAAAGTCGGAAAAATTCAATATTTATAAATGTGTCAAAACCATATTTCATGTATTTGTAGATTCAAACTTTTATTTGTATTTTCACATAATATAGACCTTGTTCATATTTTTCGAATTACAGAATTAAAAATATAGGATAATATGCATATAAGAGAGAACCAACAACTTGACAAATCGCCCTTTTAAGCCTTTTTTCGGCTGTTTTATTCCTTACACCCCATTTCATACAACCCTTAAAACTTTTAAACTAGATCACCAAAGAAAGAAATACTGATAAAGAAGACCTTGTATACATCTACTTCTGTTAAAATAAACATCAAATCAGTGCAAGTAATTTGAAGTTGTGTAATATTGAAGTTTAATCTACCCTACCCCCTAAATTTTGCTGACACTTAAAGTTTTCAAAATGGGGCGAAAAAATGAAGTTTCTTAGATTGACAATTTTCATGACGCGTTTAATGCATATCATCAATATGTATTGAAATATAAAACATTAGGAAAATATCTACAACCGTTTACGAGAAATTCAACAGAATAAAAAACAGGAATTTCCGAAATGTCAAATGTTAGCAGCGAACATCCTTAAAGTCAAACTTACGCGCAAGCAGCATATTTTTATTTCTTTTGACTAACGATTGGAGAAACGCTTGCTCCTTCCTGCAGGTATAGTGTGGGAACTCAGTCGAGGCGTTTTAATGTGTACCCTCAATCTATGCTTTGAGGTTTTGTACAAAGGCATGTATTGTGGGTACCCGTTTGAACCGTCTCGCTCATACGAAGCTAACATGTATCCACAATCGACGTTTTTAACAAGAGGAAGAGAAGAAAAATCTCCTTTTTTTCGACTGAAAATTATCATATTAACACGTGGCAATCCATCCAGGTGCTATATACCTGTAATGGACATGAGTTAAGCGAAAATGTGAATAACAAAGATACATATCTGCGCTTGTTGATCAAGGTCTTTGATGTTCGCTGGTCAGTAGATTCAACGTTGATTCGAGACATTATAAGAATGCTGAAAACCACTGATGTTGACTACCACATTCATTCTAATTAGCGCACATGCTCCAATAGCCGCACACACTTGACGTTTCCGTAAATAAAGATGTTCATAAGCGCACATGTCTCGACTAATATATTGGTAGTTAACACCAATTTTACACATAAATACCGTATCAAAACTTAACATTAAATGATGAATCGCTGTTTTTAAACGAATGGAACACTTGAATGACATCATCTGACATTGATATTTTTGACATTGTTATTTCAGCAAATTGTATGTGATGCTTCCGTTCGTAGTGGGCGCTAATTAGAACGATATTTAGTTACCTTAGTTATTTTGAAAAGTTGCATGTAAGTGCACTGTGTGCTAATTAGAACGAAGACGATGTATTTTGTATTACCTATTCTACGGGACATTCTACTCCAGACTAATGAAAAAATATTGACACGCATTTCGAATACCCACACAAAATCTCTATCAGAACAACCGATTTCATTTCTTAATAAATTCGAGTAGATCTTCCCGAAATGCATTCTTCTGACAATTAATGTATTGCACCAATCATATGCAGAATCAAAAGTTTACACTCATTATTGATTATTGAGCACGATTTTGGTGTAATTAAAAACATACGTAATCGACACTTTAACCTGTGAAAAGTTTGTCTCGTGGCATCTCGTTAAAAAGAAATTTCTATCTGTTTTATGAATAATGTTTGTTTTCACAATCTCTTTCAGCTTCTAGCAGCTTCGAAAATGGTAGTCCGTCCACAGATTATGACGTAAATTTCCATTTTAAGATATGGTCAGCTAATCGCTGGTTCCACGCCCAAGCCACTGTCCCGTAAAATACGTCCCGTAAAATACTTATGCGATTTCAGATTCATTTCCGACGAACCGTAGTATACAAAAATTATGAAATGTCTGAAGTGACCAATACGGGTTCTCTCCCTTTCACTATAGTGACGGAACCTTGTCTATGATTCAGCACTTCCTTACTATTGATGGGCTCTTAGAATACAACAGAAAAATACGATTTCATGATTAAGAATGCGGCATACCCAACGATGAGTTTAAAATATACCATTAAAATACTTTCATTTTTTTGTCGAGATAAGTGTTTGTTACTCTCTGGCGAAAACAATCATAATGCATTATCTCTTTTTTAAAGAATTTATTTAAGCTTTTATATCTGGGCTTGTAGAATACACCAAAGGCAATGACAAACATACTTTGATTTTGTTTATTTTCATTTATCTCTGGTCATTGGGCATTTATTATGGATCAGAACAATACTTCTGTAGAAACATTTTCCCAGCGTGTATAATGGTTGTTTTAGTGCGAAAAGTCAATCAATTAAATATAAGTGAGAATCGACATATTTAACTATGACATTCATGTTGAATAGGGCCTTGCATCAACACACGCTAGCATATGTACCGTGCCGGGTATGTTAGACTAAAATTTTCTGTTCAAATATTTCAATACGAGGTAGATACATCAAAACGCAAACTTAATTCAGGTTACCTATTCATTAAAATAGCATAAGATGTGCATTTTACGCTATGACCCACTTTGGCCCACTTTCGTGAGAACTAGTGTAATGTGTTTACTTTTCATACGGACATCGTACGATTTCTTGCTCTGGCTTTCTTTGATGTTGTGAGTCAGAACCGTCTGGAGATGGTAGGGAAATCGTAGGGAAAATGTAGGAAAATCGTAGGGTCTCCGCACACTTTAAGTGGAAATCGTACGGATTCCGTGCGATGTCTGTGAGGAGTCCCTACGATTTCTGACTGAGCCCTTGCGGTCTCCCTACGATAGCAGTACGAACGGCACGATGCTTGGATGTTTCATCATGGACCCTTTTGTAGACACACTCAGAATGCTGATGATGTTTCCGTTTAACGGGATGCAGTTTTGGATTTGCATAGCAAACATGTAGATATTTTTAATCTGCTCAGACGATCGTTTACAATGAAGCATGATCGGTGACAAAACGTCAACATTGGTGCCTACTGAAACCCAATGGTGAAATGCAACCAAATATCCCACAAAAATGCAAAGCAATTACAGGGCGGCCGCATGATAAAAGTGCGGACGCCGTGATATGTCCGTATAATGACCGCACGATATCCCGGGTACGATTTTAATAACCTCGCGATAGTCGTACAGATGCCGTACGATCACCCTAAAGGTCTACGAAAATTTTTATTCTTGTCCCCAAATTATCATAAAAATCGTTTGAAATCGTGCGGTGACCGCACGATCATCCCAGACTTTCCACGGTATTACGATTTTTGAAATTGGTAAACGTGCAGGCTATTACAAAATCGTAGAGGCCACGGAGATTTTAGGGAGTCGTAGAATCGTAGGGAAGCGTAGGGTAACCCTGCGAGACCTCACGAAAATGCAAAAATTGGCATCGTACGATCACCGCAAGCTTATCGTATGCTAAATGTAACTAATGCACAATCCCTCATGCAATTGAAAGTTCCTCCTTGTCAATACCATATGTATTAGTCAAAATACAACATTATTATCTCAGACAGTTGGTTTGACCAGTTTTTCATTCGCCATCGTCACTTGTTCTATTGACACAAGGTGGTACCCCTTCTTCAGCTTCTCCATGATGAGCACAAGAGCTGTGACATTGACTTTTCAAGATAATCTTTGTAAGCCACAGCTATTCCGACGGCATGTATACATGTAAATGGAAAAGCATGGCGCTAAAATTCCAAGGTATGTAGCAGCTGGTTTATTTCTTTATTTCTATATGGAAAATCCATAAAAAATAAAGCTAATTATTAGTTGTCTAGAATTCAAAAGAATTGTGTCAATCTTTTTATTGGAAGAAATATTCAAGAACATAAAGAGGTAGTTCAAAAACTGTTTGAGAATCAATCAAACCAATTTTTAATCTGAAGAATACAAAAATCCCAATTTCAAACGCAATACCATAGTTGCATTGTATGCATTTGGCTTTGTCAGGCACTATATAAATTTTCCTCCAAGAAGGTTGGTTTGACCGGTTTCTCCTGTGTCATTGTCACTTGTTCTATTGAGGCGAGATGGTACCCCTTCTTCAGTTTCTCCATCATGAACACAAGAACCAGACACCAGGCCTCTTCACACTCAGCAGTATAACACAGTCCAAGCTTCTCCCTGAACACTTTCACTATAGCTCGATAGAATATCTCAAGATATATCGGTTTGAATCCCACACAGGTATAATGTTGTTTTCCAAGTGTAAGCAGAGTAGGTGACATTGACTTTTCAAGCTCGTCGAGGTTAGCAACGCCCATCCCCACGGCGTGCATGAACCGAGAAGCATGACGCTTAAATTCCGAGGTATGTAGCAACTGATTTATTTCCTTATCTCTGTATGGAAATAGTTGTTTTATTTCCGGGTTGTCGTTGAAAATCCTCAGAAAAACGGCAATGCCGGTGTCTTTCATGTCTGCTGAAAGGACTTTCCATGTTCTTCTTATTATGATCTTTTGTTTCTCAGAAATAACAATATCCGGTTCCCTGAATCGGTCAAAGAACACCCGATCCTTTCGTTTTCTGCCGGACTTACTCCGAGTCATGAATGAGACTGATGATGTACAACCCATTATTAACAAGTCTTTCTATATGAAATGGACTTCGAACCTGTGATTTTGTAACAATTCAGCGACGTTGCGTTCTCGTACGCGTACCAACGAGTTCTCTAAATAACTTCAAGCACATCGTCCTTTTATTTCCACGTTTCCATCTTGATGTGTTTAATCAGAATGATCTTCAACATTGCAAACATCTGGAATCATGATGTATTTGATTAGATAACACTTAGTTCTCACCAAGTTCATCGTCCACGTACGTCTTTGTCAACGCTGAATCCATTACGAAAACATGTCCATGCAATATTCGAAATTTCTTTTGGTTGTAAAAATGGAAATTTTCACTGGAAAAATTTCAAAATTTTTAGTTTTTGCTAAAAACATAGATTTTGAGTGCACGTTAATAGCGCCTTGGGGTGGCGGTTCTAACGAGTACCCATAATCTAGGTTTTGAATAAAAAATAATATAAATAGTTTACCCTTGTACACCCCAGTCTTTTCGCATAAATGTGGGGCTTAAGGGAGTACTCATTGCACGGACATGTTTTCCTGATGTGTATAAACTGCTGATTTGAATTTGTCTAATGAATCAGTTTAAGTTAATTATGCTTACTATGGCTTTTTCGTTTAGAATTTAAAGAATTTCCTTCTTTCACTGTTTGCAATTCTGAGTTAAAATGTAATTAACGAACGTCAGAACTCATTTTCTTATAAAAGCTTTTAAACTATACCTGCAATATGTCACGATTTACCATAAATTAACATTTTTGTTTAAGCAAAACCTTAACACGATAACATATTTTTCCAATATAGCAATTACATCAGAAACTTTGCTTTTTCGTATATACATGTATGCGAAAACGACGGCTGGTTACAGTGGATGATAACAATGAAAATAGCAAAGCTGATCAGCTACCTTTATTCGCGCCCCATCGAAAGTATGATTCAATCTGTACGTAAACTTAACAGTTCCATGTCTCTTGTCGTCAAAAAGCTTGTTCAGCACGGTAAGTGACGGCACCAGTCGAATACCCTGGAAACAGATTTCCCGTGGCAAGGTTCTATAAAAAGTGAACCGCATCATGAGAAACCCGGCTTTTTAAATATGCATAAAGGCGAAGATCAGCTGTGCAGCTGATCAGTACTTTTAGTTTTGCTTCATTGATAGTAAAACCCCTTTTCTTCTTGAGTGCGAAATTTTCAGTCTCTTGGCATCTACGGAGACTACACAGACCGGTTTTTGTCGGACCTGGTCGGAGATTCTAGTAACACATTTTCTCGTGACGCGGCTCATATGAGAGATAATGGGCTCTGAAAGCAACGGAAGTTAATTAACGGAAGTCGGTAGAACTTTATCCAAATCTAAACTATGAGTTGATCGTTGAATCATAATTTTCATCACGAAATCACGATTATGTGACGTCACAGACTCAATAAAGACCTCAATTAATCACTATGTTTATATACGTTTGGCTATAGACATTTTAACTACATGCCGTGAATCTCATGACACACACTAATTTTTCTTGAGCAAGTAAATGTCATCAACCACGCTAATTGTAAGAAAATTGTAGTCGAAGCAACGATGTGACTGAAAAATGATTTCTTGGTTGAATGCCGTTTTTTTATCATTCACGAAATGTACAGTTGGTTCAGAGAGAACAAGAACAAGAACAAGAACTTTATTTACCTCGTCATAGGTTAGTGGAGGTCGAGGTCATCCTACCACTAACCTTACAAACTTATTTAATAATATCTGCAGTAGGTCAATTCTGACCCATGAGCAAATAATAAATATAAAATATGCGAAACAGAGGCGCCATGGCGGACAGTGTGCAAATATTAATACCTGATATACAACATTTGACAAAGACTATAATTTCATAATATGACAATATTTGCAAAATATAAATCATTTGATATATATGTATGTTACGTCAACAATACTGCATTTACTTAATATGTGCTAGTCTAGGCATTAACAAAGCTGGACTGAACAATGACCTTATTTCAAAATAAGGACATTATACAGTCTACAGCCGATTATAGACACCATAGCTCTCATGTAAACCCGGACATCGTCTTGCCGAAACGAAACACAAGACGACGTATAGGTTACATTAGAGATTAAAACTTAGTCTAGTTAATTCATCTCCAAATAACATCATACATTTACATATATAACATCGTATATTTTAAGAGAAAAAAAACCCACAAAAACATGACGAATACATTATAAACATTATTAGTTTCTACGCAAGAAAAGCTCTGTACGCTTTTCGAAACATTTGTGAATATAGTTTCCTAATTTATTAAGTGTTCCTTTATTTGATGACTGGAACAATTCAATCAGTTTAAACATACTATATCTACGTCTAAAATAAGGTTTGATAAAAAGACATCTTTCATCATCATACAAAGAACATTCGAAAATAAAATGAAACTCATCTTCTAAAATATTACAATGGAAACATACACGATTTTCTCTTGGAGTAGAGTGTGGTCTTTTCCAACGACCAGATTCAATATGTAGTCTATGTGAAGATAACCTAATTTTTGATAAAGCGTTTCGAAATTTTTTATTAACTACCTTTTCTAAGTATGGTTGAAATTCAAAAACACATATTTCCCTATAAAATGATGCTCTGCTGGATTTGTTTAACCTTTCATGCCAACTTTGAATAAAGTGATCTTTTACCCTTTGCTTAAAAACTGACAGAAAATTATTCACATGCCCACCCCTTGTGCTTCCCAGACATGAAAGAAACCGAGATTAGAAAGTGTATTCTTAACAAAAGCTGCCCAATTTTTGGCGTTAGGTCTTTCGTCAATATCGTTCAACATTAACCTATATATGACTTTTGTATTTTTCCTGTCACTAGCTTGAAGTATTTTAAACCAGTATTTAACGATAATATATAGTCTTCGTGAATAATAATCAATTCTTCCGAATTCGCCATAAATAAAATCATTCTGTGTTGAAGTTTTAACTCCAAGTAATTGTTTACAAAACATCATATGCGTCCTTTCAATTTGTTTTGCTTGACAAAACCCCCATATTTCACTGCCATAATTTAAAACTGGTGTAACTAATTTATCAAATAATTCTAGTCTGTGTTTTGGCGTAATATTAGTAAAATTATAAAGTAACCTATTAAGCTTATAAATGGCTTTCATACCTTGACCAGCTAGGGTTTCTTGGCATGCAGAAAAAGACCCACCCGTAGTAAAAACCATACCCAGGTACGAAAATTTACTTACAATTTCTAATTCTATATTGTTATAATAAAATTTCATATCTCTTGGCAGTATACCCCCTGTGCGAAAAATCATTATTTTGGTTTTAATTGTGTTGACAACTAATCGATTTCTGAGACAATACTCTGATAAGATATCTAAATTTCTTTGCAATTCTTGAGCAGTATTTGCGAATATAACAATGTCATCAGCATATAATAATAAAAAAATCTTGAGCATACCTATATCTATCCCAGTACTGCCTTTAAGATAAAATTCATCCTCTAAATCATTGAGATACATCGCGAAAAGAAATGGAGATAAACATTCTCCTTGACGTACGCCAAGCTCGCAACTGAAACCTGTACTGATATTACAGTCTAGTTTTACTCGTGATTTAATCTGTTTATACATTGACATTACTACATTTAAGATCTTACCCCTCACTCCCAGTTTAATTAATTTGTACCATAGAATATCGCGAACAACATAATCAAACGCTTTTGTAAAATCTACAAAGGCGCAAAATAATTTCTCACCTGTATTTATAGTATGGCTTATTAACCCATGAAGAACAAATAAATTATCTATTGTACTCATACTCTCTCTGAAACCGGCTTGTGCCTCTATATAAACATAATATTCCTCCGCCCATTCAGTCAACCTGTTATTTAAAATTCTACTAAAAAGTTTACCCACTATACTTAATAAAGTAATACCCCTAAAATTGTTTACATCATCAAGTTTTCCTTTTTTATGCAATGGTACTATGAAACCTTCACTCCATGATTCCGGGAAGTATCCGATATTTAATATTTTATTGAATAGACTATACAAATATGGTAAAAGAGTATTTGATCCGTGTACGAAAAATTCATTCAAAAACTTGTCTGGTCCACCACTACGCCCATTTTTTAACTGACCGATCGCTTTACGTATTTCTTCAACAGTTATATTAACATTAAGTTCATCAAACATAATTTGTGTTTCTGAATTTAAAAATTGCTCATTGAAAAATAATATATCTTCATCGGGTTGAAAAAATCGATCTTCGGGGTTATTTACCGCCCTGAAATAGTTTTCAAAAACATCAATGGATATATTTTTCGATTTCGGCTGGGAAATGGAACTTTTCAATAGTTTCCAGTAGTCTTTTGCATTTTTAACTTTAGCATTGAGCAATTTGAAGCTTTTTTGTCTATCTCTTTCAAAATTGAATTTCCTAACGGCATTTTTATACTCGGTTCGTGCTTTGACCATGTTTTTTCTATTAGCAGTACTTTTATCTTTACGAAATATATTCAAAAATTGAAAAAATGATTTTCTTTTTTCAGAGCAATAATTATCAAATGTATACGGTTCAGGCTTTTCTTGCGTATTGCCTGGTGTTTTTACTTTCTTTGTTTTAGTAAATAATGGGTCACAAACTGAATGCATTAGTTCGGAAAAGTCTGAGATAGAAGCATCGATATCATTTGCGCAAGCAGCATCATCAACAATATCAATCAATGAAGTCAATCGTTCCTGAAATTGCTCTGTCGATATGCTATTAATATACTCTTCCTTGTGGTTATTATTCCATTTGTAATAAGAGTATGACGACTGATCATTACATTCATGTGACTCATGACGTTCGACATTAGAAATAAGAGAGAATTCTATCAAGCAATGATCCGAAACAATATTCGGGTCATGTACATAAAAAGAATTAAAATCTGATAATAATTCAGGATTTACAATACAGTAATCAACGAGACTGCTGCCTCTGCTACTCACGAAAGTGAAAGAACCAATATCTTTATCTTCACAGACACGCCCATTTGCTACACGAAGCCCAGTTTGCTTAAGCAATTCCAACAGTAGTCGGCCATTTTGGTTTGTGACTTGATCCTGCGATTTTCGTGGTATACTTTGGTCAGGAATATAATCATCTGGCAAAGCAAATACATGTGTAGCAAAGTCATCAGCGACGTAGTCACAGTCCTGTCCTATTCTGCTATTTAAATCTCCAACCAATATAATGTTACAAGCATCATTCGTAATGTGTTTTATATGTGTGATATTTTGTAATATATCATCAAAAATATTTGATTCAATAATACCCTGTCTACTAGAATTTGATGGTGGTATATAACAAAGACACAAATAAACATCGTTTACAAAATCAAAAATGCTATGGTTCAATTTTAACCATATATGTGTATCATTAACTTTGTTGAACAGTATATCATCTGAAGCGAACTCGTTTCTAACATATATGATTATTCCCCCTGAATTGCGAGTGCATGATATATTATTCAGTTGTCTATGTAGTTCATAATGCGTAAACCCGTCAACATCAAAACACTGAGACGGATCACCCCAAACCTCAGTCAAGCAGATTATATCATTATTTTGAAAAATAGTTCGGAGTTCACTTGTGTTTAATTTATTGAGACGTTTCGTTATTAAACCCTGTACGTTTAGAAGCGCAAATCGAATGTTTTTACATGTATTCATATGTTTTCTCACATTGTCACGACTATTTGGTACAGACTTATTCTCAAAATTGACACTGTCCTGATGCAAAATAATAACAGATATACCAGTATTTTGACGAACGGGTTGATAACGAGAGATACGTCGTTGTAATATAATCAGTACCGACGTATTCTAACACTCCTGTAATAAGCCATAAATTCATGTTAACTTTAATTTGTACGTGTAGTTAATACGTCACCACTGTAAACCATAAAGCACGGATGAAATCATTTATTCATTTATAAAGCTTTTCATAAAACTCTATAGGATCTGTATATTTCAGAACAATTCTATACACTCGGCGTAAGCCTAAGCACCATTTTAAAAATATTAACATTTTGCCGATGAAAAACATTATGTCACATTATCTGGATACCAAACCTATGGGCGTAGCGACGTCAAAACTAGTCATTGACGTTGTTTGGTTTAAATTTGTTTGCGTGACGTCGGTCGCGACGTTGTACGTTTTATCTTTGTTGGCGTGACCATTTTTTTTCGATACTCAAATTAGTCCCGAATTTGTGAAATATAATATCCATAGAAAATATACATCTTTGAAGCAGCTCGACATTAGACAGTGTTTCTACTGCTATATTGTATCTCAGAAAGGACCAGAGTCATGGGAAATGCATCATTTAATAAGTGTTTGTCTACAAAATGCTTTCTAACCGCATGGAACGAACTTTTTTTTAACATTCTTGATGTACACACTCTTATCCCCTTCTTTTAAGGACTTTCTTATAGATACTTAACATAAATTTTGGCTTTAAATGGCCAAGCGATTTCAGCTGGAGAAAATCTCTAAAAATGGTGGAGGACTGATCAGGAAGGACGGACGATGCCGGGTACCTTCATCAGCTAGGCTTAGGCTCAGGTGAGATAAAACATGATACAAGCGTATGTTTAAACAGGAAACAAAGACAAACTGTCTGTCAGCAAAGTAAGAAAATTCAGTAACGGATCACTCTATGAATATCAATTAGTACACACTTGCTCACAATAAATACACTAAAAACAAGAAAGAAAATAAGTTAATTAAAGCAAACAAGTTTGTTACAAAAGCTGTTACAATCATCGTACTCAGATTTGAATTGTAGATAAGATGTCGCTATGAAAATATCTCTTTCCACAGGAGTTTTGAACGTTGAAAGATTATTTTTATATCAACAATTGTTAAAACAGTATGCAACAAACATCTAGATATATTCCTCGTGCATCAACGGAGTCTGATAAGAATTTGTAAGATATCACAAAAGTGTATTATCTAGACTTTAATGTAGACAGCTTTAAAGGATTTTAAGGTAAAGAACCATAAAAACCGTGGCGCTTAAAGGTCCGTGCGTCGCGAAGGAAGAAATGCCATAACGTCGCGCCAATGACGTCGTTTTCAAGATGGCGTCGGCTGTAGGTATGCGGTCCGAACACAAGGTAAATATCGACAGAAGCAAAGGAACGGATCGCTTTTATTGTGAATTTACGAACATACGCATTATAATGAGAGAGAGAGAAAAAAAGGTCCAGAAAAAAGGAATGCCGTTTCCAATTTTATGCATATTTCTTAATAAGATTATGAGCGTGTGCTTTCGGATTATAGTAGGCCTATAAAGACAAAAAAATAATTTTAGAATTTCCAGAAATCTGATGTAAGTTCATATTACGTACACCCATTCATTTCCGACGGCTTTATCGTGTGGAAGTTGATGTGCGGGACTCGAGGATCGAACCCGCCAAAGCCTCATTACTATCATTTATTTATTCATTCTATTCATTGGCCTGATAATTATTTTATTTATCAAATTTTATTTATCAAATTTTATTTATCAAATTTTATTTATCAAATTTTATTTATTTATTTTTTTATTTATTCGTGGTGTTCTGATGACTTATCCGATCGAGCTTTAAAGCCTCTGTGGAAGGAACTTGAGCTTTGGAATGAGCCTCTGCACGAGAAAACCAACAATCGGGGTTTCTGACCAGGTCTGACACAATCCAGATTGCACAGCCACAGAAGCAGGATTATCTTTAAATTTTGGATTTAAGTAGGAGAGAAATTGTAATATCCGAGTAACAAAAACAACGGTGCTGATCAGCTGTGCAGTTACTGCATAGCTAATCTGCGCCTTTGGTTTCGCATTATCATATTGTTGGTTTTCTGATACAGGGGCTTGCATATTAGTTAAGAGAGACACTTTTGAAATGAAATTAACGGCTTCTATAATGTAAACGAACTGTGTGTGGGAAATACAGACCTAATGTATTATATATATAACATAATCATCTGACAAAACTGTATCTAGCGACCCATGGTCGATGGTCGAGTGGTTAAGAGCGCTGATTTCATTTACGCGCTTAACCATTTGATCTTCTCACCGCTGTGTCTGGTGTTGGTTCGAGCCCCACATCAGGCATGTGATACTAGCCAAAGTCTGCTTGCGGGTGTACCGGATTTGAATCTCCTGTTTTTTTTTTTTTTTTTTTTTTTTTTTTTTTTTTTTTTTTTTTTTGTTCCACACATTAGTTTGTAATTAGTCACGCAAGGGAAATAATAATACTATAACAGACACATTATATACCTTACAAGCAATGGTTTGTACAGAAAGACATACATTACATCGCATGTATTGCGCGTTTGATGAAATAATATTTATGTTGAATAATTGAATAAGTTTGATTGAATGCTATCTGATTACTGATTAACCGATCAGGTGTGAGCCTGCCCAGGAAAAGTGATTTCAAGTCAAACCAGCCATATTGGCTTAGTTGGGTGGTTATACTTCAAGCCCTAATTTTGACATCCTAATTTTGGGTAAAAGTCCCATAAAATGGAGGCAACGTCCCGGCATGATCATAGTTGTTGATTGGGATGATAAGCATCAATTCAAACAAACAAACGCGTTTGATTGAAATTTAGGGTCAAAGATTTTTAACAGTACCTCTATTCATACTGTTGAACTTAAGGGGTGCTCACACCACAGCGTATAGCGTCAACGTATGCCGACGTATGAGATATTTTGTCCATACGTTGGTGTACGTTGCATACGTTCGGCATACGTTTTGCATAAGTTAGGGGTACGCTACAATACGCTGTCATACGTTGTCTAACGTCGTGTACGCCACGAAATTTTGTGCATGCACAAAATTTCCAACGTATGCCGACGTACTGATAATACGTTACTCATAAGTTAGGCGTACGCAACGAATACGTTATGCATAAGTTCATGAACGTTACCTGTAAGTAACTCTTACGTTCGCATACGTTGTCGTACGCAAAAGCTTACCTGGATTTTTGTTTAGCGTATGAGAAGCGTATGCATAATAGCGCATTACCAACGTACGAGCAGCTGAGGTGATGATCAGAAATTGATCGACTCAGTATCAGAAGATAGTATGCAGCGTATGTTAAACGTGCGAAGAACGTACTTAGCGTATGCACAACTTACGCGTAGCGCATTGGTCAGCGTTCGGGATTTTATGTATAAAAATGGAAGGAATAGGGACTGTGTTCATGATTATATAGCCACACTGAAGCATCAAAACAATATACTCGGCCAACAACAAATTGCACAATTGGGTGTATGGCTAGATTGTACTCACTGTTATATATATTATCGCTTGTCCATAGAATATTTTTTGTAAGAAATGGATGCCTTCAAAGCTCATATTTGATGACCCTTTATCATGTAAAATTGTCGACATATAAAGTGTCAAAAATTTGTTGAATGTTAAAGTCACCTTTTCAAAAATATGAGTATTTACCAAATCGAATATCAAAGGTATCTGAAAATTTAAGCAGGTAGATTCCACAATATGCTGGTTATTTTCAGTATATCGAATGATTACACTTTTTGTAAAAACGAAAAGTTGTTGAGAAATTGTTATGGGAGACTTCCTTGGCTGTGAGAAGTGTTAAGATAGAAACAGAAACAGACGCGAATCTTAAAAACGTCACCCATCATATCATAATTATGTTTTTAATAGGTCTACTCAAGTAAAACAATAATGCTGGCAGTGTTAATTTGTTTGTTTCGATTTTGGTATGCATGGAAGCTTAGTCACTAAAATACATGTATCGAATACGATGATCTATTGCACAATTAAGTATAGTTTGTGTGTTATATCATGCAAGTTTTCAGCTCCAGTCAATTATTTGTCATTATTGATGATTTTGTCACTTTTGTTAAGTGACCCATAAACTCAGTTCTACCTAATTAGGAAATGATTCTTCTGAGAAACGATATCAGAAATCTACAAAATGCACCCGAAGAGTCAGGTGTGTAGATTACTTTGGCCAGTTTTTCCTTTATTTATTTATTTATTTATTTATTTATTTATTTATTTATTTATTTATTTATTTATTTATTTATTTATTTTCAAATTTTACTGGATATATGTTCGACTCCTTTTTTTAAGAACGTCAAGTTCGTTAGATGCACACTGTGCATACGTTTGGCATACGTCAGACGTGCGTTGTACATACGCTCCTTAAAAGTCACGAACGCTATGCTAACGTTGGGCGTACGATGTTATACGCTGTTATAAGTCATGATACGTCAAGGATACGTTATGAATAAGCTACTCATACGCTAGACATACGTTCCATGCGCTAAGCATACGCTTTGTATACGTTCAGAGAGAGCATTTTCCGGATTTTTAGCATAGAATGAACAGCGTATGACAACGTACAGCAACGTACTGGATGGTTTTTCATACGCTGCTCATATGTTGGCTAATACGCTGTGGTCTGAGCGGGGTCGGATTTGAACTATTCACCGCCGGTACGTGATACGACTGTTGAATGGTCATTCGAGTTGAAAATTACTCATTGAGATACAAGCACACGTTAATGATCTTAAATTTGCCACTTAAAGCTCGTTCTAATAAACCAAATGCAGAACGTTTATGAAACACGTCCGAAATGTCAAAATGCGCCATCCTTATGACGTCAACGTCACTTACGGAAAATTAAGATTTTTAGCTTACCTGTCTTCTTTCGTTGACAAATAGCGTCCAAACCAACCTGGTAGTCAAGGACTTTTATTTTACTTTTTGACTCACAATATAAAAACGAGACAATATTTAGTTTTTAAAAAAATTCTATGGATTAGTTCTCTTGTAAACGGCGCTCATGTGCAAAAAGCGACGCGTTTTTATTACTTTCCCATTACGTCACGTACAAATAACGGCATTTTTAGCCATTTTATGGGAGCAATTTGCAGGAAAACCAACCTGGTAACCATGTTTTTTTTATTGCACGAATCGATAGATATAAATGTTTTCTCGAAAATATCAAAAAAGAAAAAAATTCTATGGATCAGCATTTTTATGGTTCTTTACCTTAAGATTGATAAACCAGTGAGAACCAAAATGTACTTAATCTTTCCTTCGAAATCTACATCTTTTAGTCAGCAAATAATATAATATGCCTGGATGGCTGATGCTATCTATGACAAAGTTTGCTATATTGTATCTCAGAAAGGAACAGAGTCATGGGAAATGCATCATTTAATAAGTGTTTGTCTATAAAATGCTTTCTAACCGTATGGAAAACTGCGGAGCGAACTTTCTTAACATCCTTGATGTACACATTCTAAGGACTTTCTTATAAATACTTCACATCAATTTGGGCTTTAAATGGCCAAGCGATTTCAGCCGGAGAAAATCTTTGAAAATGGTGGACGACTGATCAGAAAAGACGGACGATGCCGGTTACCTTCATCTGCTAGGCTTAGGCTCAGGTGAGATAAAACATGATACAAGCGTATGTTTAAACGCGAAACAATTACAAATTGTCGGTCAGCAATGTAAGAAAATTCAGTAACGGATCACTCTATGAATATAATTAGTACACACGTGCTCACAATAAATCTACTAAAACAAGACAGAAAATAAGTTAATTACAGCAAACAAGTTTGTTACAAAAGCTGTTGCAATGACCGTACTCAGATTTGAATTATAAATAAGATGTCGCTAGGAAATTTTTTCTTTCCAAAGGAGTTTCGAACAATGAAAGATTATTTTTAATATATATTAACAATTGTTAAAAACGTATGCAACACGTATCTAAATATATTCCTCGTACATCTACGGAGTCTGATAAGAATTTGTAAGATATCACAAAAGTGTATTATCTAGACTTTAATGTAGACAGCTTTAAAGGATTTTAAGATTGATAAACCAGTGATACACTCGACAAAAGAACCAAAATGTACTTAATCTTTCCTTCGAAATCTACATCTTTTAGTCAGCAAATAATATAGTATGTATGGATGGCTGATGCTATCTATGACAAAGTTTGCTTGAACTTGGGCAACATGGCATTATTAGTCAGAATCAAACTTTTGTGGATAACAATAAATTGGCCACACATGCGACTTTCCCTAATGCATAAAATACCAAGGTGCAATCATCACAAACAACTTGAAATGGAATATTCATAATGTAATTTTCCAAACTCGGTACAAGGGCGGTGGAACTTTAAAACTCATCAGTAAAACGTGTCCTTGAAATATATACCCCCGTAAACCCCACTTTTATATAGCTAAACTAGGGTATGCAGAGGTATACCTATTTTTCTTATTTTTGCTCCAAAACATAGATTGTGGGTACTCGTTAGAACTGCCTTGGCGAGGCGGTTCTAACATGTACCCACAATCTATGTTTTGAGCAAATATAAGAAAATATCAAAATTTTTCTGGTGAAATTTTCAATTTTTACATCTGAAAAACATTTCTGGATATTGCATGGGCAAGTTTTCGTAGAAATTTGCATTATAGTACCTAATATGTGTAGGAAAGAGCTTATACCGGCCCTGGAAGTTCAGTTTGGGCTGAAACGTCAGATGACTGTGTGTCCAAGTTTGCATCTCTTGTGAGAGCCAACGACTAGTATCCCTCCTGACGACTCTTTGGTGAAGAATTGTCAATTTGGCGTGTCACTAGTAAACTATTAACATTCATTTACTAATGAGAAAATCGTTATGAGGGTCGAACAACAAGGTATATTATGAACCATTGCAGAAGCTGTGGGCACGGTTATGTAATCATATATAGCTAACTGTTCCAAGACGGTACTTCTGGACATTTGTCTTAATGCAAACATTTTGACCACGACCTGGATTGTTCTGTAAAATCATAGTTGTGTTCTTAGGAGAGCATTATTTTATTCATTATGTTTGGTCAAGAAACGATGAATGAGAACTTCGAAATATATCACTTTAAATGAGCCTGTGTGTGAGAAAACCAACAATTTGGGTTCCGACCAGGTCTGACACAAAGCGGCCTGTACCAGCACAGAAGCAGACTAGAATTCTGGAAATTTCGGATTTAAGAATAAGAAGGATTATACTATCCCTGCAGTGTAACTGCACAGCTGATCGGCGTCTTTGTTTTCGCCTATGCAAATTGTTGGTTTTTTCATGCGAAGGCTCATATGATAAGTCCAAAAGTCCAATATTTTATTTTTTTTTTCAATCAAACTTCTGATCTTTAGTATTTAGCTAATGAATGTGACGCGATTAAACAAATCAATCCCCTCTAGATATGGTAAGACCTGCTTCGAGAAAACTAGTAAGATATAACTTTGACATAATTAAGTAAAACCTGGTCCGAACCACATCTGATTTTTATGCTAATATGACTAAATTTATTTCCAACGGAGAGAAATAAATGTGCCAACAAAACAATAGTGACCGACCAGCAACTTTGTAGCTCGACGTTTGAAAACCAACATAATTATCTATGTATGAGAAATGTTTAATCAGAATAATATCTCTAGATCTCGAGGAAACTTTTTGTGATTGTAATTTAGCCAAGGCAAATTAGAAATGTTACCTCAAGCGTTAGATGTCAAAGTAAGCCTGATAATCATGACGAAAGCAAGCCTATGGATTATACAGAAAATTTGCAGCAATAAAAATCACAATTTTCATTTGATTTGCTTCTTTGATTTTTTTTATCATGTTTGCTCAATCTATTTATTGTGGATACACGATAGAAAGTCAAACGACTCGGCCGGGTACCAAAATCTATGTTTTGAAAATAAGAAAAAAAATAGCATAGTACACACCAGTTTTACCATATAAAAGTGGGAATCTCATGGACATGTTATCGTAATGTACATTCAATAATTTTAAAGCAAGTAGCACGTGTATAGCTGCTAGTACCGGGGACCAATAAATCCCGGAACGAAACATTCATCGTTCTTTCATTGCTGGCCAATTTTGATAATTCCGAAATTAAGGCTTTGTATTCATACAGTAGTATGTTTTAGCATCATCTTCTTATCTCTAACGATAAGGAAGTTCGTTTGAAATTTTTACGGCACCTGTGGTTCAGGTGAGCTCACGGCCTAGTGAGCTGACAGCCAAAGGTCGTATAATTCATTAATTGCGTCAAACAAAAAGAAACACGTAAGTTTGATTAAATACACTTTTTCTGAGAATATTGGCTTTTTTGATTAAGCAAGTCACAAGTCATGCCTTTAACAAACTATCACATTCAAAGACAATCATAAAAATGGGTTGCTCTGCATCAGTTGCAATGGTGTCTAATACCCAGCACAGAAGCCAAAGGTCAGAAAGCTTGGCCAATTATATGGAATATATAACCGAGGAAGAAAAGAAGGTTATAAGAAAAACTTGGAATAAATTATCGAACGATATATCTGGACTGGGTGTGCAAATATTTCTCAGAATATTTGTTCTTAAACCGGATTTGAAACAATTATTCCCCTTTCGGAATGACAAAGGTGATGAGCTGGTCTCCGATGCGATATTTCGTGGACATGCCTCACGATTTGTTCAAGCGATTGGAGCCGCTATTGACAATATGGATGAACTGAATAATGCCATGGGGCCGATGCTAGAAGATTTGGGAGGTCAGCACATAAGGTATGATGGATTTAAACCCGAGTACTGGGATATTTTCATTGAGTCGGTGTTAGGTATTTGGAAGAAAGAGCTAAGACGTAGACTAACGCACAAAGCATCTGATGCATGGAGGGTTCTGTTTGAGTTTATGATTTCCAAAATGAAGGAAGGATACTATCAAGCTTGTCAACAAGAAAGAAAGAAAGGAAAAATGAGGGGACATTCTGACGAGTAACAAAACAGATCTCAAACTGTCAAGACTGAACATGATTATTTCTGTAAACAAAATCATTCCTAAATTCTTAAATATTAGAATATTGTCGTAGTTTGAATTATGTTTAAAGTTTATTAATAAGTTTAACATTATTTGATATAGATAGACATTATTATATGTACTTTTAATCAAATATACCGAACAAACGTGAAAAAGATACAATCGTATTCTAACTTAAACTTTGTCTCTCATATCACATTTTACTGCAAAACATTTGATTACTCATAAATATGTCATTATTTGGCTATATCTTACACTTGATTTGATTCTGTGAAAGCCAAGTGAGCCATGTTTCGCTCATTTTAAAAGTAAGGGCGTCAGGAAAATAACAATGTTACTACTATGGATCATAAAACCGAACTTGACAAATTGAGCGCTCAACATCGACAGAGCCGATTTCATGCGCTCATTTCGGCGTTTTCTGTTTCGCGGAATTGACTAAGTCTTTTTTCTAACCTTTATCTTCTCAAAATGCATCAGGAAAACATGCCCATGAAAAGTATAGTACCCAATTAAACCCCACTCATTTTATATAGCAAAACTGGGGTTTGCAGGGGTAAACATAATTTTCTTATTTTTGATCCAAAGGTTCTACCGTGTACCCACAATGTATGTTTTGAGTGGAAATTTAAAAAAAAAAATCAAATTTTTTCCAATGAAATTTTCAATTTTACTTTTGAAAAAAATCTCTATATATTGCATAGGCATGTTTTCGTAATGGTTCAACTGGTGTTTTTCTTTTGCTCCGGGTTTCAGAAAGTTATTCGGCGCCCACTAATCTCCATCGTCGGGCAGCTTACTGAGTCTGTTGAGTCCTCGTTGTTAATTCATCAGGGTGGTTATCATGATTAATTCGATTGTCCTTGATGATTCATTGACTTTTTAGAGATTCATCACGATGACCGAACAACTAACTACGTAAATGTTGTGAACCACTGCAGAAGATAAGGGTGAAGCCAGGCTCCTGTAAAACCCGTTTAAGCCACCATCCCCAGTAATTTTATATTACCGATCGTTCCAAGGCAATATTTCTGTTGTGGTTCTAATTGTTTTGTGTTTTGGAGTCCAAATTTTGTGCTGTTTGAGCCTAATTGTATGTGTTCATATTTCTAGTTCAGTTCGGGTAACTGAGTGGCCGCCTATTGGAGAATAGCTGCTCACTCGGCTAACGATATGTTTTCTTGGTATAAGTGTCATTTTCGTTTTTTCTCCACCTCTCGGTTTGTGAAGTGGGTATTTATTTCTGATTGCGCCATTTCCTTATCATTGCCTACTTGTACCTTTCTTTATAAAGAAAGAAAATGAAATAAAAACAAACATAGTGTTCAACTAGCGAACGTATGTATCAAAAACTTTTGAAGTAATAAACTTATGATCCCAACCAAAGACACCAGAAATACGGAGATTATTATTATCATTAATAAAACCAAATTACTAGGACAGCGAAATTACCATTCCTACCAGTACAGCGAAAATGTATTAGCAATTATTAAAAACGGATCTGAATAAAATTAAACCAAGTTCTCAACTGGCTAATATTTTACAAAATATTGCTGCAATAAAGCCAAAACCTCAACACAAAAATACTAGGCGGGAAGGAGACTGTTTCTACTGGTTCATCAAGATGTTCATTCACGAAACTAAAAAAAAGTTCAACAGATAAAAATAAAACAGAGCAATGAACGGGGGATGGGCGGTTTCGGCAACTTAAGCCTCTTCAGTGACCCTAAAGATTTGGCAACATGGAGCCAAAGAGAATTACTGCAATTTTGCATCTTTCAACAGGGTAGTCGATAAAAAGACTAGTATACTCTAAATGCAGCCAAATATAACAAACGTTGGTTTGAAAATGTATCTAAACCGAAAATAATTTTCTGATTTCTCATAATACGCTGATCTCAAAGGACCAAAAGAAAAATATAATCTGCACTACGGGTACACTTTTTACGGCCGCCACACGGCACAACACCAGCCGCAGCAGTAACATATAAAAATAAAACTGAGATCCTTTTAGAGCAATGAACATATTAAAGAGAAGGGGGTGGGCCATACCGCGGTTTCGGCCACTTTAGCCTCTGCAGTGACCCTGAAGATTGGGCAACATGGAGTAAAAAAAAATAAAAAAAATTACTGCAATTTTGCATCTTTCAACAGGGTAGTGGATGTAAAGACTAGTATACTCTATATGGGGCCAAATATAATAAACGTTGGTTAGAAAATGCATCTAAACCGAATATAATTTTCAGAACCTCCTTGGAACCCTGCAAAAGTTGCAATTGCATGCAAAGCCATCGATTTTTCTGGCAGACAAACCAATCATACATTGGGTCTTTATACAGTTATAGAAAAAAATCAAGAGGGCTTTGTACCAGATGTTACCACTACCACCACCACCACTACTACTACTACTACAACAACAACAACAACTACTACTACTACTACTACTACTACTCTTAAGGAGGTCATCTTTCTACAACTACTGTTATTGTTGCCAAATAAGAGAGTCAATGCCACTCATTGTTAACTTGTCAGTATCTCAGCAAAAGTTTCAAGAGCGATTTGGAAAAAAGAACCTCCTAAATAAATTGTATTCTCATAAACGACTAAATAGTTGGTATGTTGCTGCATCCGTTGTGGTCACAACAAAGACTTATCATACTGCGCAAATCATTACACCGGACTTGGCTATACAGTGACTTTGATATTATTCGTTCTAAGTATTAATCTATCTGTGTGTCCTGGTTTTGTGATTCATTAGGATGTTTATCATGATTTATTTGTTTGTTCTTGATGATTTATTGACTAGTTAGAGATTCACCACGAGGACCGAAGAACTGATTAAATTTTATGAACCACTGCAGCAGTTGAGGGTGAGGTTATGGCCATGTAAAACCGATTTAAGCCCGCAAGTAATTTTCTGTTACTGATCGTTCCAAGGCGATACTTCTGTGGTGGTTCTTTTTGTTTTATGTCTTGGTGTTTAAAAATGTTTGCGCTGTTGGCGCCTTATGTATGTTTTCATATTTTTAGTTAGGTTTAGGTAACTGAGTGGCCACCTATTGGGAAAATAGCTGCTCATTCGGCTTACGATATGTTTTATGGTATAGGTACCTGCTTGTACCTTATTCGCACTCAAGTTTGAGAATGAAAGTAGAGGAAGAGCCTTGACATGTGAATCTGGCAGTCTGATCTGTGTCGTCATAGGTCTTTGTAAACGGATACTACCAAGCTTAAAGAACAAATGATTATCACATTAATTGCATTATATTCAAGGTTCATTTCTATTGCCCTGACAAAAGAATACGTTACACTCCCGCCCGCGTAATTGTACTCATTGAATGCGCGTAACATACGCGAGTAATACTCACGTAACACGCACCTATTTCATACGCGTATGTGTCAATAGCCAGTCAAAATTCAATTATTCTTACGCGTATGATACGCGTAATGCGCGTACATTACGCGTTATGATTTTAACCAATGAGCGGTGAAATAGTCAAGCAAGTTATTACGCGTATTTGGAGTATATACGCGTATGTATGGGTATTGTTCTAACCAATCGAGAGTTAAATTTTTTCGATGTATATGCATCCTGTATGTTAAGCCTACAATGCGAACATATTGTTTGATGTATTTAAAATATTTTGACAACATGTAATCCTGATTAAAAAACTAACTGGCTGAGCTAATCAAATACGGTACTACAGTACCCATTCTCAGCTTATATCGTATTTTCTTATGGCTCTCGCACCGTTTAAAAATCACCATAAATATAACCGAGAGCTCGGTCACGCAGGTTAGCAAGATACTCAACCTGTGTGGTCCCGTTCTCGGTAACTTAATGCATATTGAAGCTAAGCCTAATTTGATTGACATGTACACTCCATATCTGTTTCCATATATGCTTGTCTCTTTAATGAATTACTGTCACTATGTTAACCTTGTTGATATATGTTGTAATTTTTCTCTTACGCCTCCTTTGTGTGGCCTGAGATTCTTTTACAAAATAAAGTTTGTGTTCTGTTCTGTTCTGTTCTGTTAAAACGTTTCACGTAAAAAATAAGCGTAATATACGCGTAATGAATGAGCCTGTATGGTTGAACGAATTTTTCGGATTTTGCTTCAGACCAAAACAATATCTAATCTTTTTCAAACTAAGGCCTGCAGTATTAACGGTCTCGATCACTTCATGAATACGAAATAACATGTCCTAGATCGCCCCGCTCTTACTAAGTGTCTTACTTATCTGTCCAGTTGTCTTCCCGAGACGCTTCAAGTCTAAAATAATGTTCCTCACTTCGATATTCATGTTGATTTTTTCGCCATCTTGGGTACAACGAATTTCCGATTTACCAATAAAACCCATAAAACTTGCACATTGCACATTCTTTATTTTCGATGGAATTAATAAAATCAACCTATGTACTTTAGATTTTATACTCCTTGTCATTACGCGTATGATACGCGTAAATACGCGTAAACGTATTGCCAGTCTGATTGGCCGATAGTTCATACGCGTAATGACTCAACCTTACGCGCATCGACGTATTTATCTCTGCTTATGAATATTAATGAGATATGTTACGCGTAAATGCGCGCATGATACGCCTAATTGCGCGTAATTGGCCTTACGCACGTAATACTCGCGTAATACGCGCGTAATACGCGTAAATCGAGTACAATTACGCGGGCGGGAGTGTACATCTATGTGAGGAAAAACGACATAGTCATTTCAGTTTTGCAGTGAGTTTTTTAATACAGTTATAACTTAAAAAAGCGCAAATTGTGATCTTAACGTTACGAAGGTCATACGATAGCTATCCCTGGAATGGAAGCGGCGTACATTTAATGATGTCCATCTTAAGACCATCGTAAGTCTGTCGTATGATGCCTTCGGGTAACTAACCCAAGGGCCTCATTATAACACTATTCCGGAAAATATTGCATTTTTTAAATCCCATTTTACTCACTCAGCGTGACAAAATGCGTCTTCACTTGTTACGAGAAAAACGTCAAATTGTAAAATAATTTGCTGATTACAGCTTATCGATTCTGCAGGGGCTAGTAACTCGAAGGCATCGTAAGTTCCCATTCTTACGACATACTTACGATGATCCTAAGATCACCACCTTAGAATTTACGCCCTTGCTATTCCAGCTACTCTAAACTATCGGAACTTTTTGTAAATGAAAGGCACCTCTTCGTAAGATAATACGATGCTTAGGTCGCTTGAGTTGGCCGTTAAGTTACGATGGTGTTAAGTTGTAATCGTAACTTAAGGTCCTTTTCATTTATACATCATAATCCCTAAGAGATACTTAAGTTGGTCGTAAGGGGATCTTAAGCTTAAGATGGCTTTGATTTACTAACCCCTGGCAGCTGATTCGCAATTTGTTTTAAGGTCAACCCAACATATGTTATTTGCAAAAAAATACAAGTAGGCAATTATCAGGAAATGGCGCGATCAGAAAGAAAATCCCACTCCAAAGTTTACCTTTGCGTTTCTTGTTCGTTTTAGTATTTATATATGTATACTTAATTCTCGGTTTAAAGGCAATATGCGACTCCGATTTCTTTACTTTTCGCTTAGTGTGAAGCAACAAGATGGCAAGACTTGCGGATGGCCTCAGGATAACAGTATCTCTGAACGTGCGCGTGTTTTCCACGAACACATAACACTATAATGATGCGAATGTTCGGCTCATTTAAATACAAAAATTGCCTTACATTTTCTAATTCAACTTTTGAAAATCAGTTGTTTTGCATTCCAAACGCAAGTAATCAACACTAACGAACCTGTTTGATTTAGTGTTAATGATGGGATTCACTTTTAACAACTCAACGATGCACTTCGTTTCAAAGTATTGTATTTTGATTACGTTAAGTTAAATCTTTGGTGACACTATATGATACGGAGAATGTGCTTAATTAATCATTGGTTATCAAATCCTCGTGATAGCTCTATGATCAACCCAACATCATTCAAAGATTAAATGGCTTAACACTTTCAATATGCCGTTACTACCGTATCTGAATAGCTCCGTTACTATCTATTTCCAAAATGCAACCCGGACTGAGCTGTTTAATTCGGCCGCTCGACGGATGGTAAACCATAAAGTCCGTTAGCAGCAGTGAGAGATATGCGTTCAAATGCGTTACTTGCCAATGCCCCATCCAGCCATCCAGTAAATGCACACAGAAAGCGCAAAACCGAATAGAATATTTAATAAAAAAGTTTTATCTGGTAATATTTGCAAAATAACTAATTTAAACAAGTACCGGAATTATTACCTTAATGATTAATTTGACCATGCGCTTGTATTTTGACAACATTATGGCAAATCCATCTATTAGCACACCAAAGCCTACGGTAAGTACAGGCCCTATAAGGTATAACTTGATTTTCCCACCTGCGCTGCGCATGAAGTCTATGAAATCAGACATTTAGTTCGCAGTAATGCAAATCAGTGTCCCGAGGTTCAAACAAAAAGTAATTCCAAAAAGAACCGCTTTGTAAACCAACGAAACCCTACAATGGAAAACAACAGAAGGGAACGTGTAATTACGAATACAAGCTCATGCAAGACCAAAGATATTGCTTGAAATGAAAAATGAATATTTTCGGATGAAAAAAAAAAAATCCATATTTTTGTTTAAAAGATTGATTATCGGTACACGTTAGAACCGAATGATAATGAGTACCACAATTTATGTATTGGAACAAAAATATTATTTAAGAAAAAAAAAAAAAAAAAACAAAAACGTATACCCCTGTTAACGCCAGTTTCACTTTATAAAATTGGGTCCATGAGGGTATACAATTGTGATGTTCAATTTTCATTCAGATTACAGTGCAAACTTCAGATACTTATACAGCTTGAAATTAAAGCTATTAAAATTATAAACTCACTGTTATAAAGCGAAGCAGAAGATATCAATTGATCTTGAATAAAGCATAATTAAAATTTTCATTGTAATTCTAAGGTTTCTTCCAAGGAAGAACAATATAAAGTCTTTATTCTCGTATTTATTTATTTATTTATTTTTATTCCTGTTGTTATTTATTTATTTATTTTATTTATTTATTTATCTATTTATTTATTTATTTTATTTTTTTATCTACTTATTAATCCTTCATTTTATATTATTTTACTCACTTATCATGTATTTATTTATGTCGTTATTGATTGATTTATTTATTTGTTTATATATTTAATTGTTTATGTATTTATTTATTTATTTATTTATTTATTTATTTATTTATTCCTTTGGAAAGTGTATATTCTTGCTCATCATGCCTGCATTTGCTTTCATTTTCAATTTTACGCCAACTTGGAGGATGTACGCCAAAATGTCGCTACATTGATTGCGACGTCGCCTGGGGCGACGTTATAATCAAGTGACATTATTTTCAATATGGCTACCTGAGTTTGACTGAAAGTATGTAAAGTTTGCAAAAAGTTAAAACTTTCCTCTGAAGAAGGCTGTAAAAGGCCGAAACTAAAAGGAAAAAAGAGTGTTTCTAATAAACACAAGGCCTAAAATTTTTAATTTCACAACATTTCATTATTTTACCATAACAACACTTTAATTTTAAAGGATTATTTAGTTTCTGACACAAACCGTCATGTACAGTCATAGAAGCAGGCTAGAAGCTTGAAATTTCGGATGTAAGAAGAAAAGAAATTGTTTTATCCGTGTTGCGAAAACAAAGGCGCTTATCAGCTTGAGTTCACAATTATTGCAAAGCTGATCTGCGCATTTGTTTTCACGACGCGGCGCAAATAATACTAATAAACACATTTATTTTTATTTCGCTGAACACCAAATATATTTTATCTTGTGTGTTAAATATCGACTCGAACTCGTAAAACGTCTGATCTTTTCAACACCCATGATGAAATATATTACTTTTAGTAAACATGCTCCATATATATGATTTTCATTGGACTTGTTTTAGCTTTACAGCCATATTGAACGCAGTATTATTTGCATAAGCATGTTGATTAGAATTATACAACAACTTCTATATCCTCAGTGTCCTCTTCCTCTCCCGTATCACTATCATCAGCATCATTATCTGATCCTTTAGTCTCGGTAGTAATAGCCGAGTAGGGTGAAGACACGAACTTGGTCGGCTGGAGACACATTATGCTAGTCAATGGGTTATAGAGGGCCCATTTCGGGTCTGAGTATGTCAGCTGAGTAAATGCACTGGGTTGTCTGAAAGCTGGATGTATGTTTGGAGGTAACTGTACGTTGTGACATTGTGTCACCTGCGATGAAAATGAGGTGGTCAAGAATGGCGTTGATGACGGAGAGAGCACTATGGGAACAAATGGATTTACAGGATAAGATGAAAATGGAACTGTTGAGACAGGATGGCTGTGGGCCTTTGGTGGCGTAACTGGTCGGAACGCCTGTATAGGTACACTGGAGTACTGTCCAAACGTTGGCACTGAATAGTTTGTGTATTTAGAAAAGTCCTGATATTCACTGCGGTTTACCGTTGGCTTTGTATCAAGACCAGTACCTAAAAAAGAAAACACAGACCTGCACGTATAAAGCTCTATCTAAAATAAACGAATGTGTAATGTATCATTATGTAATGGAAATTCCGTTAGTAAAAGAAGAAAAAAATGATTAAAAAGAAACACACAGATATAACATAATGTTAAATGAACAATGATCTTAACTTTGAATATGGCCCATTCCACCTTTCTTTAAACGTTTTTACTGCTTCCAAGGGATCAAACTTTTATATTTTATTATATATTTTTATGTTGAAAAGGTTATGCAATGCAGGTAGAATTCTTATCTCCGAAAATGTATACGAGAAAGTATAACCCTTTTAACATACAAATATTAAGGTTTAGATAATTGTTTGATAAAATTATGAATCACAGCCAATACACGTTCGATCCTTCAGCAAGGCACATTTACTCCCTATAGTACTTGTTAATACCCATGCAAGTGGTGTGGCTCCATCCCGACATGATGAAAAATGTTGAGAGAGACAGACAGACAGACAGCCAGCCAGACAGACAGCCAGACAGACAGACCAACAAATAAACAAACTGCCTATTCCGAAACTGTGGAAGTGTTTAGGGTTCTTTACTTGTTAGGGTTTTCAAATACAGCTTTTCAACACATTTAAAAATTCCCTTACCCTCATTGTTGTCGGCTGGTAAAATTCTTCTTTTCTTTGGACTTGGCGGTTCGTTTGAATCAATCACAACCCCGAATGACGCCATCATAGCTTCAAGAGAGCTTCTGAAATCACAAACATTGATTCGCCGTATATCAATAAACAAACATAAAAGGGAATCAACATAGGCAAAAGATGTGAAAACGCAATGCTCTATCATACAAATTGCAGCCAAGGGTTAACGAACCATACCTTTTCTCGCTTTTCTATGGCCACACAAATACTGACTTTCTGAAATTAAGTACATTACTAAATAGTGACGTGCTCTGACGACAGAAAGCGCAATTAATGAAATGCCGGTTAATTGTTAGAGTGTGTGATTAGTGATAAATCGTTAATGTATGTTGTTAGGTGCACTACATGGAATGTGGTAGGGCACAAGCTTAGGTACAAACAACCTAATGCACCAGTCATTTATATCCCCGTCTCCACCGGGGCCGAGTATAGCGGGGACATAGCGGGGCTTAAGTGCCAGGCTTTAATCTCTGATGTGTCCCGGCAGTGCCGGGGATTTGCCGGGGTTATGAATTCCCGCCAATACACTCTCACATTAATTCAAATCAGATTTTAATGATATTTTAACATTTAATTACCTTTATGGTACTTATTTAATTTCCAAATACACATAAACATTCACATGCATAAATTGAGGCCCCTCTCCCATATTTCAGTTTCATCAGTCTGAGAACAACTCCCAGCTGTTGTTCCACGTTATTGTCAGCCGCCGGGGCGCCGGGGCTTTTAGCAGTGGTTTTACCACAAATCTTGCCCGGCAGAGCCGGGCTTTTAGCCGGGCTTTAAAAATTGAAAAGTTAAAAGCCCCGCTATTCCCCGGTCCCGGGGGAGCCGGGGATGCAAATGACTGGTGCATAAAGATAAGTGACATTTCGTGTTTGTCCCTACTTAATTTGAAAAAAATCTACAAATGACTGGACTTTATTAGAATCTGGGAAAATGGCAATGGTGTTTTTTGTAAATGCATACAAATAGCGTACCTGCATTTTCCGGCTTCCCTGAAACCCTTAGCAAAGGGGTTTCTTGCAATTTTCAACCGTGTGATCTGAAAATGAAATATTTCAGTATAATTAGACTGGTAACATTCAATTACTGAGAGCAGAACAATCGGGCTTACATATATATTTAGACACATCAGGATAAAAATGTATATCCCATTTCACCCCAATTTTATAATTGGTAAAACTTGAATGTACCGAGGTAAACATTAATTTTCTTATTCTGCCCTAAACCTATATTGTGTGGAGCAAACATGAAGACCTTTATTTTCTTCAACTGCTAATTTTCATGTTTAATAACAAATGAGCCGCGTCATTAGAAAACCAACAATGTGGTTTTCGAACAGGTTCGACACAAACAAGAGCTATGCAGGTATAGAAGATGGCTAGAGGATGGAAATTTAAATTTATAAAGTAGAGGGATTGTACTACCCATGTAGCTAAAACAAAGGCGTTGATCAGCTTCACATAATATTCATTAGCGTACTACCTAGCCTAGGCACTAGGCGTTAAAATGAAAATGTCTACAAAGATGCAAAATCATTTTAATCTAAAATGTATATTATTTCAAATTGGTTGGTTTTAGTAAATTTGAAAAAATACTCAAATCGCTGCTAAGAATCGGACTTATTGATGTACTGAACTACTAGCAGTATAGCATTGTGGACCATTCTCGTACAATCTCAATTAATCAGGCTACCTTTTGAAGCAGTTAAAATAAAGCAAAGCAAAGCTTAAGTCAATTGTAAACTTTAGTGTTTTCTCTGACATTTTTTCAATGGATGTGGGGATAAAACTACATATCTAATAAGAATATCACTCGGTTTGTGATATATTCTCTATGTATCAATACCTTATTGTCTTATCGTTTCGCAGTTTCATCGACAGAGCATGTAGGACATATATTTGTCCTATGTGTTACATTTACACTGGCAGAGATATTTAGGAAGTTCTTAGGACAAATACCGTTTGATGAAACTGTGGCATTCATTGGTTCCAATCATTGTTCATTTTTACATTTTAATCATACTATCAAAAAGGTTGATAAGTGGAATAATCGACATTTGAAATGAAACACAATGTCTTACAGAAAGCAATGAAAAGTAGTTGCAAACTTTTCGAAAACTTGCCCATGCAATATACAGAATTTTTTTCAGGTGTAAAATATGAAAAAATTCAGTACAAAAATTTTCATTACAAAAATTTCGATATTTTTAATAAATTAAAAAATGTGTTTGTTCAAAAAATTGATTGTGGGTACACCTTAGAACCACCTCGCCGAGGCGATTCTAACGAATACCCACAATCTATGTTTTGGATTAGAAATAAGAAAAATAGGAATACCCCTGCATACCCCAGTTTAGTTATATAAAAGTGGGGTATAAGTGGGTATATATAACCACTGTGTATAACCGTACAGTGAGCCAAAACGGAAGTGACACATACTGTACGCAAATACATCATTAGTGCCCTTAGGATTTCTTTAGGTAAGTGATCATTTATATCGATGTAAATTAAAATTCAGGAAACAAATCTAAACGCGGTTTTCGGTGTTGGAAAGAGAATTTAAAACTTAATAAGCGTATATGTTGCTTATTGTGATTTTGTTTACGCTTTCCAGAGTATCTTGTAAATTAAGTGGCAAATCACTGACTTTTCATTTTTATGACCCGTCAAATCTGTGTTTTGAAGTCCATTATGAGTAACTGAGTTCACATATTTTGATCAAACCAGTGATGGACGATAAGAAAATCATTTGTGTTGAAGCCCTACACCATGGTATTCCCCAAGTCATTAAACTAACCCGGGTATTCACCGAGGAATTGCACGCCTCCCTTCCGATCGCCTGTACGACTAGTGACAAGCGTACAGTATCACTAGTTAAACGTATCAAGAAAAAACTGTACGACTTGTGTCATCATTGATTTTTATTTTTAGCGGATTTCGCCCATTTTTGTGCGTATTTATATATAATATGTTTTGAATATTCCGTTATCTCATATGCAGATTACATAGATATACTTTTTGGGCCAACATGGATCGTATATAGCCACATACCAAACGTCACAGTGTGGCAGCATAAATGTTCAATTTCTGCTTTGCCTGCGCCTACATGTATCTATCAGTCAATAGAGTAAACGCTATAGTAGAAAACTCGAAAATCTAAACTCAACATCGGCCTCAATTACAATGGTTGTCACCGACCATTTATCGGTTTGTATGTAGACAATACCACGTGATTCTCACTAGTGAAATAGTTGACTATTTTATGCTTGTATATATCCAAAACCATCGCTTCAACTTAATCGATAGCAATGACAAGGTATTATCCCCAAGAGAGCGATTTTAAACCACTGTCACACTATCGTGTATCGACTCGCGTAACTACGGCATATCAAGATACGAAAGGTACGTCACGCGTACGTCGTACATACTCCTCATACGCCGAGGTGCTAGCTACGTTTCTTATGTGTGCACTTAAAAATTTGTAGCACGTACGTGGCAGGTCCGATACGCCGTACATACGTCACACATACGTGGTACATACGAAAGCAACGTGGCAGGTACGCCGTAGATACGTAGCGCATACTCCTGATACGCCACACGTACGTCGCGGTTAACATGCCATGTAACCGTGACGTATGTACAGCGTACCTTTCGTATCTGTTACGTATTTGTGACGCATGTGTGGCGTATCCTCGACTCTCGTTTCGTATCTATGGCGTATCAGCGACGTACGTGTGGCGTATCTCACGTATCAATGGCGTATGTGATACGTACGTTTCGCTACTGTGGAGTATGTGTGACGTATTAGGAGTATAAGGAATATTTTGTGG
Source organism: Rugalucina vietnamica (assembly GCA_964017185.1). Lineage (NCBI taxonomy): Eukaryota > Metazoa > Mollusca > Bivalvia > Lucinida > Lucinidae > Rugalucina > Rugalucina vietnamica. The sequence goes on along the minus strand of OZ024874.1, from coordinate 60,635,990 downwards.
CGTTCCAAGAGACTCTTAATGCTTCTATTTAAATGTTTTCGTTTTTCCGAAGTCATGAATCAGATGTTTCTCACGGTTCGGGGTGCCGTGCATGGTACTTTCAGGGCTACGCTTGGTGTAGCCTCTGCCTTTGTTCAAGTTGTCTTACGACCAGGATGGGGAGCTTGGAGATGCCCCCCACACACACCTCGGGTTTTTTCTTCGGTGTTAATATAGATTATCTAGATTTCTCTGGTGGTATCTTCTACCTCTGATAATTTATAACTGTTCATGTAATGTGCAAATTGCATGAGCTAAGTGAACATAGCCATTTGTTCTCATATGTATTAAAAAGCATGGTACAGAACAGATACACCACAGACAAGAATGGAACGTAGTACATACACCGTAAATACGTCACGCGTACACTTCATACGCCTTACATACGTCACACGTACGTAGCACATACGCCTTGGTACGCCGTACATACGAAAGTGAAATTCCATATGAATACAGATCTATACGTCACTGATACGCCACGGGAACGTGGCAGGAACGTCACACGAGAGAGAGAGAGAGAGAGAGCTATAATTCTAGTGCTACCATCACTTCAACTTAATCGATAGCAGTGGCAAGGTATTATCACCAAGAGAGAGAGAGAGAGAGAGAGAGAGAGAGAGAGAGAGAGAGAGAGAGAGAGAGAGAGAGTCTGTCGTTAAAAGCGCTGTTCATGTTGAATTTTTTTTTTATTAATTAAAAATTATAAACATACAGTTCATCTCAGCTACGATCAGAAGCAAATTTTTGTTTCACCTGTTTTCAGAGGTGTTTTGTAAAAGTTGTACCCTTGGCTTTGTTTCACTTTTTCCGAAATCTGTAAGTTAAACAGTTTCGGAAAATATATACCTTTTTATCATTCTATGCCACAGAATTCCGTTATATCCAAAACTCTATTTCATCTTCAAAATCATGAAAAACTAAGAAAGGGGAGCTAACTTCTTACTTAGGAATCGGATTTGGCCGAAACTTAATATACTTAAAGCTGGTGTGTATATCCTGGTTATGAATAAGTTTGAACAGAATCAGATTAATAGCTAGCTAGAAAATAAGAAAATATTGTTTTCACCATTATAACCCTATGGGACCTATCCGTTGCCATGGTAACCAGAGTTTTGATCCATTCCACCCTATATTGTATTAAAAGTTGTGTTCTGATAAAAAGATGTGTCATGTGAAATTTGATGGTTCTGGGTTCATTGGTTTTAGAAATTTTGCACTTTTTGTTGTAGATTTTTTCTCTACGGACAGGACATTTTTCACCAAAATATAATTTCTATAATTCTACATTGTCATTGGCGTTGGAATAATATTTTTCTCATTACAATTATCAGTTCATAAGACTCAATTTCCCAATGTGATTTAAACTTCCAGAAGTGTGACGTCATAGAGAAATGACATCTTACGGACAGGACACTTTTTTGTTACATTGTCCTCAGTAATTTGGGATATAAATATCTATCCAGTGATTAAAGTAAGTCACGCGACTGGTTATTTTTTATCGATAAGGTATGTCCAAATATTGTTTATAACACATTGGAAGTAGTATTGGATGTAACAGTCTGACTTATCTGGCAGGTCACTTTTCTCACTTTAAAATACCTCATTTTGGCACATGTCATCAGCTTTAGTAATCATGGCATAACTCAAAAATAAATAGTCGTAGCCCATTCAAATAAATGGCAGAATAAAGGGGGTATGGCCACTTACTAGCCACAGAATATTTTATATGCAAATAAAGTGTCAGTTTCAATCCCCTTACACATTAAAAAGAAGCAATTTTCAAGTGAGACAGTATAACACCTGTTTTGGGGGTATTTTTGGCTATTTAAACTTATACTGTGAAAAAATGGTTTGTCCAATCAACATGATTTTTTTAGGCCAGTGAGAATTAATTGATCTTGACATCCTGCAATTCAATTTAAGTAAGTTAGTGTCGAAGAATTCGTTACACAACCGCATAACACTTGGTAAATTTAAAAATGTCATCTGATCTTAGCTGACCCGAGTTGAGAGCCCGGCTTAACATTGGAGTAAGCTTCCATCCACAATCTTCACAACATCGTTTTGACGTCATGGTAACCCAATTAAGAAGTTCAACTGTGTAGAAAATTGAGGCCACGTCCCGACATGACCATAGCTGTTCACTGGGACGCAAGCCATCAATTCAAACAAAAATAAAGTTAACATTGTCACCGCCAGGTAGCACCCTAGGTCTTCAGTCTACTGACAAGCGGCATTTGACCGATGCTTGCTAGAATGCAAAACGAACGGTTGGACTATAAGTACATTGAATATACCAAGTTGCCATGACAATATATTCTGGAAAATATTTATTTTATATGCATTTGAGGTCACCAAATTTAATTTCTTACATGGACAGAGACCTATAATTATAGTTCCCATAGAGTCCCATTGTAATTGCGCCCAAACAAGACTCATGCTTCACAGCTCATAGTGGACCCCAACACATTCAGCAGGCGAGAGATTGCCCTTCAACACAAGTGCAGCAAAAGATAGGGTGTCAGTCAGCATCTTAGAATCAGTGTAGTAGATGGTTAAACATGTATATTTTTTCAGAACTATTCGTACAGACACGAAATGTGTTAAAGTAACTACTCGTACAATTGTTGGCAACAGGGCGGCTGTTTTCAAAAGCCAATTATTTACATGTTAGAGTTTCTGTGCCCAAATCGAGTAAAGGGTTTTTGTGATAATAGATTAAATGTCTGTTCTAGCAGCAAAACTTTCCAAATTGTATATCAGAACATACCTTTCTAGAGGAAAATCTGTCGTGCTTACGGGCGAAAAATAATAAATCTTAGTGATTTCGTGCATTATATGTTGATTTGCAGACAGATACATCGTGTTCGGGTGTTTTGAAAATCATGTATGAAAACTATGCTTAGTTTGCTATTCAAAACCGAAAACCGCTTTTAAAGTGTCGCGTAAAAGTGAACTTACCTCGATATGAAAAACGTGAGCGTCTTTGTTTATCGCTAGGAACTAGTGATTATTTGCGTACAGTTGATGTCACTTCCGTTTTGGCTCACTGTACGGTTATACACAGTGATAACCCGGACATGTTATTTCCTGGCTGATGAATCACATTTTTCAACGGAAAAAACGGACTGGTGCCCGGCATGATTAAACATGTTTGTGTTATCTCCCTGCCTTCCATTCTCATTGATTCTCCCATTTCATAGTGATATATATATAAATATCATGTAACCAGCATGTGCTAGAATGTGTAAATCAGACCAGTTACTGCTGTAGTACTGGATATACTGAAGATACGGTGATTCGAATTTTCAATATAATTTTATATTTAATTTTATTATGATTGTTAAGTCTAATATGATAAAACTGAGATAAAGACTGTGGTTTGTTTATTTACACTACAGATAACTTGTGTGACCACCTCTGTGAAATCTGTCATCAGTCTCAACAGGATGTTGGCTGAATGAAAAACAAATAGTGTTATAGTATTGGGCATAGATCTATAATTATCGTTCCCATAGACTCCCAGTGTAATTTGTCCCAAAACAAGATTCATATGCTTCATAACTCTTAGTGGACCCAAACTCAACTAGCAGAAGGCGGTATGCAAGTACAGCAAAAATAGTGTATTAGGACGGCCTTTTCGACTGTTTAGGGACACCAGAAAATCACTCAAAATGAAAAATGATTATTCAAATATCACTATATCCGCTATTTGGCGTATGTATTGCAAACCGGCAGTTGATTAAATCATACAATAGAGCAAAATATTCAACAATGTTCACACTATCATAAATGACTAAAGTCATTTATCACCAATCGTAGGTAGCCAGTTACATCTTATATTTACCGCAGTAGCTCTGCCAATACTTTGAGCGAACCGCTTGCAGTGTTATAATAAGAGGTCTCTGCCCTTTTTAGGTAACTGTCAATGATTACGAATACATTTATAATCTTTTGTTTTCATAATTACGTGTAGAAGTGGCCACCTTCTATTTTGGGTACATGCATTAAGGTTTGCTAACATGTAATTTGCATAATTTGCACCAGAATGTAAAATATTATTCTACAACAATGAATCCCTTTACATTACGAAAACAAGGCTATGCATGTATAAAATGTTTTGAACGGTAAAACTGTATAACTTGAAAAAAAAAAAAAAAAAAAAAAAAAAAGCTATACCCCTGTACACCCCAAGTTAACAATATAAAATTGGGGTTCAAGGAAGTATTCTTCGCGTAGACATGTTTTTCTGGTGAAATTTAACCGGCGTTTAAATTTGATTACAACTACAATGGTTAAAAATTTCAATACCTAATGGGTGTCGAAATGGAGAAAAATCGACAGGCATCTCCGATGACGTATAATAAAATCGGCTTCAAGCGATAGTGATTATGCCATTTAAAGTTTAGTTTTTAACCCATGGATGATAACTATGCTGTCTTCTTTAGTTGCAAGCCGGTGAGTCGGGCGTCACACTGTGATGGCCCCGACATATTCATTTCATTTGACTGGGTCTTCTTGCCTGTTGCTTTGTCCACCGGGGTTCAGCTGGTGATTTCTTTTGCTCGGGATGTCAGTAAGTTATTTTGCGCCCTGGGATCTCCATCGTCGGACAGCTTACTCAATCTATGTGTCATCGTTTTTGATTCATCATGGTGGTTATCAAGATTTATTTGTTTATCCTTGATAATTCATTGACCATTTAGAAATTCATTACGAGGACTGAACAACTAACTAAATGTTGTGAACCCACTGCAGAAGATGAGGGTGAGGTTAGGGACCTGTAAAATCGATTTATACCCCCCCAATATTTTTATATAATTGATCGTTCCAAGGCGCTACTTCTGTTGTGGTTCTATTTGTTTTATTTTTGATGTCGATTAGGTGCTGTTTGAACCCTATGTACGTTTTTTTTTAGTTTTAGTTAAGTTTGTATAACTGAGTTGCCGCCTTTTGGGAAATAGCTGCTCACTCGGCTTACGACATGTTTTTTTATGTACAAGTACCTAATTGTCAATTAAGTCTATTTCCCTTCTCGGGTTTTAGACTGGGAATTTCTTTCTGATTGCGCCTTTTCGTGATCATTGCCTTCTTGTACCTTTTCCTAGCATTTGATTAAGAAAACATGTCAAGCATACTACTTTCAATTAGGTCATACAATTAGGTCAACCTTTACAATGACGCATAATAGCATCAAGTTAACAAATGGGTGGTGATCACCGTTAAAATGTGCCCTGTCGCCGGTTTCGAACACTTGAAATTAATGCTTAAGTGGCATTACCGTTGATAAAAGGGACAGAAGTACAATCTGTAAAGACGGATGTATGAGCCAGTTAATTCAATTATCACCAATAGTTAGATAAAATAATTGACGAGCAGCTCGTGTCAAGCGGCGGACGGATCGGCGTTCCACTACGGTCATCCAACAACTTGGTCGAGATTCAGTTTAAGGATGGTAGATTGCTCGAAAAATAAACGTTTTTGATAAAACTTTGACCACAAAACAGGTGTCAAAAGATGCCAAGAAGAAATCACATCACATTTTGAGTTCACTGGCAATTTTACATTCTTTACTTGTCCTACATGGATGAAGGAAAATCAATCAATAAAGAAAACAATCAATTATACATTTTTACAGCTGTTAATGTTATTATTATTATTATTATGATTATTGTTATTATTATTATTATTTTTGCTCAAAATATAGTTTGTGGGTACACATGACGAAGTGGCTTTGCCGATTACCCACTACGTTCTGGAGCAAAAATAAGAAAAGTGTATGTCCCTGTGCACCCAAGTAATAGGAATTCATTTCTCGGCCCTGTTATGCAAATGGAAAATGATTCGAAACGTTTTTAACGCTGTGCACACATAAATGCGATGTACTGGTTTTTAAACGATTTCGAATTCGTTAATAATTCCGTTAAAACAATCAACAAACCGGTGTACTTTAAGCGGAATCTGTCGAAAATCGGGTAAGCCTCCACTGCAAAAAGCAACCAGTGCAAATCGTGTTTATCACTACTTCTCGCATCCTTTGAAGTAGTGACAACAATAGGTTGGCGTCAGTGTGTGATATGTTTTATTTGATGTCTGGATATAATCTGTTTTGATGACTGTTTAAGCCAGACGTATCAAACTTGTTACATGATAGTGTATCTTTTTAGATAAAAAATACTAAACTGTATGCTCTTCTTTTTGAGAATCTGCCTGTCAAGATTCCCATTACTTCTTGTAAGTTGCTGCTAAGGAATTCTTCTTAAAACATAAATGTCGCGTAGATACATGAACATGAATAAAGGAATCGGTGTGTCATTTATTGGAATGGTTATAACAAAGTCTGATGCAAAATGCAAAGACAAAATGTGTCCGCACTTTGTTTTACAGTGAGCAACATGATATCCATGAATAGTGCTTACACCAACATGCAGCAATATAACGCGACTTCCCTTCTAGGGCTGATCTGATTGATCAGAGAGAAACTTTGTCGAAAAACAAAACAAAAAATAACATCACTGCTGATGAAAGTTGTCTCGCTTAAAAGGTAATGATTGACAATGAAATGTATTACTATGCACCATGTATTTGTATCTAAGGTCCATATTGGACCGGGGATAGCGGGACACAGTGGGGCTTAAGTGCAGAGATTTAACCTCCGATGAGTCCCGGTAGTGCCAGGGTTTTAATTTTCCGGCTAAAAATATTATACACTGTCACATTATTAAATTCAAATCAAATATCAGTTTTATTCATCACATTGAATTACTTTATTTATTTGATTTGTAAATGCACGTAGGTACATTAATATGCAGAAATTAAAGCCCGCCTCTACCTCATTTTGTTTTCAGAAGAGCAACTCCCATCGGTTGTTCCTCATAAGTGTTAGCCTTCGGGACCGGGGCTGTTAAAAGGTTTTGTTTGTTTGAATAAATGATTAATGTCTGAGTCAACAGCTAGGGTCATGTTGGGACGTTGACTCCATTTTATGGGACTTTGACCCAAACTTAGGATGTCGTGACTTCCAAAAAGTGCTTCAAATATAACCATCCAACTAAGCCAATAAGGCCTATATGTATGGATGGTTTGACTTGAACCACTTTTCCTGGGCAGACTCAGACCTGAGCGAATAACCAGATTGCCATTCAGTATAAGCTTTCCCTGGAGGCACAAGCAGCCCATCTGTTTATTTAGGCCCCAATATGCGGGGCCCACAAATTCAATAGGATGGCTCACCTCTTGGTTTTGATAAGCTGTTACTGCAATGAACGCAGTCTGTGGAAATGATGTGACATGTTTGTGTACAATACTATTAGAACCCTCCTTGATTTCTTCCACGTGGATGCGGGGTTGGTATTTTTGCATCGATATTAAGGAAATCTGAAACAAAATGGCGCAGAGGAATGTTTAAATAAGAAAGCCAAATGTCAATTGATATGATTGACTTTAAAAGCCCAACACAGACATAAGGAGGGAAAAAGTACAATACACAAGACATTATGAAAATAACAATACGCATGGTGTGCAACATGACTTGATAACCCCATGCATGAATAGAATTAAGCATGGCGTCATTTTTATGGGACATAAGCAAACAGTATAGCACCAGGTGTGATGGGGCTATTCTGGTTGCTAAGAGGATATTATATGAAAATTCAAAATCACTCATGAAACCCCTTAAAATAATAGTGGACTTTTTCAAATGATAATAATGGATCCATTCGTCAAACTTAACGACAGCGAGCAAAACAGACAGGCAGAGCTTTAGGAGCTGAAGCCCAGCATACATTGTATAAAATTGCAGTTCTCGAAAAACGGCAACATAAAATGGCAAACCAAGTATTATAAACGCTAAATAGCAGAGTTTCTATCGTACTAAATGCCAAATGTCTGTTAATTGTTCAATAAATAAGTTTACAAATCATCATTTACAAAATAAATGATAAATTAGCTAAGCTCACAGACCTAGTGAGGTGGTTACATACCTGTCCATGCTTTGGTTTGTTGTGATTGGTCAATTTAACTCTTTCAAATGATATCACTTGTGACGTAATAAAACTGCCCTCCATTGGGGAATCTGGATGCAAATAAAGCTGGTCTGGGACTAGGGTCTCCCCAGTTCCAGATATCATCCACTTAGAGCTGCAACAGACGGTTCATTTGGTAAACAAAATCAGCCATATAGGACCACATTGCACCACATTGCACTATTTGCTACAATACCTTAAACTACTAGCAATAATAATGAAATGTAAAAGAACTAAGTATATAAAGACCCACGGTTTACTTAAAAGCATGCCAATTGTACAAATGTTCATTGATCATTGCCATCTTTTACCTTCACAGAATAAAATAAGTGCATATAACAAATAAAACAAACAAAGAACAAGAATATCCATGCTGGATAAATATAAAACTGACATCCTTGCAGAAAGCATATTCATGAGAAGGGGATGGAGCATACCATTAATGAGAAGGGGATGGACCCCAGATTTTCCTTAGATAAAACGGTAGAATAAGCACTGATTAGGGAATGGCACAATTACAGCGAGAAATCAACCCCTTAAACCAAGTAAAGCAAGTCACCATAAAATTCTGGTTCCCAGAGGCATTCACGTAAAAGTCTTTGGGGGCATTTTGGAACCAGAATATTAGCTTACGATATATTTTCTTTGTATATGTATGACTTTTTACGCAATATTAAATTTGGAAATCAAGCCATGGTGTTTGCGATAAAATTTAAAAAATGTTTTTTGAAGCGTGTGATACCGATAGCCCTGAGAAGTTTTGGGTGTTTTGTGCGTTGAGAAATAACGGTTTAAGTTCGAAATATGTTTGCAGACCCTAACAAACCTAATAAGCTGTGTTAGAAGCACGAATAGGATCGCCACCATCCAAAAACGGGAAATTTGCTAGACCAAAATAAAATTTATAAATTTTAGATGAGAAAAAAATTCAATTAGTAATAGAATGACGTAAATTCGAAATTGGGGATTGGTATCTGTTTCACCTATAGTTCAAGTGGATAAATTTGATGGATCATAACTTCGAAAAAAGGTTGTCAATGTTAAAAGTCAAATTAACAGCCTCGATAACATCAGCTTTAACATGGTTAAAAAATCCATGAAATCTTTTTTTTGTAGCAGTATAGAATAAATCCGTTACAAGAGGGGTGCAATTTTTACCGGAATCTCAACACTTTTTGTATAACTTAATTCAAAATATTGTATATACACGTAGATTTTATCCAGAACATAGAATAAGGCATCGCATACATTCTTACATGACCAAAGTTTATATCGTCTTTGGTTAGGGAAAGTGAAAAAAGCCTTTTCTGTCAGTACAAACCAAATTAAGTCAACCATAGTTTTTATGCTCTTTTGAATGTCCACTAAATCAAATCCAGAACTTTTTCTTTAATCAGATTATGTGGCAATGTGGTAATTACTATACAGGCAAGAACAATCGCGTCGCACGCACGGGAACCTCTAGACTTCAATTTACTAGATGTTTTTATCGACAAAAATATTTTTTATTAGAAATTTCACATGGTGACATGAGATTTGATAGCAGTAGGATAGGCAATTTATTATTTTGAAAGTTCAGGAGTGGTACAAGAACTAGAAAAGTAAGCAGAGTTCAGGAAATGGCGCAATCATAAATAAATTCCCACTCCAAAACCGAGGTGGGGAACAACTGAATTGACAATTATATGCTTACACAAAGAGTACATGTCGTGGTATGAGGCGTTTGAGCAGCTATGTGTCAAAGCGAACACTCAGTTACCCGTACATAGCTAAAATATACGAAAATTCAACACCAAAACATAAGACAATAAGAACCTCCACAGAAGTATCGCCTTGGAATGGTAAGTAATATACAAATACGAGGTGGGTGGCGGGGGGGGGGGGCTTAAACCCATTTAACAGGCGTCCAACCTCACCATTATCTTCTACAGTGGTTCACAACACTTAAGTACATTTAGTTGTTCGGACATCGTGGTGAAAAAATCTAGCTTTGTATGGATTTTGTAAAACTACCCAATACATAATAGGAAGTTTACATAAGCAGTAATTCGTTACAACAGAAGTTCATCAGTAGCTCTCTGCTGGAAGAAAGCCCTGGTACCATCATCAGGTGTCAATCTAGTGTTGCCTACAAACGACAACAACATAATTTGCATCCTTGCCGTCTGCTTGAACGTGGACATACTGCCTATGAAATTCTTGAATACCCTGCTTCAATGACGATTTAGGTTTGGGGGTTTAAAAGAGTAATATTGTTTTAAATAAATAGAATAAAAAAGAGAAAAAGTTTGATTCTTTGAAAGCATTGAAAACGTTCAAAAGGGGGTAGTATGAACCATATTGCGCAATTTCTGGTAATGAGCCTTCCTCAGTGACCCCGATAAAACTAATTTATCCAAAATAGTGAAGATGCGTCTTAACCATTCTAAAAAAGCACTATCCTCAACATCATCGATTACCGAATTTAATCAATGCAGATGCAATCGCCTCCCTACGTACATTGTCGAAGTTAAAGTAGGAAGGGAAATTAGTATTTAACAACAGCTTTTTGATGTTCACAAAATAAATAAATAAATAAATAAATAAATAAATAAATAAATAAATAAATAAAATAAACAATGCTTGTCTCCTTTGTCTCATAAGTAACAAAAACTTAGTTCTCCCAAAGGTAGAAAAATCTTTACATCCGTTTTCATGAAGAATTGCTTAAGACTTTCTTCTGTTTTTCTTTTCCGCTGTATGTAAATTGCACCAACACATGTGCACTAAGAATTGAAACCAGGTAAATGGGAGCTTGTGTGGAAATGTCTATTTCGGCGGGTAGTGCATTCCCTGGTTTGTTACTTACACTTAAACATAATTTAACTAACCTGTGATAGACATATCTGTATTTATTTCTATCGACTGGAATAAAATCGAGGTACAGTCGGTATTTAGCAAGTTTCTTAAGCCCGGAGACTCTAACCCTTAAAGCCGGGAACATTCGCCTGCAATAAGAATACATACTCACTTGTAAATAAAATGATGACATCGTTCTGACCAATAAATCCCACATTACAAAAAGGGAATTTGACTAGCATCAAAAAAAAAATAATAATAATTGCAATACCCAATAACCCAGAATTCTTGAATATTCTGTCTCCCAAAATACATACTGACAAATCCCATATCCCAACATATCCTAAATGCAGTTTGCTTGGCCCTTACCTCCCGGTCTTCGTAATGATCATTTCTGTTCCCAGTGCATGGAAGGCATCCCAGAGTTCACTTTGGCAGAGTTCTACACGAATATTGATTTGTTCATCAGCTGACATAAAACAGAAGTTTACAATTGAAGTGATAATTTGCCAAATTTAAAGCAGAAATAAATGTATTGATATATAAAACAATAATAAATATTAATGTGTTATTGCAAATAAATCCCTAGTCTCTAATATACAATATTTATCAAATATACCGTTCAGTGGCCAGCTAACAATTGATAATGAGTCGTTGTATGTATCATTTTAGTAAAAAAAGATGCCAGTGTGTTTCACGCGAAAATAATTTTTGTTTTCGAAACCGGGGGGTTTATAACAAAAATGAAACATCAGTTATCGACTGGTTACAATGTACATCATATAAAACATACAGAATATAAATAACCAAAGTTACAAAGCTACAGCATCTTGTTTTTAAACTGATACCCTCTGTATCACAATAAGCAGCGAAAATTTACATGCAACTTTTTTACATCCAGTAATTTAAATTTTACCGATCATTTCAAGGAGGTAGTATGGTTCTGTGTGTTTATTTAGTTTATAAGGCATTGATCAACTTCACGGACAAGATTTCAGTTTGGATGACATCGAACTTTATTGGCCACATTGTGACTTTGGCTGCTTCTCGTCTTGGTAATTGGCTTTGATTACACCGGCCCTGATCATCAAAACCATCAAACGTATGCACAATTGTAAATTGCGTTTCCTTATTTTCATAGTATACTATAATTGTGATTCTGACTGTATTATAAACATATTGCCTTTATACATATATTGCGAACCATGGTTATTTGGATTTGTTTGCTGTTTTTATGTTTGGATAGCTTGCTTGGTTTCGTCCAAATTGAGTAGTCAAAGGCTGAGTGATTTTGCTTGTAAATCATAATATTGAACACGTAAAATTATAAAAATATAGTCTTTTCTCTGGAATGGTATGGCAAATGATTTGTGTTGATTTATTTAGAGAAGCATTCTCCCCTGGAATATTTGATTGCTTCAAAAGGATCTAATCTTTATAATATATATTTTATTCGTGATTTGTACGCACCTCCAGTAAGGTTATGTACGGAATTATGACAGCACACGGGTCCGTCGCCCATGGATAAGCAGACTGATTCCTCTTCTGGTGGTGATTGGCTTTCCGTCTCTCTGCTACTATGCGAATCCTCACTGTTTAAGAGATAATCCACGGAAAAGGCGCGAGCTTTAGCACTTAATGCTGTCATTATTACGATAGTTTTCGTCAATGATTAAATAATTATGTTTTCAGTATTTGCCTTTTCTCTTATTCGGATTAAGCCATTTTCTCTTTGGCTGCCTCTAACAACTTTATTAAGAATTATAACAGCTATTATCAGGTTTGTTGTCTTCAAGAATCTATTTGTTAAACCGACTTAACCATTTAATATTTTATCAATCAAATCATCAAAATTTAACAACGTGAAATAGTTTTCTTCAAGTAACTCCGATATAAGACTTTCCCTAATGTTGAAAACAACAATCCCTAAATGTTTAGACCAATTCACACCAACATTGTCTTAGTTGTGAGAAAAGTATCATCTTGCTATCTCTGTTGGTGTAAACCAGTGTTAAATTGTGTGAAAACAATTGTCATAGATATGGTCTTATGCGGTGATTATGAGTTCGCGGCAGATAAGACACTCACAAGTGCAAACACCTCATACGGACACAGAAGTATCAGGGGTTAAATTAATGATAACGTAAACTTTAAGATTTTATTTGTACAAACTACTTAAAAATGACATGAGCGAGATGAATTTGAATTGTGCCAGCCAGAACATTGCTAAAGCCCTCTGTACATGTACTGCTTTGCATCAGGAAAACATGTCCGTGAAATGTATACCCCCTTAAACCACACTTTTATATAGCAAAACTGGGGTATGCGGGGGTATACCTATTCTACCTATTTTTCTTATTTTTGCTCCAAAACATAGATTGTGGGTAAAATCGCTTGCTTAATACATGTACCCACAATCTATGTTTTGAGCAAAAATAAGAAAAATATCAAAATTTTTCCAGTGATAATTTTCATTTTTACAACCAAAAAGTTTTCTGTATATTGCATGGGCGTGTTTGCGTAATGGACAGCCAGATAGCCAAACTATGACGTCTTACCGCACTGTCCGCTATGTTTGCATTACATTGCCCTCTTTTAATACAAATAAAAATAATTGTTAGATCCTTTGGAAGCAGTAAAACATTGAAAGCGAGAAGTTGGGCCATATTGTACAATTTCGGGTAATGAACCTTCGTCAGTGACCCTTTACAAACTGGCAGCGAAAGCCAGCGAAACCCCATATATTTCTCCCGCCTTAGCCAAAACCAAATGCCAGCTAGGGTTCCCGCGCAACTCAAAGCCTTGGGCCGTAATGAAAAATGACTGGTACATACGTATTAACATGAAGTTGAAATTTCTTTAACATGCAAAGATATCAAATACATGTGCACCGACAAATAAGTTGCTAAACAGTACAGATCAATTGTGAATAAGCAGAGACAATAATGCTTTGTGATTCTCATAAGTGGCATTTTAAAATAGCTATTAGAATTGCATCACATTTCGTAATCTGTTGACAGATTGATGATTTGATGGGATAATCAATTTGAATCCACGGGTAAAACTTTGCACATTGAAGACAAATTGAAAAGCAATTCGTGGTTTATTAACTAGATCCGTCATTTTATTTATGCCACCTTTTGTATACCTCAGTAAATGTAACGCCCTCACTGTCAATCAAGACTTGTTTGAAATCGTATTGGTCAATTTTATCTACATTTGTGCGTTACTACTTCTTCATTATCTAATGATGTAGCTTCGTTAATTCAGTAATGAAAATAAGTTATTGTAAATAAGTTATATTTACAATGAAAAATATAAGAAGCTGGTATTCTAACAGGGTACAGACTTGCAATAATTACATTTACCACGGTTGGGACAATGTTTACCACTACTTCTATAATGAGTGTTGCTTTCGTACTTCTACTCTGAAATATACTTGTACCGTTGCATGTCTCCTATTTATTCCATTAATCAAGCAAACATATCCATGCAATGAATACACTGTTCTACCCCACTTTATATCGTAAAAAATGGTTTATATAGGGGTTAACATATTATTTTTATTTTGAGGCTGTTCTAGCGGTTCCAACATTCAATGTTTTGAGCAAGAATCTACAAAATATCAACTTACTTCGAAGGAAATTTTCAATTTTTACTGCTTAAAATATATGTACAGTCCAACCTGTCTAAAGCAAGCGACCAAGGGAAACACTAAAATCGCTTGCTTAATACATATGCTTGCTTAATAGAGGTAATTTTCTGACACTAGGGTGGGCGTCCTAACCAAACCTTGTTAGTTAAAAATAATAATAGCACTGCCACTGTCAGTGGTAATTGTCTTATAATTCTCCAAAATGCCAAGGCAAGTTGTCTAGGATTATCTTTTGAGACAATAAACAATCAATGATGGCATCTGGAAGATGGGAAGACAATTTTGACACCTGACAGAGTTTAAATATCCATGTCAAAATATTTTTTTCAGTGTAATTGATGAAAGTGGCTGCTTAAAGCCAAAATCGGGAGAGAAATTAGTGGCCTCTGGTCACATAAGACAGGTGATTGCTTAACAGGGGTTCCTTTACATCTAAAAATCAATTGGGGGGGGGGGGGTGAAAGTGCTTGCTTAATACTGGTGCTTGCTTAATACAGGGCTTGCTTAAGACAGGTTGGACTTTATATTGCATAGCCATGATATTGACAAACTTCTATATTTGGCTTGACAACACATTATGTTTATCGTACACATCATTTTTATAAGCCTAGTTGAATTAAGCTGTTGTTTAAATTGGTCTCAAGTGCAACGTAGCAAGACATATTGACTGAGCTGTAAGTGTGCTACAGAGGTCAAGCCAGATAGACTCACGCTTTATCAGAACTTGCTTCACACTCAGGTGACAACTCAGATAAAATGAGGTAACCACACAAGATAAACCACTAACAGTTAACCTTTGTGGCTCTTGTATTGATATAATGTAGATAAGGGAGTGGTCAGATGCATAGGGGATCTTTGTCCAGATGTGGGAATACACTTAGGTTGGAACCAAACGTCTTATGAACACAGTGAATGTTTAATAGAATGAAATACAGGGCGTTTTACGTTTTAGGATTTGGTGGTGACTTCGGTTACAAATTAAAGAAAGTTAAAGGAAGGAGTGTTTTTTTCATAACTGTTTAGAAAAGTCATTGCACGTTACAACGTATGGGATACAGCTTATCTGTTGCTTAGTTTTTAGGTCGGACGTGAGACTCCAGGATTGCACCGACTTTAAACTATTCATTTGAGTTAATTGGGTCCATAGCTTCTTGTCTGTTGCTTGGCCCACCTGGGTTCAACTGGTGTTCTTCTGTTGTCTTTTGCTCCTCATTTTCAGTGATATTGTTTGGCTTCCCAGGGATCCCCAGTTGTCGGGCAGCATACATGTATTGAATCTGTGAGTCCTCGATTTTGAATTATCATTGCGTTTATTTTAATTTATTTATTTGTATTGACTAGTCAGAGATTCGCCACGAGGACCGAATAACTACTTAAATGTTGTGAACCACTGCAGAAGCTGAGGGTGAGGTTGGGTACCCGTGAATGAAAATAAAACCTAGATCCTTTGAGAGCAGCGAACGTATTAATGGAAAAGGGGATGGGCCATACCGCGGTTTCGGCTACTGACGCCTAATCATTGACCCTATAGATTTGGTTTAAGCCACCCAGTATATTTATATTGCTGACCGTTCCAAGGCGATACTTTCGATGTGGTTTTAATTGTTTTATGTTTTGGTGTTGATTTTGTGATGTCTGCATAATAATTTTATGTACGTTTTCATTATACTTAATTACGTCCTCGTAACTGAGTGGCCACCTATTGAGAAATAGCAGCTTACTTGACCAACGACATGTTCTCATTGTGTCAGTACCTGATTGTCAATTTAGTTTCTTCCCATTTTGGGTTTAAGAGTGGGAATTTCCTTCTCAATGCGCCATTTTCTGATCACTGCTCACAGCAAAAATATAATATGCATTTTTCTCAACAAATTTAAACCAACAGACACCAATAAATCATAATTCAATGTTCCCATTGTTGTTTCGTAATACCTCCATACCGACGGGAACGACTTACATTGGACCTTTAGTTGAAATAAAAAAAATCAACAAGAATAGCAAAGAAAGGAAAAACAGTGATGAATTATATCCCTTTTTAACACATATGACTTGATACTGACTATACCAATGCAAAAAAAAAAAATGCGTAGAGTTGTCATTATGTACTATATTTCTACTGTTTCCAAAGGATTAAACTTTCATATAATATTTGCTATTACTGCAGCTGGCTTTGTGTCGTGTGGCGGCCGTAAAAATTATCCCCGTACATCATCCATAGTGCAGATTATATTATTTTCTTCAGTCCTTTGAGATCAGTAAGATTTTCTTTATTGATTTGACCCCGTTTAGGAATGTGTCTTTGATTTAAACTTCCCCGTAAATGTTTAAAATTGAAGAATATTTATCTGGCTATCGTCGCCGGTTTATAAAGGTCACCGATGAGGATTCAGTACCCGATATTACGCAATATGGCCCATACTAACTTCCTTTGAACGTTGTTACTGCTTCCAAAGGATCAAACCTTTATATTCTGTATTTCAAAGAAAATAGTACATCTTGTATATCTATAAATAGTACGCAAAAAAAAAAATAATAAAATCGATATTTTTCTTTGTTTCTGTGTAGTTTCAAATTGCATGATTGTTGTCATCTGTAAACCTTTGCTCCTGCTTTATGTGTATATATATTCAACAAAGAGTTAAGGCAGTGACTGGGAAAAACAATGTCAACGTTGACTAGTCGTTAATCCAGTTTTAAGCCCCCCCCCTTCCCAGTTATTATAACTGACCGTTCCAAGGCGGCACAGCTGTTTTGGTTCACATTTATCCAATGTTATTCCAGTTATGAGTTTCATGTTGCATGCCTTCTGACCACCCGAATATTATTTGGATGTTCACTTAGACTTCTGTATTTTACTTGTTCTGCCCAAGCTAGCACTGTCTTCCGTTATATATGTTGCATGTTGGTACCTATGTTAAATATTTTTTTTTCATGATTTCCTTATTCTTTGTTTATATTGGTGTATAACTGAACCACTGCAGAAGCTGAGTGCGAGGTTTGGGCCCTGTAAAATCGGTTTAACCCCCCCCCCTCCCATCAATTTTACATTACTGATCGTCTGATCGTTCCAATGTGATACTTCTGCTGTGGTTCTTAATGTTTTGTGTTTTGGAGGCAAATTTTTGTGCTGTTTGAGCCTTATGCACGTTTTCATATTTTAGTTCAGTTCAGATAAATGAGTGGCCACCTATTGGGGAAAAGCTGCTCACTCGGTCACTACATGTTTTCCTTGCATAAGTACCTGAGTGTATTTTTAGTGTTTTTCCAACCCCTAGGTTTATGGAGTGGGAATTTCTTTCTGATTGCACCATTTCCTGATCATTGCCTACTTGTACCTTTTCACAAAATCGCAATATTGTGTGGTTTGAGTAAAAAGTGTCAATGAAGATGACAAGTTTTTTTTCAATAGATCGGTGCACAAGACAATATTGTGAGGCATGTCATACTGCTTTTCCTGCATCAGCATCATTTTCTAGATGGCAATATCAGGCTGCAAAGCACAACAGCCAACCAGCAATTCTTTAATTTGACCAACAATATGCCGAATTTGGTGCTGGGAAAATAACCTCCTTTTCCTCCTTAAGCACCACAATAAGAGCCTGTAGAGTTTTTGATGCCAGTATTCCACACCAGACCATATAATGGTAGTACTTGTTCACGGGGACCATGTCTGGTGGGGGTTGTCCAGTCCTTGACCTCAACGTTGTTCTTGGGGGATTCTGTGGCGATTTCATCTGGCATTGATCTACTGGTACCAATAATGGTACTGGTGCTGAAAATGCTTCACAACAGGTCTGCTCACCTCAGTATGTGCACTGTACAGCTGTTCATGAGAAAATGTGTCTATGGAGACATGGTTATTGTGTGACAAAGCTGCAGTGACAATTGATACACAATTCGAACACTTTGGCAATTTTCTGAAACATGGAGGAGCGACCAGTGAACTTCGACATTGATTTTGAAAGCTTCTGTAAGTGTCATCATCTCAAATAAGCCCTCACTTGAAAGATAAAAAGACACGTCATCCATCTCACGACAGCAGAACGAGGCACCAAAGTGGACCGGAGTGAAGGTTGATTAAAACATATTGATCAATTAAAAACATACATTTTACAGATATAAATGCACAAACAATCCAATATGATTTGAACGGAAGCTGTAAAAGCTTATTTAGTTCATCTCCCCATACATTATTGCTACATAAATATCAGAGTGGATTTCAACAATTAAAGTGAAGGTTAGCGAGCTGGTCAAAACAAATTATAAACAGACATCACTATGCATAACGCTGCCAAGCCATTAAAACAGCGAAGCGGGCCTACAACATTATCAAATAAAATTTAAAACTGAGTTTCTTCAAAAGCAGTGGAAACATTAATGAAATAGGGGATAATCTGTACGGCGGTTTCGGCTACCCAAGCCTCTTCAATTTTGAAATTGCATTGTATTTATCTGGATTTCGTCGCAGGTAAATAAAGGGTCACTGATGAGGGTTCAGTACCCGAAATTGCACAAAATGACCCACACTGTCACCCTTTGAATGTTTTCACTGCTTCCAAAGGATCAAAACTTTTATATTTTTTGAGTGACCTATAACTTTGGCAAAATGGGACCAGAGACAATAACTGCAATATTACAAATTCTAACAGGGGTGTCAATACATAGACATGCAAGTCTAAACATAGCCAAACAATTAATTATTGTTAAAATGAATGTATTTAAACTGAGCCTAAATTTCTGATTTCTCAGAATATCATCACTGATCTCAAAGGACCAAACGGAAAATACAATCTGCACTATGGCTTATATACGTGGAGACATTTCATGGCAGCCACACGGCACAATAAATAAAAAGTAAACTGTGTCCCTTAAGAGCAGTGAAAACATTAATGTGATTGGGAACGGGCCATACCAAGGTTTCGGCTACTCAAGTCTCATTAGTGACCCCGGCAAATCTGGAAAAATGGGGTCAGAGAGAATAACTGCAATTTTGCAAAGTCTAACGGGTGTCAATACATAGACAAAGACAGGCAAATCTAAACAGAGCCAATTAATTAATAATTATTCACATCAAACCAAACCTATATACAAATTAAAACGACATGCCATCTCATTCTTAGAACAGTTTATAAAATATTAGCAACCCAATAAATAAACTTGTAACCACGTTTCCATTAAAAATGAAATTAAAAGTTGCTTATTCTTGTTATTCCTTGTGACTTTGCCGGTACATCCTGTCACAATAATTCCCAGTATTGTTTCTACAGATGATATTTCATACTAGAAAGCATGGCTTCCAGGCACGTAAACGGCAAGTACGGTTTCTGAACTTCATCCAATCCGCAGTGAATTTGGCAATTTTCTAAATTTCACCTCGGTTTTTGGAGTGGGAATCTCTTTCTGGTTGCGCCTTTTCCTGATCTTTGCCTACTTGTACCTTTCTAAAAGGCTACCCGGCAGGTGATTATTATAACGGTTACATCAATGCTTAATATTTAGTTCCCGTCCTGATGATGTGAACACGTAATTCAGCAAACCGTTATGCTTGCAGGAAAACAATAAAAAGAAAGGTTTAACGTTACTAAATCAATCATTGGTGTAATCATCACAAAGGGAAACAGTTGACATAATATGCATCAGTTTAGAAAATATTTTATAATTGAGCCGCGACGCGAGAAAACCGGTCTTCGGGGTTTCCGACAAGGTATGACAAAAACTGACCTGTACAGTCACAGAAGCGGGCTAGAAGCTTGAAATTTTGGATATAAGAAGAAGAGGAAATGTACTATCCGTGTAGCGAAAACAAAGGCGTGATCAGCTTCGCGGTCACCGCGAAGCTGATCTGCGCCTTTGTTTTCGCATAGGCAAAAATCCGGTTTTCTCACGATGCGGCTCAATTATACTTTGTAAATAACGTCTACAATGCGTGCGTGCATAAATTACAATTTGTATTGTGCTACAGCCTTGAATTCAGTCGCAATCTGCATATGCGAAAACAAATGCGCAGACCATCTTCGCAGTGACTGAGAAGCTGATCAACGCATTTGTTTTCGCTACACCGATAGTACAATTCCCATACTTTCTAAATCCAAACTTTCCATCTATTAGCCATCTTATGTGCTTGTGCAGCTCGGTTTGTGTCGGACCTATTCAGAAACTGCATTGTTGCTTTTCTCATGACGCGGCTAAAATGTGAATAATATCCAGCTTCTTTACGCGTTAAGTGTTATATTGTGGAACTCGAACTCTAATTATCGTCATCGATATCCACCAAACAAATAACAGTTATTTGGCATGGAATTTGTTTTGTTTATGTAACCCTTGCATCATGTCACTAATTTCCATATCGTATCCATTTTTCATCGTACAAACCATAAAATCCAACAAGGCTGACCAAGCCAAGCAGCTCAGTCTCGTCAACTTCTTCCCCAGTACATCTCTCCAAGTCTGAAGAATGGCGTCATGGCAAGAATCCCAGAAGTCTTTCTCAAATCCTGCAAACCCACTGTGTTGTCTACCAATCTCTAGAAGTACTGGTTTAACGTCAGTGTCCGTGCTGTCAATATTGTCAACCACTATTTGAAACGTTTGAATTAGACGCGTTGCGTGACTTTTAAATCGAATGTTTGTTAGGAGATCGCCATCCAGGTTTTCTGGTAGAAAATACCGCTTTGTACCAGGATTAAGTTGAAACAAATTTAGTAAGACTTTAACACCAAGGTCGACAACATCAGTGGAAATGAGTTTCCAAGTTTTCTTTATCCGGTTTATATCTTCTCTTGATAGCACTTCATTACTGACCACTATGGTTTGTTTCACTGTTGACGTCGCCGAAAACGCAATAAGTGACGTCGAGCAGCCCATGATTCATCACGTTTTATGCAACAGCGATAAAATTCCGACACTTCACCATAAACCGTTTAAGATTTGTAGACCGAACTTAAATCTGACAAAATGCCATCAAATTTTACGCCTTAAATAAATTATTCCGGCTTTAAACTTTTTAATGTCATAATTACGTATGTGACGATGAAGTTCATTAGCTATTTTCCACGACAAACAAAAAGGACATCTTGAAATGTGAAACAATGAAGCCGTCACCTTTAAGTTAGTGTGGAGGAAAGGAGTTTAATTTGTTTGGTCATATTGGGTAATCATATTTTAACCTTTGAGACTAAGCGAACATGCTCATTAATGTACATCATTGTTAATCTGTGTATTACGGGAGTCATTTTGTTGTATTTTGACGCTCAAGCTAATCTAAATGAGGTCAAGGTGTTCAACGCATATATGTAAAGAAAACAAGGCATTAGTGTTAAAACAATAATTATGGAAACTTCTGAGAAAAATTAATTGCAAGTGCATTGGCCTAAAGGCGTGCCTGGGTCGTAGGCCGTAGCTTGAGCTTTGTCGAAAGGATAAATAGAGATTATTATATGACAATATTTTCATATCGTACCTCGTATCAACCCGAGAATCCCGTATCAGCCCGAGACGCTCGTATCAGCCCGAGGGCCGAGGGTTGATGCGTGGGTACGATATGAAAATTGTCACATCGTAATATTTTTATCATATATTTTAATTCATGACCTTTTTTTTCCTTTTCTTTGTTATATTTATTCATTCATTTATTTATTTTATTTTATTTTGACATACCGCCAAAAGCGTGCAGTAGAGCGCATATTATTTCCGAATTAGCACAAATCGAAAATTCGTCTCGACATGACAAAATAGTGTTGCCTGTGACATAAAACCACAATCCAAACAAATCTAACATGCCTAATGAGCTCAATACAATAGGAGCCGAGTGCTCCGAATATAATTTTATTAGCCAATCATTTGGTGATACGGCTTTTTCTCCCTAGGGATGATACGGGTCTTGTGGTTATGTGATACGAGTGATATCATGGCTTTTTCTCCCAAGGGAATGATATAGGTTTTATCAACGGCTTTCGAGATACTGTGCCGCGATACGTGAACGTAACTCTTGTCTGTATCGCATATGCAAAAAGAACATATTTTGTAGTAAACATATGATAATAAGAATTATATAACATTAAGTTTGTTTCTTTGTCATCGCAATAGTTCAAGCCAGCATTACGAAACTTTGTCCATGCAATATACATATTTTTCTTTTACTTCAAAAATGAAAATTTTCAATAGAAATAAATGATAGTTTTATTATTTTTATTTATCTTATTATTTTTGCTAAAAACATTGAAAAAAAAAACTCGATTTAACTATATCAAAGTGGGGTTTAAGGGCGTATACATTACACAGATATATTTTCCTGATGGAATAAGCATTTCATTATTTTTTAATATTTATTTACACCGGACAGGAGTCCACAATGCACGCGCTACGTCCTAAAAGATCAAGACGTATTTAGGAACGGGGTGAAAGTGTGATGGACGTCGAGGTCTTACTCAAACCAACATTGCAAGGTGATGGAATTGAAACGCAGTAAGAAAACAGTGAAGACAGAGTTACTTTTGCTTACTTTTACCTTTTTTTTACTATGAGTTTATAAGACGTAGTTACGCGAATTTGATGGAACAAGGCTTTATCAAGCCTTCAGTTTACCAGGCGCAACAACGTATCAAATTTTCCTATTAGATTCTTACTACGGCACGCTTTCGGTAGACTTAGATTCGCCTCTATTACGCGAAAAATATATTCGACAAAATGTGAAAACTTTTCGTAATGATACTTTAACTACAAACGTATGATCTATAATCCACTACTACTACTACTACTACTACTACTACTACTACTGGGGCCCCCGCCCATTGGGGCCTGGATAAATAGATGGGCTGCTTGTGCCTCCAGGCAAAGCTTGTTTCACTGTTGACTGACTACCTGATTACTGGTTAACTGCTCAGGTCTGAGCTTGCCCAGGAAAAGTGGTTTCAAGTCAAATCATCTGCACCAATAAGCCTTTATGGCTTGGTTGGATGGTTGTTATATTTCAAGCACTTGTTGGATGTCATGACATCCTCATTTTGGGTAAAAGTCCCATAAAGTGGAGGCAGCGTCCCGACATGACCTTGGCTGTTGACTGGGACGTAAAGCGTCAACTCAAACAAACAAAAAACTACTACTACTGATATTAATACTCTCTATTTTTAAGAGGATAACACTTGCAAATCTTCCATACGGTCAAACAGTGATTTCAGACATTGAATATAATTAGGCGTTTAGAAGCTTTGATAGACCTGCGATGTTACGTTTTGGAGATAAGCCAGGACTGGCCTTATAAAGCTGAGCGCCAAGCAAGGTAGCCACTCACGGGTACCATTTTTATGGTCTCTGGTATGAAAAGGTCTGGAATCGAATACACACCCTACTGGAAGACATTTTCCGATTGTTCAGCTCTCTAACAGCTTACTGAATCTGTTGAGTACTCGTTTTTGATTCATCAAGGTGATTATCATGAATTATTCGTTTGTCCTTGATAATTCATTGACTAGTTAGAGATTCACCACGAGGACCGAACAACTAACTAAATGTTGTGAACCACTGCAGAAGATGATGGTGAGGTTAGGGCCTGTAAAACCGGTTTAAGCCCCCAGTAATATTATTTTACTGATCGTTCCAAGGCGATACTTCTGCTGTGGTTCTTAATGTTTTTTTTGTTTTTTGGAGTCGAATTTCCGTGCTGTTTGAGCCTTATGTACGTTTTCATATTTTAGTTCAGTTCAGGTATTTACTAACTGAGTGGCCGCCTATTGGGGAATAGCTGCTCACTCGGCTTACTATATGTTTTTCTTGGATAAGTACCTAAGTGTCTTTTTTTCCACCCCTCGGTTTATGGAGTGGGAATTTCTTTCTGATTGCATAATTTCCTGATCATTCCCTACTTGTACCTTTTTTTCATCTTTGATCAAGTAATTTGCATATTTTACCATCGGTTGGGCATTAGAGTGCTCGGTAGCCGTGTTACACAATGGCATTTGACAAAACGGCGGTATAATTTAGACGGGATTAAATTGCGCTAGGTCCGAGGGGAATCACACTGTACCTTCATGGCTTCTGTTTGGTTTCTTTGCCTTACAAATTGAAGTTAATTCTGAGTAATTTGGAACGGTATGTGATATTGTCCTGCTGACATCGATTTTGTCGTAATTGTGAACAGTATTTAGAATTGAGAAAAATAAGACAATTAACCTTTATTTAAGATCAATTTGCTTCAGTGATTTTTGTTGTCGCTCATTAGTGTTGCGTGTCAGTACAAACTTTTGGTTGATTATGAAGAGTAAGTGAAAGTACTAAGAACCGTAAAATATTTAATAAAAGAACGAGGGTCATCCAATAAGTTCTGACAATGGCCTCATTGAAAAAAAAATATTACCGTCAGGTGTGATTCAGTAATATTTATGTGTACCTGCATATGTATGGACCTACATCATCAAGAAAAATATAAAGCATGTTGCCACTGAAACATTTGCTAATATCCAAGAATTTTGCTTTCCATAGAAGTCAACGCAAACTGTAGATTTTGTATGATTAGTTGAGATGAAGTATGAAGTTTTAGGTCCGAAGTCGTTTTTTCATTCAAAACGATCAGATTCAACATTTTATTCCTGTTTTGCTTTCTAAAATTGAGTTTTGCGGAGTGCAGAAGCAAAAAGGCAAACTTGTATTCACAAAAACTGGAGTTTTTCGCAAGTGGCATATTGTATCCTCCGTAGTACAAAGACAAAATATTGTGAATTTTCATAATTGGTCTGTAGCTAGGCCAAGGTATGAAATATATGTGATACAAATTTCAGTATCGCCAGAAAGAAAGAAAATGGATTTTTTTCAATCTTTCCACAGGGGCTAAAAGTGTTCTCTAACTCATTCCCATGTGTATATTTACTGAGCGGACGGGTACAAGTAACAAAGTCTCAACAAGTTTGCCTCCTGATTGTTCATTTACTTGTCTGTAGAATATTGCTACATGTAGCTAATAAACAACAATCAATATGTCAGATGTTACAAGAATTTAAGTTTTGTTTCACAATCGTCATATTTAAACCATATAGGCAAAGGGCCAAGTCAAAAGAGAGCCCTATTTCAGATTTTTTTTCAACCCATCTGGTAGAAAAATCCCAGTGGTTCAGTGGGTTAGTATAGTCCATAAGAGGCACTTTAAGCATGGGTGCCAGATCTGAAAGTAGTGTAGATTTTTTATAAGCTAACAAACACACCCACACTAAATTCGCTAACGTGGGGGTGAACCTACAAAGTCAGTCATAACTCAGCTGTAACTCAGCTGCAACTAAACTTAGAGCACTGAACTATATACCAAATTACAGCTTAAACATTAGCCTAACTTCCTATGGTAACACATGCACATAATTTAATTTGCATATTCAAGAATATTAATTTTTGTCATCATAAAAAGTTAAAAATCATAAAACAGATATTAAAACGTGGAGAAAACAATAAAACACCACAAGTAAACTAATTTCAGCAACTTAACATTATTTTGGCATATTCATATCACATAATTAATGGAACTGACAGCTTCTTCCTCGCAACTGACATATGAACATTACCTCATTTGCATATCTATGGATATTAATGACAAGTTTGAACAATATGCAAAATTCTAACACACCTCGCCTTTATAGCCAATGGTTAAAAAACGTGTTACATTGTGCAACAATTTCACTGGGCGAATAAGCGCGACGTTACTTTGCGCCGTTTGTGACGTCATCTATCCCACCAAGCAGCGTTAGACGGTGTAACGTCGTTTCAGAGCACTAACAAACGTAATAAATGTGTGTAAATACTCGCATTACAGTCAAATATTTGGCGTGATATCAACAATGCAAAAAGCGGAAAGCTGAACGATATCGACGGTTTCAGCGACTTTTATTCCGTTTATTGTGTGTTAGAATCGAAATAGATCAGCTCAAGTGCGTAAATTGTTGAGTAATAATTCACTGTTTGTCGGTCAGTTGTAAGAATATAAATCTCGTGATTTGATCTTCTTTACAACTGACCTCCAAACAGTGAATTATTACACAACAATTTAAAAAACATAAAAACTGGCGAAAAAGCGTGGAAAATGTAAGGTGGTATTCCTCTTGTTTATGGGCTGGTAAGGACTATAGTCCTTAAAATACTATCAAGGAAACAATAATGTAAACTTTCTTGTACCATGAATATATACGACAATTATCTTATTTGCATATTCATGAATAATAGTAAATACTTCAGAAAACGGCGAAAAATCATGGAAAATATAAGGCGTTAAACCTCTTATATGGGCTGTTTACAGATATATAGTTCTCAAAATGTTATAAAGTAAATTGGAATGCAATTTACTATTGTAATGTAGGTTAATATTTCAAGAACCTGGTATTTGTTTCATGAATATTTTGGAAAATTGTTAAAACTGGAAAAAATATGGGCTAATGTTGGTGGTATTCTTAGAAAGTAATATGTAGGTCAGCAAGTAGTGCTAAAGATTATATCAAATAATAGCTAGGATTATTTGCTATAGAGCTATTATCTGACATAAGACTCATTTAGTTTTAGTTTTCATTAATATTAATGGAAAGTCTGTATGTTTGAGTAAATTTGATTAAAAACGTGTGGGAAATATCTACCAAACCACTTGTTTCGTTGTTGCCAGTAGCCCTAGAGCGATGAAAGTGGTATTTAATGATTGATATACAGATTGTATGGCTGTATGTTTTATGATATTATATTTCACAGACTTAAGAGATTTAGGAAAAATGAAAAAAAATCAAGGTGTTATGTTTTGTTTGCTAGTAGTTACAGAGCACTGAAAATGTTATTAAATGATTACCAGGACATGGCACTGCTATCACATGATGACGGTCTAATATACAAATCCTACATGCTTTAGTTTCATGAATATAAAGGAAGACTTAAAAATGTAGGAAATAATGAACAGATGAAACATAAACGTAGGGAGATATACTAACAAAGTCTTAGAATCATGTCTGCCAACTCGTATCCTAAATATATATCTGACCTCATGTAAATCATACTATGTCATGGCAGCCATTTGATGTATTTTTTAGCACTCTTGAACTATATGCAGCGAAGATTGACGTGATTTTGTAGGTGCAGCCCCTTGATATTTCCTGACATTTCCCTAATTTTCCGAAAGTGTTTATAACTACTCGGCAACTTAAAACTCACATGATAATAAATTGGACAGCTTTACAATAATAAGTTGTCTTAGCCATTATTTGACACCACCATTTGCTGCTCTATTTGAAGCTGAGATATAGCTGTTTTGAATGACTTGTATATCTCCATCAAATTTCTATCAGTTTTCTGAAATTTCAAAAGTTCCTATTTATGAAACAAAACATCGGATTATTTATCCATCAGAAGACTGCATAGCCATAGAACATTGTCCTAGTAATTATGTGATACCACTTCTAGAAATCTAGATCCATTCGTAGCCAAGACGCAAGTTGTTTTGTAGGTACATTTCCATTTACATTTATTGAGTAACTTTTGCACTGATATAGGATGTTTTCAATAAGATTCAATTATTAAAAATCATATCATTTATAAATCAGACCACAAGTCTAAAGTACAATATCTTAGCCAGCAATTTTAGCGATCTTAGGCAATTGGCTGCAAAGATTTAGGCCATTCTCTAAATAGATAACGCCGATTTGTCCATCATTTTCCTACAGCATCTACAATTTTTATTAATATTTATGAAAAAAACAAAATCGGATCAATTAAATATTACACTGCGTGACTATATTAAATTGCACTGGTATTTATTTAATACAATTTCCAACACTCTATGACAATTCGCATCTGAGATGCAAGTGATTGTGTTGGTTCGTCCCTATATTTTTGGCACAACTTTTCACTGATATTGGGAGTTTTCATTTACATTCATGGGATTAAAAATCGAATCATGTATAAATCAGACCATGGGGCTATGATGCAGTGTTTGCAATCATTACATATCAATTTCAGCAGGCTATTGCAATTTGTTGCTAAGATAGTGTCTTTTTTCATGTATAACTGTCTAATTTATCTGTCAATTTCCTACATAACCTACAGTTTTCATTAATATTTATGAAAACTAAAATCATACAAATCGCCAGCATATATAAAAGTACATGGCTATATTAAAATCTATTCCACTGGCATTTGATTGATACTTTTAAGCACTTTTTGGTCAATTTACAACCGAGATACTGTGATAAAATAGGTACATTACCTTATATTTTCATGATTTTTCTCTAAATTCTTAAGATTGTTTTATTAATATTCATGAATATACTAATTAGATTTTGTCAAAAAATTCATAATGTTTAGAAGAAACTTTGTTAAATGGTATTTGTAAATAAACCAATTTTGCACTATGGTTTTGGCCTTTATTTATTCATTGTTTTTATTTTATGATTTTTTCTGACATTCTAAATGTCTTTATATTGAATAAACATGAATATGCAATTTTGTTTAATTCTATGATGTGTCAGTGAATCATTGGGATATGTCCAGGCTCTAAAATAAGACCAAGTTTGGTGGGCTAGGGTAAGAAGCAACAGATATATGAAAGCTCTGTAGCCACACTACCAGTTTAGAGAAACACATAATGGGTTGCCATGGAAACCGTTATTTTATGTATCCGGGTTGAGTTTATTTAAAACACAAACTTTGATTGCAATTCTGGAGTCTCAAGAAATAAATTGACAACCATGAGAAGTAGTATTGGGTGTTGGAGGTGCAAGATAAGCCGTTTTACCCCCGATAATGTGAAATAACTGTATTTTATTGGGTGGGGTAACAAAAAAGCGTCTGAAAAAAAATCTGCACCACTTTTGTTTCTGGCATTCACCCTGATTTAACTTCTATATAGTTATACTTTTGCCTGGTACCATAGAAATTTTTCTACCAGACGGGTTGAAAAGAACTTTTCTCCAGCTGGCCAGCCCTCGTGACTAATACTTTAAAGTAAGAGAGCGTTAAACGCATTATTATTATTATTATTATTATTATTATTATTATTATTATAACTACAGAATCAATGTATCTGTCCTATAGAAAATTCCGACATATTTTATGTTCATATCAATTGGAATTCTATTGATAAAGAATTACGTCTTATTGAAGCAGTCTTGCTCTTATTTACATGTACCATCCATAACCAATTCCTTTGTTTGTACCTCACTTACAGCCATGTTATACCCCTTTTCCAGTTTATCCATAATAAAAGTCAGAACCCTGTCCCAAGCGTCTTTGGATTGTGTTGTGAAATATATACCAAGAATGTCCCGCCAGACCGTTAGAATAGCGCTATGAAAAGTTCGGATGTATATAGGTTTAAATCCTGTGAATTTCACATGTTGTGCGCCCAGCGTTAAAAGAGCTTCTGACATTGAACCTTCCAGGTCATCGATATTTTCTACGGTTGCTCCTACTGCCTGCATAAACCGAAACGCATGGCCTCTAAGCTCTGAACTCACAGACAAAGTTTCATCATCGACGTCTGTGTATGAAAACTGCTGTTTTATCTCAGGCTCATCTTTGAAAATCTGCATAAATACAGCAGTACCTGTAGCCTTCATGTCAGATGATAACACTTTCCATTGACGTTTGATGATATCCTTTTCTTCGTCTGAAATGTCAAATCTTGTTCTTGTTTCAGTATCAGTGTCTAAGTTATTATTCTGTTTCACTGACATGTTGTGTGTCCGCTTCGCTGACATAACAGGTTTTGG
The DNA here is from genome assembly GCA_964017185.1 of Rugalucina vietnamica. Lineage (NCBI taxonomy): Eukaryota > Metazoa > Mollusca > Bivalvia > Lucinida > Lucinidae > Rugalucina > Rugalucina vietnamica. The sequence continues at coordinate 60,605,715 of OZ024874.1, read as the reverse complement.
TTTACTCGATACAGAATGCTTAACACATGTCTGCCGCGATGTTTCACATCCCATTCTTTCAGAGCTAAAATAGTTGTTAAGACTCAGATGGTATATGAACGTTAATCAGCGATAGTTTTAGACTTCAGTGAACATTTTAGGAGAATGTCCATTAGAACTGAGTCGTCATGGAAACATTCATCAAAATTTTGCAGAACTATCCACATTTAATATGAGATAAATTACTTATCTTTGCCACATCTCAATCGCTTGAATAGCTGACCCTTGTCTTTGAAACACTTTTAAGATGTTTTATTATAATGTAACGATCAAACTTATCAAAATTGTTTCGTTAAATATCAGTTAAATCAAAAAGCCTTATTTGTAATTCATTGTTAAACCAGCGTGCTCCAGGCAATCTTTCAATATTTTGCCTTGTTTATTCTAACATGCTAATTGCGTATAGTCAGGATAAAACCAGACATTGAAGGTCCATCGAAGATAAACACTACTTAGCCTACGTAACTATGTCAACTACAATCTTACTTTGAATAGTTTACTGGTTAAACCATGATATCAATAATGACCAAAATACAATGCTTCATCGCAAGGGTCAGCAAAACCATATGCACGAATGTTTAAATCATCATTTTGGCCTCTTGCTGTATGACACAGTCTTTATTTTCCCGGATGAGGCTCAGATCATTTCGGAACTGTCTCTATCATTTCCTCGCAGCCTAAGAGAAAAATAACGGAATGGCCAATAACCAATGCATTTGATTGAAATTGACGACAGAACATTAATCTACTGATGATCATCATTAGTCTTGCTATTAAACTTTCGATTTTCGCCATTTTTCTTGTCATTTCGCGTTTAATATCGCGAGAATGATTATCACCATGTTTAGCATTTACGATTTTCTAACTCATCAGTACTGCGATCTGAAAGGGGGTGTTACAAATGTGCCCACGCATGGATTTTCTTTAAATTTTACACATAAGTAGGACATCATATATGAGCTACGAAAATGTATATATTGAATGAAATAATTAATTTTAGGACTCAGGAGACAACCTTTGCTGACTCCCACAATGACATGATACCTGCCATCATCTTTGTGTGTCCTAAAATTTAAGTTTTATAATTTTCTAAGATTTGTCAAGTGGATTGGCTCGAGAACATCCCAGGCAATATAAATATACCGTAAAATCATTTTACAGAAGTATGATATTGATTTCCTGATTAAATAATTATAAAATTTCTCATTTTTTTCTCGAAAATGTACAAAAAATACCAAATTCAACTTAAAAGATAAATATGTTCCAGTCTTTGTCAAGATACCATATTTGCATAAAAACGTGCCATATATATCTTCTTGATATGAGCAAAATTTAATGATAATTCAAAGCCGGTAACATTGTCATTTTTTACATTGTATACATGTATGTCACTTTTCATAATTTTTACAAAATGTTGAAATTGCTCCAAAACATCGCAAAAAGGTTTTGGATTATGACCATAATGCACATTTCTGACACACATTGTGCTAAGACAATCCTGAATGGCATACATGTAGTTACATTTATGTAACTGAGTGGCCACCTGTTGGGAAATAGCCGTTCTCTTGTCAAACTGTACATTCTCTTTGTACAAATAAGTATTTGTTATTTCGTTTGTTTTCCACGTGGAATATTAGGTTTAACCTTGGTTCTAATTGCAGCAGCTCCTGGCCATTGCTTACTTTTGCCAAAAAGATGTTATTCATGATGGTTTTCTACCATCTGTTTTTCACACTTGACTGTTTTCTTTATTTTAGAACGATATAGAGTAATTCTAAAACAGCAGTGAGTCCAAATGGCTTACAGTTTGCCTTCAGTTGAATCAATGCTGAAAGCTCTGAATTATTCTAATGAAGAAATAATAGAGGATGTTTAATTTGTTTATCTGATTATCATATGTTATGCTTCTCATATAGGAGTGAGACAGGGAGATCCATGTGGAATTGTCTCGTAGTGACAAACTGAATCTGATATTATTATTTCTCACTCTTGGACCAATAGTATTTTATTGTAAAAGACACAAGTGGAAATATAGACAAATGTTCACTGTATATTACTTTAACATACCAATTCCATGTTTTAATTTTTAGAGGGAAAGCTAGAGTACCTCCTATATCGCTTACTGTACCCAAATTTTATAACTTTGATTTTCAACAAACAATCTGATTTTGATCTTTACATGAGATTAAAACAGATATAAATTCTGTAGTCATATGCCATCAGTATTTTAAGCATTTAGCCTTCAGTCAAATGCAACATCACTGCATTACATATGTTACATATGTTACCCACATAAATGCTTGCAAAATAAACATCAAAACAAAATCTCCTATAAAATGTATGCATTTAGGCTGATTATGAAGTATGTTTCATCGTTAAAGCAAGTCCACTTCCTATATTCACATTCCTATGGATCTTATTCAGCCTATTAAACATATATTGTACGTAACATACATTACATCATTCAGAACTGAATATAAAAAATAATATTTTCTTGGTAAAAATTAGATTTTATAAAGTAAGTTGTGTCATATCATGACAAACGTCTTGTAGACAAACTAGCTTATCGGTTGCACAAGCCTGCAAAAGTACTAAGATAGGGTTTGCATCAAAATAAAACATGGTGAATGATGAATAAATGTCAGAAAAACAGATTGGGTTATGAACTTATAATCTTTTCTTGAGATTAATATCGCAGTACATGTATTGTGATGTTCAATGAAATGTAATTTTTTCATTTGTAATTTTGTAAATGCTAATTAAATAAGGATAAGATGAATGCAATTGAACAGCCATCGTATGATTTAGCATGTGTATTAACTAGTAACATATAACATCCTTTTAAAATAAGAAGAAAAAATTCAGCTCTTAAAGATTATATTATATGAAAATTGTCCACAGTACATGTTTGCGCTAAATGTGACATATGTAACAAATGGAAAGGGTACTGAGAGACAACTTCTGAATTCAGGAAGATCAATAATATTGCATTTTAAACCCTGCAGTTATACTAATGTGATGTTTTTAAACACAAAACTTTATTGAACTCTTTAAATTATTTTACGACTGTCCAAACGGTAACTTATGTAACAGGGTATAAGGTCTGTGTGTTGGGTTATATTAAAATCATGCTATAATAATATAAATTGCTTATAATAAGCCTACAGTAAAACTCCTACAGTCATAAATCATTTATTTAAGTACTTGGTAATTATTAGTGAACAAGTTAACATTTTGATGAATAAGGGCCATGTGTAATGAATGTAACAAAACACCATGTTACCGGTCCACGATTTTCGTGAAATTTCACGAATATATTCCTAACATATGTGGGCAGTTTTTATATTAAAATGGTGTCTTGACAAAGACTGGAACACAGAAAATTTTTAATTCAAATTCTACCTCTGTTAAAATAAGCATGTGAAAATAGGGGTTACATGTACATGAAAATGACTGCTCCGCCACTATCTTGATACCAACAAAGTCATTTATAGTATCAGCAAACTTACCAATGACTTCTTTATTTCTGGAAAGCTTCCAACATTTGCTTCATGAATCGTTGGTCACTATAAAAACATTTAAAGTGGGGTGCCCTTAGCTATCATAGTGACGTCATATATTACGTCATAATTTGCCAGTGGAATTGAATTTACAAGGGAATACACCATTATTATAGCAGTCATAACCAAGACAATTAATGCACATAGTTTCATAAAATTCCATGCGTGGGCAAACTCCCATGTTAATTTCCCATACCCTGTAACAGGCCCTTATCAAGTTTTGCAACTGATAAAAGGAAAAGTTACAACTAACATTGCAATGCATAGAAAAAAGTCAGTACATGCCGGTTTTTACGACAACAATATTAACCAGTTGCACATTGACTCGCAAACAGTTACAGTAAGGTCTGAACTAAAACATACACACTCTGTGTACTCCATGTGCTACACAAGTGCAAAATTCCCTATATTTCTTTACATGTAATGTGCACCGATTGTGCTCAACAAGAGCACGAATTTGTATACATTATTCAGACGTAACTGTACATGTATAACATTAAATAAAACTTATATTATTAATTATGTTATAATGCTATTTTGTAAACATATCGTGGCAAAGGTCATTGTACTGAATTCGTGTTCCATTAGCTAATTAGTTAAAACGGTATTCAGTCGGTCACGAACAATGCAAGTGTTATAACTGGTATGTACTATATAAACCAAATACGGTCAATTGTGGGTAGTTAAAACATGAACGAGTGGTGGCATAGTATGTTACAAACTGATATTAGTCAAAGATAGAACATTGTAAATATACAAAATAATCAACATAAGTTCCTGTAGTCCGTTGTAGTTTGTCCGTGTCGGTAAACGCCATCACGATTTATAGACACAAGATGTGACACACAATAACTGAACACCAGCCCAACAAAACGATGTGAAACCATACAACTGTTGTCGGTTCAGCCCTGCTCACAGGTTTTTCTTCACAAGTGGGACATGTTGTCTCGCACTCCTTCTCTAACACGGGAACTAGACTTTGCCAAAAATGCATTCGGTTGGCTGCAAAATGGTTGTTGATACTAAACTCGTCCTTATCAGCCTGGAAGCGAATGTACTTCTCTGTTTCCGAGTCGTATTGTGGCCATGTTGTCAGGTTCGCAGAATTCGGGTCTCTGAAATAAACAGAACATCAATATACTGATAAGCATGGCCTATCTAGCTTTCCATTGAAAATTTTATATGCAGTAAAATCAATAACTGATAATTTGACAGCGTTTTTTTTTCAAATCTAAGATTTCAATGGCCGATTAATGTTCATTTCTATGGCCATATAACTTACAACGAAATATAATAGTTTGTAAATTATCTCTACCAACTTGAATAGGTCGCGTCGAGTGTAAGAAAAGCAAGTAAGAAAGTTTCAGTTGCGCTAGTAGAGTATAGTATTTCTCTCTTTGGGGTCCAAACTGCAATAATTCATATCTACATACCTCCTGCTAACGTTTCAGCTTTAAGCAGTCAGATAAAATATCATCTCAAGTACAAAATCTTTTACTAGTAGGTGTAAAGCCTCTGATGAAGAAATATTTAAAAGTGATGATCAAGCGTACTAGCATAAGCGTCTGCTATTACCCCGTTTTTGCAAAGTTGGTCCAATATTTCATCAGTTTGAGGGACAACTGTATCTCATTCTGTGGAATGACGCCGTTTTTCATGTACAGGAATCCTAATGGCATCGGGAATCCTAGCGTAAAGACTATGTCTTCAGCATGGGTTGCTCCGTTCATTCTGTCATCTGACAATGCACTTTTATGATCGAATATGTAAAAGAACGTTTTTCCAGTTTCATTCGTACCTGTATGAGCCAACGCTGTCCTAGTTATTGCGTTGTTGAATTGTACATCCGATAGCAAATCTACAGTATGGTGAAAAACCTTTTCCGCATTATTAGGCTCGTGCCAATCAACATATTGATGTAAAACAGCATTCACTAACAGATTTGTGTCCTTCAGGTTGCCTTGCTTAATACTTAATGGAACAATAATATCTTTAAATGCATCTCTGCTATAGCCGTTCGTCTGTGAGTTAGTTCCAGTCTGCATATCAGTCACTGGAATGGCCGCACCACCTTCGGCCGATGTCAACCCAATGATAGTGTCTAGTTTTCCAAACCGTGTTAGTATTCCCCTGGTCTCGTTGGAAATTTTCAGAAAAACATCCGGTGGGTAAACGGTGACAAATTTTCCATCCTGAACTGGTAGGAATTGATCAGCGTATTCTATAAGTTCTGTCTGAATTCTATCAACTGTAAGATTTCGCAGACATTCGGTAACTGGCATAGCATTAGTTGTTTCATTTAAACATCCAGACTTCTTGGCAAAGTCATGATAACTTTGCTTTGGGTTAGGATCGTATGCCCATGGTGTATTAGATGATCCACTTTGAGCAATAATTCGTTGGAAAAGACCGACGTTACCCTTAAATAGCGCTTGGTACATCACACTGGCGCTTCCTGCCGACTCTCCAAACAAGGTGACTTTAAGTGGATCTCCACCAAAATTTTCGATATGATTATGGACCCATTTAATTGCCATATGTTGGACCAAAAGTCCATAGTTTCCCTTAAGGTTGTTTTCACCCCGAACTCAGAAATCCGAGAGCAGAAACTCTATAATTGAATGTTACTAGTATAATATCATTCAATCCCAACAACACTTTAGCGGAATATAAATTCTTGGAGCCCGTCTGAAATGCCCCACCATATATCCATATCATCACAGCTCGTTTCTGAGATTTATTGATAGGCCCACTTCCAGGAACGAAAATGTTTAGATATAAGAAATCTTCTTTCATGTTCATAGTTGCTGGATTAAGTCGTAACGCCTTTAACATGTCCCAATTCTGTACACACTCTGCTGACTGCGTTTTCGCAACAAAAGTCTCATCAAACGGCTCTTTTTCAACCGAATTCTCAAATCTTAGGGTACCAACAGGAGACTTGGCGAAAGGTATCCCAAGGAAATTCATAGTTTCATAGGTCATTCCTGCAAATGTTTGTCTTTCAACTTCGCCGGTTATATTTCCTAGGGTTGTATGTACTGTAACATCCTCGCTGTCAACCATGTCAGTCATTAGAATAACACACAGAATAATTCTCATCGGAGTAAGAACCATTTTGATTTCATTGACATTCATCAACTCAGGCAAACACTTAACATATTTATATTATTTACCAGCGCCCTTGAAAATAATACAACACCCGTATCATTACACAATTAAAATATCAATAGTAAGTATACCTTTGTAATGGGTGAGTGATTTTGTAAATAAAGCCCTAGCATAAAGCAGTGCACCCAGCCTGGTGTGAATGTTTGGTATTCAACTACTTGTATTGTATATGTCGATTTTGACCTCACTGCGTCAAAAATATCGACGAGTCTATGAAAAGGTAAAAGTAGGCAAAGATCAATAAATGGCGCAATCAGAAAGAGATTCCCAAATCCAAAATCTCAGGTGGGTAATCGATTTACATGGCCATAACCTCACCCTGGTTCGAATTTAATTAGTTGTATTGTCCTCATGGTGAATCTCTAATTAGTCAATGAATCACCAGTGAAAACATAAATCATAATAAATGCGATGATAAATCAAAACGCGGACTCAAAGATACAGTAAGCTGCCCGACGATGGAGATCTCTGGGTGCTTAACAAAATGGCTGAAAATCTGGAGCAAAAGAAAAACACCAGTTGAACTCCGGTGGGCCAAGCAACAGACAGGAAGCCGCCGACCCCAAGCAAGTAGTACTTGACGAAATGCCTTAATTTTTCTGTAACACTTCGATAGCACACACAGTAAGTATTTGTACTGTTACAGTTTGAATATCCTTTCTACTAAGTAGACGCATCTGAGCTATACAGCTGTATATCCAAATGTTCGTTCGTCTCTCACTAACGTGATAAATCATCATTATTTATGTGTGTAGGTGAGCTCCTTGATGGCTGACTATATCAAAATATGTATTAATTGATGAACCAGTGACAGCGACGTGAGTCTTAGCAGGATTTGGCGTCAATTAGTCAGGACGTTCTGGTCGTTGTTATGAAAGTTCTAAGTGCATAGATCTTCTTCCTGGTGTTTTTATCTGCCTCGCTTCCCGAACTATGTACCTGAGGCTGAGGTGGCTTGGTGATGTATAATGCATGTAGCATCTCTCACTAATGTCTGCAGCTACCAGACATGCGTCTTTGGCGTAACAAACTTGCCATAGTTGCGTTACTTATGTTATACATATACATGCCGTTACATTTCATCTCTAAAGCTCACCTATGTACGTGCATATTGTTAAATCTGGGTTGCATCTTTTCAATGGTGTTTAAGGAAATTTGTTAGCACGAAGGCAGACGTTGCATTAGAAATAATATTGAAATATCCGAATTTATTTCGATTTACTTAATGTGCAGTATTAACATGAACAATAAGAATTCTTATAAATCAAATAATGGATATCCTTTACAGACACAACATCTGAAATTGAAGACTGCATATCATATTTTACCCTGTCATTTTACGAAAACTGATTGTAATTTGTATAATGAAGAATGGTAAGAGTGAATTCGCTTTCGAAGTTAATGCTAGATAAATACCATGAAGATAATCTAACATACACGTACTAAAAATAAAAGTAAAAGTAGGCAACGATAGCTATACACATTGGTTTGGGTTCCTGTATTAATTAGGATAACATTTTAGTCATCTGCTTTAAACCGAGCTATTTCATCGAGTATTTGTAATTCATTACGAAAATGCATTCATGCGACAGACTGTTATTTGTTCATCTTTCAAAAATGATGAAATTTTATTGAAAAAAAAAAGAAAAAAAAGAAAGAAAAAACACGAAAAAATCCTTGTTTTGGATTTGAAATAATAATAAAAAATACACCCCTTCTCACTCCTGTTTTACTATATAAATATGGGGTTCAGGGTTGTATAATGTCATGTACATGTTTGCCCGATGATCCACATTTGACACGAATCAGGAACAATATACATACAAATATAATGATTGGAAAATCACCTTGATCACAACACTATCTCCTATTGCTGTCGTTTTGTACGGGATATTAAACGAAACATATTACATTTTAGACACAGACTATGGAAAAATTAGATTTAACAGCATAAGCGCAATCATCAACCATCCGGCTGTGGCTTTTTGTTCCCCGCTCACTTCACATGTTGGACATACTTTCTCACACTCATTCTGCAATACAGGGACCAACATGTGCCAGAAATTCATTCGGCTGGCAGCATAATGATTTTCAACTCTTAGCTCATCAGACCGGAATCGTATGTATTTCCGTGTCTGTGTGTTGTACTGTGGCCAGGTAGTCAGGTCCTCAGAGTTCGGATCTCTGAAACATGGATTATTATTTTATAAAACAAACAAAATTTCAAAGAACAAAACTCAGTCTGGTTATAAACACAACAGAGTCTTGCATTATTTAAACGTAACTTGGCTCCGGTTAGTTGTACAATATTAACTCATAGAAGCCTGGCATCCTTTTAATAGGACACAGGCAAACAGCATTTTTCCAGATCTTACGCTGCAGAACGCTGCGTCCAGTCTGGGGAGTTTTGTTTTGCTAAGAGGGGATGCATAGAAAAATGGGATAAGATTTTAAATCACTCCTGATGACCTAAAAATGACAGTGGGCTCTCCTAATTGATCTTTTTTGAAAGTCCATTCGTCAAAACTGGCTTAATGACTTAACACGGCATTCGTGATCGATTAGACATAGCAGATGTTGTGTTATATTATTATATACGATTAAACATTTTACGCTTCCCTTATTTCATACGAATTCCGAACCAGTTTGGAGATATGGAGGGTCATATACCTCGGCAATTGCCCATTTTGCCCCGTCTCCTTATTAACCATAATCACCATAAGCAAAACAATTTTGATTGAGGAAGATAAACTTAAGTGACTAAAGTTCTCCGAGGTTGATTTCTGTTGTTATGTGATCCCGTCGTTCCTGCCGCAGCCTCTCAACGTGATTCGACCCATTAGATCAAAATACTAATCTAAGAGTAGTAATGTGTACTTCTCATTGTATTTCAACTTACCCAGTTTTCGCGAAATTGCTCCAATATTTCATCAGTTTGAGGGACAACTCTATCTCATGCTGTGGAATGACACCGTTCTTCATGTAGAGGAAATTTAATGGCGTCGGAAATCCTAGCGTAAAGGCTATGTCTTCAGCATGACTCGCTCCGTTAAGTCTTTTATCTGACACTACACTTTTATGGTCGAATATGTAAAAGAATGTTTTCCCAGATTCACTAGAATCGGAATGAGCCAGTGCTGTTCTGGTTATTGCGTTGTTGAATTCAACATCCGACAGCAAATCAACGGTATGATGAAAAGCCGTTTCCGTATCATTTGGCTCAGACCAGTCAAAGTATTGATGTAGAATAGCACTTGAAATAGTTTTAGATTGCTTAAGTTTACCATGCTCAATACCAAATGGCACTATGATTTCTTTGAACGCTTGTAGAGTATAAGCTTCCGTCGTGCCGTTTGCTCCAATCAGTAAATCAGCTTCTGAAATAAACATTCCTCCCTCGGCTGACGTCACTCCTATTATTATGTCTAGTTTGCCAAACCGGTCCAGAATGTCTCTTGCACTTTTGGACTTATTCAGGAATATGTCAGGTGGATGAACTCTAACAAACGTACCATCCAGAACAGGTCTGAATTTATCTGTATGTTCTACTAAGACAGACTGAATTTCGTCGATGGAAAGATTGCGTAGACATTTGATAACGGCTATTGCATTTGATGTTTCATTCCAACAACTTGACTTCTTTACGAACTTATTGTAAATTTGCTGCGGGTTTCGTTCATAAGCCCATGGTATGTTGGCGGATCCACTTTGAGCAATAACTCGCTGGAAAAGGCCTACGTTACCCTCGTATAAGGCTTGGTATATAACACTGGCACTACCTGCAGACTCCCCAAACAATGTGACTTTGAGTGGATCTCCGCCGAAGTTTTCAATATGATTGTGGACCCACTTTATTGCCATATGTTGGTCCCAAAGCCCGTAATTCCCTGAAAAGTTATTTTCACCCGAACTGAGAAATCCTAGAAGTGAAACTCTGTAATTTAACGTCACAAGCACGACATCGTTAAGACCCACAAAAGCCTTAGCTGCATATGCGTCTTGAGAGCCGACCTGGAAATCCCCTCCATAGATCCATATCATTACAGCTCGTTTATGAGATTTTTCGATAGGTCCACTTCCAGGAATAAAGATGTTCAGATATAAGCAATCCTCATCCATTCTCACTTGTGCGGGATCTAGGCCTAAACCCCTCAGCATATCCCAGTTCTGTACACACTGCGCAGACATGGTTTTCGCAACAAAAGTACCTTTAAACAGGCCCTTTTCGACAGGTTTGTTAAATCTCAGTGTGCCGATTGGTGTCTCAGCGAAAGGTATTCCATAAAAGTTTGTAGTTTTGAATGTGATTCCCGCAAACGTTTGTCTTTCAACTTCGCCCGTTATATTTCCAAGGTTGGTTTGTACTGTTATGTCCTCAGTATTAACGCTATCCGAGAACAAGATAACACACAGAATGATTCCTGCCTGAAACGCAAACGCCATTGCCTCTAATGACACACTATATTAATGTTTGTAGGCAAATATTTAACATGTGCACTTGTGTAACTCATACGATAAATCTACGCTAACGCTTACCTGTACCTTTTTCTCTACAAAAACACGCATATTTCATTATGGTAATGAAAACACCAATCATTCATAAACTATTTACATTGCTACAGATGAGTGGTTTGAAAGCGAAAACACTTAACGTCTTAAAAAGCTACCTTTGAAGTATTCAATTATCCAAACCCCTGCACTGCACTTAAGCGGACAGTTCAGGATTTTTCTGCGGGCTTGATTCAAATAAACAGGACACAGACGTCGATCGCTGCTATTTCTCGGTGATGAAAGGACGATACCTGCAAGAGGCTAGAGAATAGATAATTATGTCAAACAAATAATAGGTATACAGGAAAGAGTTAGATGCCTTCGACAAGATGTATTTTATAAGTTATGAATAAGTATTAGTACATTAGATCCTAAATAGTACGAATGTTGAGAAAATTAATTTAAAAGTCTACCCGTTACTGTGCCGTTAAATTCTTATTTGTTGATGCTTTGATGACTGTATAATTATGGGGAGCCAGCATGTGTCAAATAGCACAAACTACAAACTTATAGGTGGTTGGTAGATGACCTTATCTATCCACTGAATATTTCTTATACATCACATAATATATACAATAAGTAATTTGACATTACTTTTGTATAATTTAATGTAGGGACCTTTAATTATTGTGAGAACTATAATATAAAGTTCAGATGGCTAGGGCAAAACATAAGGTAGGCTAAAATAGACGATGTAAAAATTTCTTGATGTTCAGACAGATTCAGTACTAGATTAAGTATTCACAAAAATATAACAAACACATCGCCGAGGAAAATCCTGCATAAGCTCACACAAGGTACTCCATAGATAAGATTTTCCGTAATCACAGCTGAGAATCGCGTGGTACGGAATGTATACAAACCGATAAAATGTTCGATGACGCACATAACAATTGTGGCCGAAGTTGAGGTGAGATATTCGAGTTGTCTCCTATAGCGATTACTCTATTGACTAATAAATAGGTGCAGCAATGCAGAAATTGAACATTTATTGAATGAAAGTGAAATAAGGCATCCAGGTTGTTTCGTTTTCGCAAACACTTCAGAAAATGAACCTTAAGTGCCACTCATTACTTCCATAACAATAATATTGAAGTGTTTGCGAAAATGAAATAACTGGAATTTCTTATGTTACTTTCTGTCAATATACATGTTCAATTTTTGCATCGACTGCACATATCTATCAGTTAATAGAGTAAACGCTATAGGAGAAAACTCGAAAATCTAACCTCAACTTCGGCCTCAGTTGTAATGTATGTCACCGATCATTTATCGGTTTGTATGTATACAATATCACGTAATTCTCAGTGTGGTAATATGTTTGTATGAAATATATATACATGTATTTACTGTGGTTAAGCGTGTGTGTTTCTTTTGCTTCAGTATTTTCGGTGATGTTGTTTGGTTTTTCCAGGGATCTCACTGCCGGGCAGCATATTGTATCTATGAGTCTTCGGTTTTTTATTCATCATGATGCTTATTTTAATTTATTTGTTAGTCCATGATGATCCATTGACTACTTAGAAATCCACCACCTAACAACTAACTAAATTTAGCGAACCACTGCAGAAGCTGAGGTCATATACACTGAGAGGAATTAGAAACTTAACAACACTTATTGTTTTCTTCTTTTTAGATTTATTCTGAATAAAACAAGTTTTGTATGTTTTGATTGTGGCAGTGTGTGATTTCTGCTTCACATTGAGCATTTAAAATTTTGGATTCCGTCAAATGTAACTTTGTTACGTCATTTTGACGTTTCCTTCCCAAAACGCATTAAAGACCATGATAAGTGCCATGTTTTGCAAACAGGTGTTTTATTAGAATCAGCAAATGCTGTGCCAATTTATTTAATAATTAATTGATTGCCCACCTTTTACTTAAAAACAAGAGTCACCGACATTTCAAACGTCAATGTGACGTAACGCACAACTGATCAGTCGATTTTGCTCATGCTAAAACTGCTTGCAGTGCAGTAATCGATACCATATCACAATTTTAAAAGCAAATCGAAAAATAATTCTGCAAACACGCAAAGAAGCAAAAAGAATGGCTATGTTAACGACGTTTGTGATTGGCCACGTTGATGACGTTTATTGAATCTTTAGTGTGATTTTTGACGCATCACGTTTTCTGTGGAATAAAATATAAAGGTTTCAGCTACAGAGGATCCAGCCATAAACTGTTTTCAGCTACAGAGGATCCAGTCATAAATTTTTATAGAGATTTATGGTTCTATAGGGCATCATGCTCCAAAACCACTCAGATTTTGACATTGTATCAAATAGTTGACTATAGACAGTCCCCTAAGCAAAATAATAATAATTATTATTTTTTGACTAATTAAATTGTAACAGAAATGCTGTTGTAAGCAAACTTTATGACAAGAAACAAAACTTTCGCTTTTGTTCAAACAGGAACTTTCTAAAGACAAGACTTCTATATAGTTCATCTTAGTATACATGTACAATCGATTTAAGCCATATGTTATTGTTATATTACTGACCGGTCAGAGGCAATATTTCTGCTGTGGTTCTATTTTTTATGTTTTACTTTTGTATTTTGTGCTGTTTGCATCATATGTACGTTTTCAGATATTTAGCTTTGTCCATATTATGAACTGATCACTCATAAGCGAATGGCTTCTCGCTCGGCTTACGATATGTTCTCTATGTGTTAGTACGTGATTGTCAATTTAGTTTTTCCCACCTTGAATTTTGGAAGGAGAACCTTTCTGATCATTGCTTACTTTTACGAGTTTACCAATAATAAATTACCTTTTAATCAGTTTATCGTCCCATTTATGATTATTTCAGCTCACATGAGACGGGCCAATCAGTAGGTGGGGCAAAAACTGGCGAACTCCGAGAAAAAACCACCTGACGCACCCGCAAGCAGAACTTGGCTTGTCTCACATGTGCCCCATGTGGGGCTTGAAGCCACACCAGACACAGCGGTGTAATGATCGAATGTTAAAGTACTGTAATGAAATATCAGCGCTCTTAACCATGGGTGCCGCCTAGTAAAAGACAGACGTGTCATCCATATTGAGTAGGTATATGGTAAAAGAGATCCATTAATAAAGCAGCTGCATTGCGGACGTTTTTTATATTTTATCTTTGTGACATAGGCATCCTCATTAGAGAACTGCATGCACGACATAAACTATCAACCAGCAGACCTTTTGATTGAAGCAGCTGTATATATGACAATAAATTCATGTGCACCCACTTTTAACTGACAGCCATTACAGTGGTTTAGCAGTTTGAGCCGCGTCATGAGAAAACAAACAATCTGCTAATGCAAAAACAAAGACGCAGATCAGCTTCGCAGTAACAGCAAAGCTGATCTGCGCCTTTGTTTTCGCTACACGAATAGCGCAATATCTCTTCTTTTTAAATCCGAAATTTCCACTTCTAGCCATTTTCTGTTATTGCAAAGACCGGTTAGTGTCGGACCTGTTCGGAAACCACAGTGTTGATTTCTCATTCCGCGGTTCATTTAAATGAAACCTGGTGCGAAAATGTCTACATTTTGCACCAAATAAACACGTTAAACACCCTCAATATATGCGCTGTATGTCTTAGGCTCTAAACAGTCTTTGGATGAACAGTGCAGTTTGGAAGCCATAAATTAGAAACAGCTCGATTTCTTCGGTAGCAACACAGGTTGGTTCCTAAGCAGAAATTTCTCTTATCCCGACTATTATAAAACACATATTCACGATTGTTCTCTGCAGTTGGAAGTCAACATGTTACAGTGTTACATCGATTTGTAGGAAAATGAATTTTCTGGACACTGATGATCGTAGAAAATATTATTTCTGTTTTACACTCCAAAATGATTTTTTATACAAAAGCTTATTTCAGGTATTTCCTATTCGGTGTTGTCTTAACAGAAATTACAGACGTATCAGAAAGTGATCAAAGTCCTCAACGGTTTGATGACATTTTTGACTTTGCAATTGGATTGAAAGATGAAAGTGACAATATTCTAAATTACGCTTCGTGGATTCAAGCTCTCTTCTGTCCGAACCAACCAGTTTGCACCGCGGACGGCACCAAGACCAGCAGCGATGTACTGGCCACTTTACCGAAAAACGTTCAAATAGGGACAGAACTTTACCAAATTAAAGACGTGCACAATATCGTGGGAGCATGTTGTTTGTCATGCTCTTGCGATACGAGATCCTGCAACGAAGATGCAAACTGTTGTTTGTCAAAAATATTTCTAGATGCTCTAGAAGACAACCCAGATTTGGATGATCATAACAGCAAAGATAATTTTGGACATTTAAATTCTGTCTTTGAAAACAAAAACGCCACCGCGGTAAACAGCAAATGCGTAAAAGCTTCTTGGCTGAGTTACCGAGACGAGGACGCGATTGAGATAGAAGCAGACTTAGATATACCTGGCTATTCTATGATTACTCGATGCTTTGAGGCCAATACTAAGGAGTTAGATCAGGCAAAATGTCAAAATCCAGCGGAGTTCGAAGATGCATTTGAAATGCTACCAGTAACATCCTTAGATACAGGAAGGATCTACTGGAGCACACACTGTGCACAATGTAACAATGATGAGAAGAACATTTTGCCATGGAATGCATCAGTTGAATTCAATACTGGCATTGCATATTTTGTTAACACCACTGATAAATCGTATGACAACGTATACGAGTATCCAGACAATTTCAGTGGCATATCCCAGTTCATCTCTAAAGCAGGTGGTATATTCTATACACCACCCTTTGCACAAAATGACAAATTGTGCCTCCAAAGGTATGGACTCTACACTTGTAATAGACTGAATGGAAATTGGCTTGAGAAAGCGTGCGACAGCATTTACAGTCCGTTCATGATAGAAGCTTTTAGACAGAGACGGCTTCCTTATCAGAATATATTCTGTTATTTTTGTCGACATGTGTACATTAAACCGAATGCAAATAGGACGTGTGGCTATGTCAAAGATAATTTTAAATACAAATTAGAAGGTATCTCGGCGCTCCTGGACTTTACGACCACACGTGGGGACGATAGCGCTCTGATCACATCAACCATTCGAGACAAGTGTGCCTGTGAAGAAATATATGACCCTCGCCTTGTAAGTATACTTTAGTCAAGCTGATAACTGCAATATAGCGAAGGAAAATGATTGTCGTGACACGTATCCTACTTGTAGATTTAAAAGCAGGATTTTCTTACAGATTAGCAGGACAAATAATACTAAGCAATGATAGGGAGTGGGTGCAATAAGCACCAAAGTCCCATCCTATAACTCCAGGAAGGAACCAACCAAATGGCAAATACCTTGAAAAAATGACCATAAAGCTAGTATCTCACTGGCATGCGAATTTCTCGCGACTGTTTTGCGAATTGCGTCGCGGACTTTCGCACGACATTCGTGCAAGTGTCGCGCGAGTGTCGTGAGAATTTTCTTATGTCGCGAACTAGTCGCGAACTGGTCGCGAAGTCTTTAAACATGTTTAAAATTTTTATGCGATTTTTTCGGCAAGACTGTCGTGCGACTGTCGTGCGACGCTCGTGCGAGTGTCGCGAACTTGTCAAAAAAAATGTATGTTTTCATATTTTTAGTTAAGTTAAGGTAACTGAGTGGCCTCCTATTGGGAAAATAGCTGCTCATTCGTCATACGATATGTTTCATTTTTTTTTTTTCCTTTTTTTTTTCTTTTTGGTCGGCACCTCCGCCCCTACCCGACCCCATATACACACCATAATATATATATATACATGTATATACATATCTATTTACAAATTTACAGTTCAAAATCAAAATCTCCATGTACGTATTTCAAACACATTTACACTACGTGACTTATACGCATATGTATACTCACACATGATAGTTCGTCTCTCACTAATAAGAAAGACCATCATTATTTCTTGAATAGTGCTGATGTGTGTTGGTGAGTTCTTTGATGGCTGACTAGGCCAATTCTGGCTCTAAACTGTCGGTTGCAAGTAGAGCAAGTCAATGTCATAGAGTCTGATGGTGACACATTTGTTTTGGCTTTGCGCTCTCTTCGCTTTCTTTCAGCTTCACAGATTCTCTTCTTTTCATAAAGATCTGCTCCTTTGTTGATGAGACCTCGCCACTTTGATCGCTCCTGTGCAGTCTGTTCCCAGGACCCCATTGGTATTTCGAAATCCTTCAGAGAGGCTTTGAGGGTGTCTTTGTAGCGTTTCTTCTGGCCACCTTGAGAGCGCTTTTCCTCCTGTAGTTCTCCATAGAAAACTTTCTTTGGAAGTCGCGCATCAGGCATTCTTATAACATGGCCAGTCCATCTTAGCTGTGCTAGCTTTAAGACTGTATGCATGCTTTGCATCCCTGCTTTCGTCAGGACCTCTGTGTCTGGAATCTGTCCTGCCACTTGATTTTTAACAACTTTCTCAAACAGCTTAAGTGGAAATGGTTAAGTCTCTTTGCATGGCGTTGGTATACTGTCCAGGTCTCACATGCATACAAGAGGGTTGGCAGTACCACAGCCTTGTAGACTTTCAGCTTGGTGTCAAGCTTGATTCCATTTCGCTCCCAGACATTTGCACGGAGTCGTCCGAATGCCACACTAGCCTTTGCAATTCTGGCAGTGATCTCATCATCAATATGCACTGCTCTGGAGAGAGTGCTTCCCAGGTAGGTGAACTTGTCAACAACTTTCAGTTTTTGCCCATTCACAGTGATGGTTGGTTCATTATATGGCTTTCCGGGCGCTGGTTGGTGTACAACCTCTGTCTTTTTTGTGCTGATTGTGAGATCATAGTTATCACATGACTGTGAGACTTGATCCATGGCTCTTTGCATTTTTGCCTCTGTGCTGGCATTCTTATCGATATCATCTGCATAGAGGAGCTCATCTAGCACATCAGTCTGGACCTTAGTTTTGGCTTGCAACCTTCTGAGGTTGAATATGTTGCCATCAAAACGGTACCTGATTAGAAAACCAGTGTCACTGTCCTGAAAAGCATCCATAAGCATGGCAGAAAACATCATGCTGAACAGTGTTGGTGACAGAACACAGCCTTGTTTGACCCCATTTGTTACTTCAAATGGTTCAGAGAACTCTCCATCATTTTGCACACGTGCCTGCATGCCATCATGAAACTGCCGCACCATTGCTATGAATCTGGGTGGACAGCCAAACTTGGCCATGATTTTCCAGAGTCCATCACAACTAACAGTGTCAAAAGCACACACACATACACACACATTCTATATACAAATTACATACACTCATAAGCACCTACGTGTACACACATACATAAATACATACACATACATGCATATCCATGAACAAATACGTATACACACAAAAATATATACGCATACACACATATAAATATATACGTACATATAAATGCATATATCTACACTATATACACATATCTGCTTGTACCTTACTATATACATATATCTACCTAAATTTATTATACACACATACGCATACTCGTATACCCATAGCATCAGCCGTATATACAAAAAAAAAAAAAAAAAAAAAAAAAAAAAAAAAAAAAAATACTATTCATATTTAACACACATACGTCTAAAGTACCTGATTGTTGGTTTGGTTTTTTTCCCACCTCGGCTTTTGGTGTGGGAATCTTTTTCTGATTGCGCCTTTTCCTGATCTTTGCCTACTTGTACCTTCAAATATTTTGCCTGTATCCTCTTAAATCATAGATGCACTGCCTATCTTGTTGTTAGTATTTTTACCATGTATCCTAAGAAACGTCCTACTAGAATTTATTTTCTACGCGAAAACTGATGTATCCACCCTTTCTAAGTGCAAACATATTCAATATTCTATAGTTAGGATTTTTGCGTTCTGCGCATTGTCGCGGATGTAAATAATGCTATAAATTTTCGACACGAAACATTGTTTGGTTTCCAAGTTACAGAACAGACACATACCGTAATTCAAAATCTATTATCTTCCATTTCAAAGCACCATAACTCCAAAAATATGTAAATCAGAGTTACAAACCAATATCTGACTTGAATTAATGTGATAATGTAATGGCGGGAAATTAAAACCACGGCATATCCCCGGCACTGCCGGGTCTAATCAGAGGTTAAATCCCGGCGTTTTAGCCCCGCTGTGTCCCCGATATCCCCGGCCCTAGGGGGAGGGGTATTCAAATGACTGGCGCATTATAAATCGTAAAATTTGTTAGTGCCATTTTAAAGTACTGTAACGATGGTGTCCGATCAAACTTGAGTTTTGATAGGCAAACAGCATTGATTTAGTTTCACAAGCTTAAATAATGCAATAAATATCGAAATTGAAGTTAAAAGAAAGAAAATAATAAAGTTTTAAGAAAGAAAACTAATGAAGCCGATTTGATAACCAGGTTAGAATGAAAATGTAGTTACTTGCCCAAAAATTGCCTGACTTGTGCCCACTGACGTAATTGTTTATTCATTATTTTGCATTTCTACTCGCTATGCGTAACGGCTGTATACATATACCTACCAAAATTCATAATTTATGAAGATTTTTAGGAAGAAATTAACGTCTTTATTTTGTGCGGTTGACCAATTAAGTTTTCACCAATCCTACATGGGGCCCTCAAATACATATACACGTGGGTCTATAACAACAGAAACATTTGAGTTCAAGACGCACACAAAAAATAAAATGCAATGTTAAAAACAAAAAAAAAAAAAAAAAAAAAAAAAAAAATTAAAGAGAAAAAAAAAAAGATCAGAAATAAATTTTAAAACGACTTTCGGAACCTGAATTTTATGGTGACTTGGTTTACAAATTAAAGAAACTTAAAGGAATAAATGATTTTTCTCTTCAAGTCGGAAAAATCATAACACGTTACAGACGTATAGGTTATAACTTGAATGTTATGCGACAGTCTGCATGCTTAGTTTTTAACCCAATCATGGTTGATAACTATGCTGCCTTCTTTAATTGCACGCCGGTGGGTCGGACGTCAGACTCTATGATGGCCCCGACTTAAAGCTATTCATTTTAGTTGGTTGGGGCCGGAGCTTCTTGTCTGTTGCTTGGCCCACCGGGGTCCAACTGGTGTTTTTCTTTTGCTCCGGAGTTAGTAGGTTATTCGGCGCCCAGGGATCTCCATCGTCGGGCAGCTTACTCAATCTGTGAGTCCTGGTTTTTGATTCATCAGGATGTTTATCATGATTTATTTGTTTGTTCTTGATGATTCATTGACTAGTTAGAGATTCACCACGAGGACCGAAGAACTAGCTAAATGTTGTGAACCACTGCAGAAGCTGAGGGTGAGGTTAGGTACCTGTAAAACCGGTTTAAGCCCGCCAGTAACTTTGTGTTACTGATCGTTCCAAGTCGATACTTCTGTAGTGGTTCTTTTTGTTTTTATGTCTTGGTGTTTAAAAATTTTTTGTGCTGTTGGCGCCTTATGTATGTTTTCATATTTTTAGTTAAGTTAAGGTAACTGAGTGGCCACCTATTGGGAAAATAGCTGCTCATTCGGCTTACGATATGTTTCATGGTATAAGTACCTGATTGTTAGTTTGGTTTTTTCCCACCTCGGTTTTTGGAGTGGGAATCTTTTTCTGATTGCGCCTTTTCCTGATCTTTGCCTACTTGTACCTTTTCAAGGGGTTAAGTACACCTGTTATGCGTTCAGTCAGTCACAGTTGTTCATCTCGAATACATTTATTGTATACATGGCATGCGTACCGGATTTTAAATCTTTAAAATGAGTATTTAGTCAAATTCGGTCGCGGTTTATCAAAGATTGGCGCACACGAACATACCTCAGAGGTAAGTTGTCATAACAATGCCTCAAGGTGTGGAAAGAGAAGCTCTAATAGACATTTTTCACTTTTGAACGTAAGTTATGCTGGCGCGTGCGGTTACGACTTTCATTGTGATGGGGAACGACTCGTGAGGGCATATTTGAGACGAAGACGAGGGGTGATATGAACAATTACTCAGTCAAAACTACGAACAGCTCAACGGAGACGAATTAGATAAAACAGGGGAAAAATGTAACAGTCTAGAACGTCTAGCTATGTAGCTCAGTAGGTAGCGTGATATACTTCAAAACCAAAGGGTCTGGGTTCGAGTCCCGATCGGACCACTATTTTTTTCTTTTCTTTATTTTTCTCCCCTGTGACAATAAACTTATAAACTTTGAATAAAGCTTAAAAATAAAAATATATATTATCAGCTTATTATATTTAATGGCTAATACAAGAATCAGGAAATGCCCTAGTGCATTAAATACTTAAATCGTAAAGGAACTGAAGTGTGAGACGGCAGCCCACATATATGTTTTTCTCTTGTTGAATTTTAACCTATTGAAATCGGGAGCTCGATCGTATTTTTTGGTAGAAGAGCTGATCTTCAAGCGATCCTAACGTCAATATTTGTTTTTTGGAGACACAGAACTATTTATAGGGCTTGTACAGGAATAGTGTGGCTAGGATAAGTTAGCCACCCTGAATGACTTAAAATGTTTTTCGCGGCCGTAAGGCACTTACTGAAATAGTATAGTGTACATGTACAGATACATATACATGCATATTTTTATCAGGTATAAAAACTACAGCTTCACGTGCTGTCTCGTGAGCGAACACAATTATACATGTATTTCAAACAGATACCCGAAAGCTTGATGGGGTTTATTTGATGTTTCGTTTTGAGTCTATTCAACAGTCATCTGTATGTCAAAAGAGCGATATCCTAGCTACATTATGCATAGCCATACAAATAATTTGCGGTTTTGTAGACCTTCAGCAGTATTTCATCCATATCTGTGCGATAATTACGATTTTTGAGAAGATTTTTGCAATCCATATGCTTTCTTTCTGTTCCTCATTTATTCTCTTGTAGTATGCGTGCTGTTTGTCTGATTGAATTAAAATAAATATAAATAAACTTCAAACTAACACAATTTATTTTCAAGAAAGTAAATGTTTATAAAACCTCTTTTCATTTTTTTTCTTTACGTGCTGCGAACCTTGCTTAACCCTAAAACAGGACTACAATATTCTGAATTTTACGCGCGCATACACACTCACACTGACACTCACAAACACACACTCACACACGAACGCATGTTCCGTAGAAGACTTCATCTCGCAGTGACTCAGTCAGTTGCCTCGTAAAATCACATGGCGAGAATAAATACGTAGTTAGTATTAGACATTGATAAGGACATTTGGCTCGTTAGCTCAGCCGGTTGAGCGCGAGAACGAAACGCCTAAGGACCTGGATTCGAGTCCTGGTCGGACCTATTTATAATTTTTGTCGCATCTTTGACATATTTTGGTTAGAAAACAAATGAAAAAGAAAATAATTAAAACCTATATGCATTGGTAAAATGCAAAAAAGAAATCCATAGAGCCATTTAACATATAAATCGTAAACAATCATATGCAATGGTAACAATGATGATTGTTGTCTTTCCGTTTAACAGTCTAATTCTAATGGAACAAAGAACCAGAAGTGACCTTTGACACGACATGTTTACAAAATCGCATCATATATATCAACTTTTATGTTTGTCATTAAAGATACATGCTAGTCGGCTTTACAAATGCTTGGCGCGAATAAAATGCCACCATTGTAACAGCTTCCAATACATAATTGGATTATTTTAGACACTCGTGTGTATAACTAGGGGTCGCTTGTTCGATTCTGAGCTACTCATGCCTTTATGGTGACACTATAAACCGAGGTCCCGTCTTCATATGACCATAACTGTTGGAGGAAAAACCGATATCAACTATTTGTTATCGCCATGTGACTTTTTACATAGATCTACTGGCACATGTATATACGTACATTGGTTCTGTTTAGCTACATTTTTTCGTGCTTGTCGTGAACGCACAGAAAACTTTATAGATGTATACATGTACATGACAAGATTACATTTGAAACATTTATTTGATCTTTAATTTTATGTGCATTGTTTGATTCTACGCCTTACAACGTTTTGACACATTTCAAGTCATATCGAGCATGGTCGGTTATCCACATCAGGGTAACATATTCCGTGACATGGGGTAAACAGGGGTATACCCCTAGGCGAGCCTATAGGATGGCCATGCCCCGCCGTCCGTCCGTCGTCGTCCGTCAACAATTTTCATGATATTCTTCTCTGAAACCGATTGGCAAACCAGTTAAACTTCTTGCGGAGCATTCTTAGGAAGGGGAAACGAAAGTTTGCATAAATGGTCCAGGTCATATGAGCAAGATGGCCGCCATGGCTATAGATAGCAAAAACCTTTTAAAACATGTTTTTCTCTAGAACCAGAAGGCCTATGATTTTGAAACTTGGTATGAAGCATCAGGCAAAAGAGTTCTACAAAGTTTGTATAAATCATGTCGTTTGAGTGACCTTGACCTATTTTACGGCAAGGTCAACTTAGGTTGCATTTAAATGGGGTAAATTAGTTAAATGTAATTAAATGGGTGAAACTTGCTTTGAGTATGCAAATGGACAGAAGATTTATGTTTATGAAAACATTTAGTCCCCAGAGGGTGTCATCTTCGGCCCGAGGGCTGTATACATGCATATGACCAAAATAATCAAACATGTCTGCAACTGCATGACCGATCAAAGCCAAACTTCATGGAAGGAAAACAAAAGTTTGTATAAATGGTCAAGGCAACTTGACCAAAATGACCGCAATGGCTATAAACAGCAAAAAAAAAAAAAAAAAAAAAAAAGCATGTTCTTCTTCAAAACCATAAAATTGTTGAACTGAAACTGTTGAACTGAAAATTAAAAAAAAAATACTGTATATTACTGTATATTACTTGTTAAGGTTTTGTAATGCTAGCGTCATGATGCAAGGCACCATTTTAGTGCACATGTATTACACATGCTGACGACAGAGCTACATGTACAACACCTTGATCATTCTGAACCTTACTCATACTGGCCAATCTTTGCGTCCGGAATCGGGCGAGCATAAATGCACACAAGCTTCTAACTCAATCTGAATTTACGTAAATAATAAATTTAACCGGTTTGTTGATTTTAGGTTTAACGTTAATCCAACAGCAAAGGTCATATGGAAACGAGACCTCAGTTTATAGTCTCATCCGACAGACTTAAGAAGCCCGGGATCAAACCTGCGATCTCTGGTTTAAAAGGACGAAAGAACAGATGCCCTTAACACCAACTGCTTTCGGCTTGCCAAGCAACAATGTGGCTTGATAACTGATCCTGCCAGCACCGTGGTAAATGCCTGCGATACAACAAAAGTCCTTACAGCAAATATTGATGCAACATCACACAACATATGATAAAATGAAGTAAACTGATTGAAACAAGCAATATCGCTTTGGCAACAACCAATCACTTCGCCGTATGTTGCTGCCCAATTGATCAGTCTACAATCACAGGTGACACAAACCAAGTCATACTTGTGGGTGTGCCAAGTCGTTTTCTCAGGGTTCTCCCCTTTTCCCCCTGTTACTGATTTACCCGTCTCATATGAACTCTTGAACTGGGCGAAAATTGTATAAAAAACGAATCTGCTCAGAAATTAGCACAATCAATTGAGTAACAACAAAAGGACCAGGAATCGATACAATTAAATTTCACAACCTAACAGAGACATGACGGCGCAACACATCACAAACAATTCAACAATACGCATGAAAAACAGGACTACTAGTTCTTTCCAAACAAGGCCAGCGTCCATTCTGTTAAAAGGGACAATACACATGCCAATAATCTAAGAGAACTAAAGTGGGCGTACGCTTTAAGAAAACACTGTAATTCTGAGCCCTGATTGTATTGTAACAGATAGCAAAACTTCTCCGATGTTACTCGCGCGTGTCAGAAAAAATAATTTATACTCAGTCATGCATGCATGCTAAATGTAAACCATATAACGAGGAATTTTCGAGGTCTCACGTGCAAATAACAACTATTAGCATACTGGACTTTGGTCTCGACCGAAATACGAAGTTACGCGTTGGATTGAACGCGCGACCCGTTTTACGAGGCGACTGAATGAACCACAACGACATGGAGCCCTCTATGGAAACACTCTAGAAACTCATGAAAATATTATTGTATTAGTTTAATTTTAACTATATTTATTTAAATTCCACCAGGTAAAGAACACGCATACTATCACACAGAATAAATGAGGATCAGAACGAAAGCTTATCTCTTGCCACATTAATTTCCTACATCGTAACCATCGCACTGGGTATGGCTGAAATACTGTTGGAGGTCTGCAATAAACAAAATTAGTTGTGTGGCTTATGAATTATGTTCGCTCACGAAACAGCACGTGAAACTGTAGTTTTTGCATCTAATAAATACACATATATCTGAACATGTACACTATACTATTTGATTTAGTGTCTTGTGTTGTTTTAACTCAGTTATACGTCACTTTCAAGATTATTTCAGCTCATATGAGACGCAACAATCAGTAGGTGGTACAAAAACTGGAGTACCCTAAGAAAAAAAACCTGGCACACCCGCAAGCAGTACTTGGTTTGTCTCACATGTGGCCAGTGTAGGGCTCGAACCAACACCAGGCACATTTGTATTTTCATTCCCTCTTTCTCATTTTAGAAGTATAATAACCGAGCTCGTATAATCACATCCATTTCCTACGCTTAGACGTTTAAACACTCAAGTTATTGTTGTGTCTACACTCAATAGTATTTGTACGTATCATTATCAGGAGAAGATTCATATAAGCTTCTTTGAAGCTTGTTTTCTTATCCCTATGTCATTGTTTGTTATGTATGTTTGTATTTCTTTGAATAAAATAGTGTTTAAACCAACACCAGGCACAGCGGTGAGATGATCGAGTGATTAAAAAACAGCGCTCTCAACCGCTGCTTGTGTAATTTTTAAATCATTAGAGGCGATCAACTTATCCTAGCCACATTATCTGTACCCGCCTTCAGGAAATAAATGTTGAAAGAAGGATCGGTCGTGGATCCGCTCTTCTGTCGAAATTTACGATCGAGCTTCAGGCTTCAATCGTAAAAAATAAACAAGAGAAAATCATATACATGCGGACTGCCTTCTCACTAGACACTTTAATCCACAAATTTACGATTTTAGTATTAAATGGTGATTCTTATTTCTCTTATTTTCTTTTGCATTTTCACAGCAATTTTGTCACAAAGGCGAAGAAAAAAAGAAGAAATAAAGATTAGAAAAAGAAAGTTTTGTCCCACCCGGCCTCGAACCCAGGACCTTCGGGTTTTATTCTTTACACGCTACCTACTGAGCTAGACATCTTGGACAATGGTCTATTTCATTGTTTGCCTGTCTTATTTAATTCATCTCCGTTGTGCTATTGCTATTTTTGACCAAGTGATTCTCCATATCGCCCCTCGTCTTCGTTTCACGAGTCGTCGCCCATCACATAGAAAGGCGTAACCGCACGCGCCAGCAAAATTAAACGTTCAAAAGTGAAAAATGTCTAATACGCGTACTGTAAAAACATATTTTGGGGGTATTCTTGTGTTTTATGACACCTGAGCCGCACCTCAAAAAAAATATATTTAACGTTTTTTAATCAAAACAAAAGTGCCTTTTTATACAGCTTTTAGCCAACGCTCTTGTTTTGTTAATTATTAAGCACAATGCATTGTCTGTTAATCCTGATTCTCAAACCGCCATACATTACTGTGTCTGTCCTGTCCGGTTTCAGAGCTAATCAGAAATCCTGAAGGCCTTTTATTATGACGCGGCTCTACAGTTTGATGATGTGATCGCAGAAAGAAAAGGTGTCATTGAATCAGAAAAGGGCCTACAAAAAGACGTTCGATACACCATGTTTGCTTCAAATGATAACCTAATTGGCATTGTCTACCTTAGTTACAAAACCTAAAACATCAAAAACCTCCAGATTTAAGCCAGAATAGCCACAAAGTCAGTCACAAGTTACCAGCTCTAACAGCGAAGGCAGTTGGCTGAATAGCAGCAATGTTGAAACATTTATGTTAAATACTTGTAGTGCGTCCTTGGCCAACAGCTAATGTAAGCCGCAACGGTCACTTATCTTTGCCACACCTTTATCCGAAAGGGTGGTCGGGTGGGAATATGGGTGTCCGCCCATTAAGACCTAAAGAAATAGATGGGCTGCTTGTGCCTCCAGGCAAAGCTAATTCACTACTGGCTGGCCATCTGATTACTAGTTAACCGCTCTGGTCTGATCCTGCCCGGGAAAGGTGGTTCATGTCAAACCATCCATAAGTATAAATCTTTTGTGGCTTAGGTGCAAGCACTTGTTGTATCATGTATGTCATCTTCATGTTGAGTAAAAGTCCCATAAAATGGAGGCAGCGTCTCGACATGACCTAAGCTGTTGACTGGGACTTTAAGCATCAAATCAAACAAAACCTTTATCTTAGCAGATTACCAATACTTAGTGCACATTTGACCACCGATCTTGGATCAGGGGAAGAGGGAGAATGATCGTATAAATATGTTCATAAACAAGTTTACGTAATGTGCGGACACAGTAATCAAGCGCAAATTCAGATTCGATGTCGAATCGAACACACTGCCTGTCATCTAGGCATCTTTTTCTATTGGCAATACACACATGCTGGCAAGCGCGCGCGCATGTTATGATTTTTTGATGTACAATTAGTTTGAACTATAAATGAAAAAAAAAAAAAAAATACATTTTTGCCCTTTCTTTCAAAACTAAACTATGCATTAATCTTTATAATTTTATCAAGTTTTTAGTAAAAATAGTCACTTTAAATTGTAGCTGGCAAGTCATTTGTCAGAATTCAGTTTGCATTGGTTTCGCATGAGATGAAGAAAAACAAATCGACATCTCATTATGAAAGTCAATGTTGCATGGTCCTAAACACGCGACCAATGAAACAAGAGCAACGTAAATATCATAACTAATATATAAAAAAGGTATTGCATTGTCAATCAATGCATTCCCAATAAGTTCATATTACTAAATAAAATATTAAAAAATACAAATAAGGCTTAGATCTAATGAAACATAGTTTCAGTCCCACGTTTGTCAGAAACATGTAACCACATACTAAGTAAATAATTATTTTTGAACTTGACTGTAAATAGCCATTGAAACGTTTTTTTTTGGCTGGTGACAGTTGACTGGTAATAGCCATTTTAACGTTTTTTGGCTAGTGACAGTTGACTGGTAATAGCCATTTTAACGGTTTTTTTTGGCTAATGACAGTTGACTGGTAATAGCCACTCCGAAAGTTTAAACCCATATTTGAATCGATATGACAAACTGTATGTCGTACACATGTCACACCAGTCCAGACGAGAAAATTTATTCTAGCTCATCAGAAAAGAAACTTGTATCATGTTATATCTTATATCCCTAAACCATGATATTGTTTTCTTAATAACATCATTTTGCTAAGATTTAGCTATTCAAAAAATGGAACATCAAAGTGACAATTGTCGTGGATAAGTGTTTAATGTCCATTATTAATGTATATGAACATTTCCATTTCAGCATTACTGCCGACGTATATACTGCCCTACTGGTGATTTCATGGTGAACTGCAAATGTATTCAACCTTTGAAAATCGTTTATGGAATGCCTATTCTCCTCACAATTAAGCTTATACCAAGATCGAACAATGTTGAAACCATCAAAACCAACCAAATCTCAAACTTTCACAATGTCTTGAAGAAGAAACTTAAAGAAATATCGAGCAATATTTCTGTTGAATTTATTGGCATGTTTGAATGCAAATCAGATTCCAGAGACTATTACTTGTCCGTCATGATAATTCGATCAAGTCCTGGAAATGACACCAAAGTCGTCATAAGACCGTTCCTAGAATACCTGGACAGTACAAGAAAACAGGAGAAAATAGTCTTCAAACAAACTACCTACTCTGTAAGACTGACATCACGAATCCGGCTGTGGACCGTGTACAATTCAACAAAAACTATATTTAACATGAGGGACCTTGAATCTACGTTACAGAATCGTACGTGGCTGTTCTCGACGGACGACATGCGTGTTATGTGGCTGTTCTCGACCGAAAAATTACAGAAGGCATACTACCAGAGGTACCAGGTTCTATCACCTCTACTCTACTGCAGGCAGGTACAGCTGAACGATACAGAGTTTGAAGATACTGAGGACAGACTTATAACACACACCGCCAGGAAAATAACGCTGTGGTACTACCGGTATACATCACCATCCACGGCTAGAGTTTGTGCAGATCAGTATATCAATGACAGTGCGAGAAATTTGGGAACAAAACTTGGGCATACGAAGCTATGCCTCTTTCTTCTTTTGACAATTGTATGCGGAACATATCTTAATCAAAATTAAAATTAAACATTTGAAGGGGTTAGTGCAAGAACATGTCTATCGTTTTTGTTAGTTTTTAGCAAAACGTGAACAACATAAAAAAATGACAGCGTTTTTGACAAACATATGAAAATAAGACCAAATGATTCACCTTTTCATACAATAAAAAAAAAAAAAAAAAAAAAAAAAAAAAAAAAAAAAAAAAAAAAAAAAAAAACTAATGAATTATTAACTTTCGTTGAAAAATGCGGTAGTAAATTAGGTATGCAATGCATGAAGGTGTCTAAGTGCATATCCACTTTTTGATTAGCTGAATTTAAGTTACATTACAAAAACTTTTCTATGCAATATTCAGAAAAAAATGGCTGAAAAAATGACATTTGTCACTAGAAAAATTTTGATATTTTTCTTATTTTTGCTCAAAACATAGATTGTGGGAACACGTTAGAACCGCCTCGGCGAGGCGGTTCTAACGAGTACCCACAATCTATGTTTTGGAGCAAAAATAAGAAAAATAGGTATACCCCTGCATACCCCAGTTTTTCTATATAAAAGTGGGGTTTAAGGGGGTATACATTTCACGGACATGTTTTCCTGATGAAATACATGATTCTATGGAAGTGTAATTACTCATTTCCATTATGTGGATGATTTAAGTTCTTAAAAGTACAGCAGATCAAATTAATTTTAAATCATCAGATGCTTTGTGGCCTAAGACATTCTTTAATTGTTGAAGACTTAAGCATGCTCTTGCAATGAAAATGGACTTAATGCATACTGAAACGTTTTAATCTTCACATTCGACAAGCCTCTCTCTCTCTCTCTCTCTCTCTCTCTCTCTCTCTCTCTCTCTGTATATATATATATATATATATATATATATATATATATATATATATATATATATATATATATATATATATATATATATATATATATATATATATATATATATATATATATATATATATATTATACAGAACCAAGTGACATGGAGAATCTCATTTTTGACAAAGGTAAAAAAGACACGTTTTTGCTCTAACCCCTCGAAAACATGACATGTGATGTCATTGACGTATACCAGTGATGTTTTGAAAAGCGGCGTAAATGATGCGAACGCCAGAGATTAGACAGATAGACAACATGCCATGTCTGTGTCCCCCGTCACTAGTGAGAGGGACCGACAACAACGCACATACTATATCCTTACCAGTAAAGAGCTAGTTTACGTATACATAGTACATCAGAGGGGCCTCAAGGGAATCAATGAGCATAAAATTTCCAGTTATATAATATTGGATAAATTAGCAATTCTTAGATGCATAGTGGCCATTGTCCATTCGCTGTTACGATAATACCATTTGTATGACACAAAACATGCTATAAATGAGCCGCCTCATGGGAAAACCAACAATCTGCATAGGCGAAAACAAAGACGCAGATCAGCTTCGCGGTAACCGCGAAGCTGATCAGCGCCTTTGTTTTCGCTACTCGGATAGTACAATTCCTCTTCTACTTAAATCCGAAATTTCAAGCTTCTAGCTCTTTTCTGAGACTGTACAGGCCTGTTTGTGTCGGACCTGGTCGGAAACCACATTGTTGGTTTTCCCACGAGGTGGCTCAAATGTATTACGTTGATGACGATAGAAATACATCTTCCTTCTTAGACGAAAGCCTTGATTGGTCATTTCTGCAAAAAGAGAGATACCAGATGCAGACAAGAAAACAAGAAAAAGAAAATCATCAAATTACGTAAACACTTCCATCTGATGCAAAAGTTTTAACTCGTATTCTTTCATTTTTTGCCAGTCAAAAGACAGATTATTATAATTGAATTAGGTTCTTGTAACTTATTTTCATAACGCCTTTTAATATAAAAATGTACATTTCCTGATTTTTGAGCTTACACAATTGGTTTCAGATGCCATACATAGGTAATAAGATGGAATAGAATGAAAAAAAAAAATGATCGCCCACCAGAGAAAGAAAAGAAAGGATTTAGATAGAATTAAATCTAAATTAACCGACAGAATGTGAAAAAAAGTCTCAGGGAGCTACTTAGCTATAGTCTATGGTTGGATCCTTTTTAAATTCTAATGCATAATTATATACATTCGGCAAATAGGTCACTCAATGGGCGTTACCTCATGAATTCGTTATTGGGTATGGTCTAATAATGAATTCGTTATTGGGTAAAAGCTAAAAGTATACGGTTAAAAGATTCAACTCACTTGTTTTCTATTAGAAAATAAGAATGAAATACGAATTTGTCTTATTCACTGGATAGGATAAAAAAAAACAGGTAGCTGTTTTTAACGGTGAATAGGTGACAGCAGTTCAGGCTGACTGAGTTCGACTTTTCTATAATCAACCTATTTGAACAGATGGACTAGCCGACCACGCCCAGATATGGATATTAAAGTTGCCGCCTATACAGTAACACATTTGCTCAATTATATGCATGGTCACTTTCCCAGCAAACAATAAGTGAGTGAAATCGTAAATACACTATTTTGTCCATCGTAAATCTCTTTAGTTTTACGTTTGCTAAATGACAACTTATTGACCTCTTTCTGTAGAGCAAATCCGGAGGTTTTGGGCAAATTTCGAGGTAAAAGTAGGCAATGATCAGGAAACGCCGCAACCAGAAAGAAATTCCCATTCCAAAAACCGAAGTGGGAAAACTAAATTACAAAGAAAACATATCGTAAGCCGAGTGAGCAGCTGTTTCCGAATAGGCGGCCACTCAGTTACCCAAACCTAACTAAAAATAAGAAAGCGCACAAACCTATTCGGTATCGTATTGTTGACCTTGATATAATTGGGCAAATAAGTCACTGTATAGGCGGCAACTTTAATATTCATATTTGGGCGTGGCTAGTCCATCTGTTCAAAACGGGAGACCATAGAAAAGTCAAAATCAGTCAGCCTAGAGCGCTGTCACATATTTACCGTTAAAGATCAGCTACCTGTTTTTGTCCAATCCAGTGCATTAGACAAATTCGTATTTCATTTTTATTTTCTAACGGAAAACATGTGAGTTGAGTCTCTCAACTGTATACCTTTAGCTTTTACCTAGGTCAAAAGTGGACCATACCCAATAACGTTTTCATTAGGTAACGCCCATACAGTAAACTATTTGCCGAATTATACATCAAATGATAATTAAACTCATATGTGCCTGGTGTCCTTTTCATGAGACATATTAAGAACAGAATTAAGTCCCCGATGGGACTATTCTCTTGGCTTGGAGGAATTCATCGAAAAATTAAATACAATAATTTAAAATTAAACCAGAAGTCCCTAACCAAAGGACCAATGGTCCAGTACACGCTTACCTGAGATCTATTGTATATACCAATAAGCATGTTTGAATATTATGGAAAATAGCCACATTTAAAGGGAAGATGAAGCCCTGGGTCCATTTTCTTTTTCAGAAAAATCAATATCCTGACAATTTGCCAATTCCTGCAAGTTTTCTCCTCAAGTGGCATTTTAACAGTTTTACCCATTCAACTGCATAGGTGACCCATGTTAACCTTGCCCTAAAATAGATCAAGCTCATCAAAGGGTCATGATTTATATACACATTATAGTACTTAGGACATCGATGCTTTATGCCATTTCGTTGAAATCGGTAAACCAGTTCCGGAGAAGAAGATTTTGAAGGGGTTTTTAACCATATATGGGCATAGTAACCATCTTGGTCATGTGACCTGGATAATGTGTAAATGCATTGATTCCCCCTTCCTATAAATGCTTCAAATAAAATTTGGCTTTGATTGGCCAAGCGGTTTCAGAGATAATGTTTGAATATTGTGGTAATATATAACTGTACATTAACAATTTTTCTTTTAAAAGAGGATTGTATTATTTGATCCTCTTTTAAGGCACAATATCAGCATATGGTATGCCCAAATATTAAGGTTTCTAATGGCATATGTGGAAATGCACACCTTTTGTTTAGACAAACCGAAAAGATATCATATTCTAAGGCTATAATCTACCAGCTCTTTACAGATTATTCCGCCATAAAGGTTTATGGGATGGAAGAAACAACAAACAATTCAAACACTTTGTAGAACTAACAAATTTTATCATCTTTACAGAAGAGCAAGATGTTTGACAGCGGAACATTCCGAGGCTATTCAACGATTAATGTAATATTAAAACAATAATAATAAACTGTCATGTATATTGTCCCGGGGTGGAGGCAGATGTGCCCCTGTTGTCCATTCGTTTTCAGAATCATTAATATTCAGACCTATTGCCCATTTCCTGCAAGATTTTCCCTTTGGATGACATTTTAATAGTTGTCCCCATTTAAATGCATAGGCAACCTTCGTTGACATTTTGACAAATATGTCAAGATCATCACTGGGTCATGATTTATAATACTTTGTAGTACTGAGCCATCCATGATTCATGCCAAATTTCGATGAAATCGGGCTACCAGTTCCGGAGAGGAAGACTTTAAGGGTTTTTACCATATATGGGCATGGCGACCATCTTGGTCATGTGACCTGGGTTATTTACATGTATATACACATTGGTTCCTTCTTCCTACAGATGCTTCATGTAAAATCTGGCTTTGATTTGCCAAGCGGTTTTAAGAGAAGAAGTTGATTGAATATTATGGTAATATACACGTAAGACTCAATAATATTCTGTCCTACTGCACATTTCCTGCAAGATTTTCCCATTAAATGACATTTTAACATAAATATTCTGTACATTTGCCTATTGTCTGCATGGTTTGCCCTTCAAATCACATTTTAACAATCTTCCCCATTCATATGCATGGGCGACCGATGTTGACCTTGCCGCAAAACAGGTCAAGGTCATCTTAAGGTCATGATTTATATACGTTTTACAGATCTCTATTGCCTGATGCTTCATGCCATGTTTCAAAATCATAGGCCTTCCGGATATGGAGAAGAAGATTTTTAAATGTTCATCTTGGTCTTGGACATTTTAAACAAACTTCGTTCTTCCTTCCTAAGGATGCTCCACATGAAATTCGGCTTTGATTGGCCAAGCGGTTTCAGAGAAGAAGTTCTTTGAAATTGTGAACGCCGGACGTCGGAGCATGGATATACTATAAGCTCATATGTGATCCTTCGGCTCAGGTGAGTTAAAAACGAGGACTCACAATATACAATATCATGGCCGCATGGCAACTGGAGTTCTCTGGAAAGCCAAAGAATATCACTGAACATCTGGAGCAAAGGAAGCCACAAGTTGAATCCCTGTGAGCAAAGCAACAGACAGGAATGTCAGAAACGTTCGCCTTAAATGTGATTGAAATTAGAATAAATATACACATGGAAATAAGTTAGGGAACACCTGTAATAATGAGACGACCAACTATATCCTTCTTTGTAAAAATATGAAGAATCGTTTGACAACTTGACAGAGTCTGTAGTATCCAAAGTTGCTTCTATTTGAAAATGGTACGCATCAAACATAAACTGCAGTGAATAGCAGCCATCTTTGATTCAGAAATTGTTTGCTAGATTTACGGAGCGCCCTGATATTTTTGCGATGATTTCACTCTGTGAACTCGCATTGTCATAATGTTTCGTAATCATCAAGCTTGAGACATTGCTTGTGGAAGTTTGATCATTAATTCTTTGTTTTCTGACCGACTGTCGGCGGTACATCGATACTTTTCCAGGGGTTGGTTTCATGATCACGTTTTGTTCTTTGGCTATACATTTTGCAGGTTGTAAACGTTGGTAACGATCAGATTAAACATTTTATTCCTGTTTCACATTCAAAAATTGAGTTTTGCGGAGTGCAGAAGTAAAAAGGCAAACTCGTATTCATTAAGAGTGGACTTTTTTCATATATGGCATATTGTTTCCCCCCGTAACACAAGGACAAAATGTTGTGAATTTCCATTAATTGGCCTGTAGCTAGACCAAGGTATGAAATACATGTGATAAAAATTTCAGTATCGCCAGAAAAAAAGGAAAATGGATTTTTTCAAACTTTTCCCAGGAGCTAAAAGTGTTCCCTAACTTATTTCCATGTGTATAGAATCTGACTTTTTAAACGTTTGATGATTAAATTTGATTTATGTTGTCCTTTCTAGAATTAGCGATTAACTTTATGAAATATTCGCATGTTTGGAATTTTGTAAAATTTATTTGCTTTCTGAAAGATAAGTATAAATGTGATCAATTACAGTTGCCTATGGTGGTCCATTAGACGTTAATGTCAACACCACATCCAATTAACATTAGATATGTGACTTCGACGGTTATAAATCAGGCATGTTAAGAAAACAAAACTGCATTCTGTAACCTAAACAATGATTTACGCCAAGAAAACGTTTCTATGTAAAGTATGGCCCCTTAAATAAAAATTAAAACTGAGATCATTTAAGAGCAGTGAACATATTTATGAGAAAAGGGATGGGTCATACCATGGTTTCGGCTACTTAAGCCTCGTCAGTGCCCCTTTAGATTTGACAACTTGGTCAAAGAGAATTACAGAAACTTTGCACCTTTCAACAGACTAATCGATATAAAGATTAGTATTAAATATGTTACATGTTGTCGATAGAAAATGTATCTAAACCGATAATAATTTTCTGATTTCTCAAACCATCTTGAAGTTCGCTGATCTCAAAGGACCAAAAGGAAAATGCAATCTGCACTATGGATGATGTAAGTTAGTACCGCCTCGATGAGCAAACAATATACGAATATAAGAATAAGAAAACTTGTACTTATATTGAAAAACAACATGAAAAATATCAAAATATTTTAACTGGTTTTATTTTCTCCAGTTTTACAACTAAAAACAAAATCCGCATTTTGCATGGGCGTGTTTCTGAAGGGACTGTAAGGACAATGGTTTTTTGCTTCAGTCATATGCACCAGTGATGGACCAGTATATGTCGTCGAGC
Source organism: Rugalucina vietnamica (assembly GCA_964017185.1). Taxonomy (NCBI): domain Eukaryota; kingdom Metazoa; phylum Mollusca; class Bivalvia; order Lucinida; family Lucinidae; genus Rugalucina; species Rugalucina vietnamica. The sequence goes on along the minus strand of OZ024874.1, from coordinate 60,569,193 downwards.
ATAAAATCTTTATTTTTGTGAATGTTGTCATATTCACACACTAATAAGATTGCAAGCAGCGAAATAGATAACGATGCGCACTGCGTACCCCATAAAAATTCAGATCTGTGCGTACCATGTACGCAGTTTTATGCGTATGCGTGCTCAGATACATGTAAAATACCTAAGTCACAAAACTAAACTGTTCAATTTGTGTTCAACTAGTTTTGTCCGGCTGCTCTGTCAACAATTGAAAAGTAGTTACAATATAAAATTAATATATGATTTAGTCGCTCCATATTACATAATTATCATGCATATCATGTTTCTTCAATATTTATACCATATACGGGACCTCCGTCCAGAGCCTCGGCCAGAAAAATTGTTTAGCAAAGGTTAAATAATGAATTTCAAATTTAATGGTAGTCACTTTAGTTTACAGACTAGGCATTTTGCATCGGTTTATGGTCATTGTTTTCAATTTAAAACTTGATGTATTCCAAGTTTTCAGCCATCCCAGTTTCTCATTATTTTCTCTCTTTTTTTCTCTTATTACATGTATTTATGCTAGGGACGAAAATATGGTTTAACATGCCTAAATGATAGAATAACATGTAATTACAGGATTAGTAACCACTTAATTCACTTTATTCAACATACTTGATAAATAGTCTTATCCATACATATCTTTCAATTTGATTCTGGATGAAAGGTTGGAATAAGAATCGTCAGAAAACGTGTACACAGTTCTGTTGTCGGTACGCAGTGTACATTCATTTTGATGCTTACAGTACGCATTGTAAAAATAATTATCTACTTCACTGGCAAGAAGCATACTGCTATGTTCTTGGAACTCTGTGACAATTCTTTGATGCCAATTGTGTTTTTGCACTTGCCTTATTAGTTTTTGTTAAAACAGGCAGCCGATATACAAATTAAAGATGCGCGTCTATGTCATTTGAAATAAACCAGAGGACCAATGGTCCTGTTAACGCTCACCTGATACCTGAGATATATACCAATATACAGAACAACCCCTGGAATTAATTTCTTTTTCAAATCATAAAAATTAAGTCCATTTGCCATTTACTGCAAGTTTTGCCCTTCAAATGCCATTTTAACAATTGTCCTCATTCAGATGCATGGGCGACCTAAGTTGACCTTGCCATGAAACAGGCCAAGGCGATCCAAGGGTCATGATTTATATAAACTTTATAGAGCTCTATTGCCTGATGCTTCATGCTAAGTTTCAAAATCATAGGCCTTCTGGTTCTGGAGAAGAAGATTTTTAAATGTTTTGCTATTTATAGCCATAGCGGCCATCTTGGTCATGTGACCTTGACCAATTATACAAACATTTTTATAGCCCCTTTCTTACAATGCTCCACATAATGTTTGCCTTTGATTGGCCTAACGGTTTCAGAGCAGATGATGTTGGAATATTATTGTCATGTACATGTATATAGCCCCGGGACAGGGGCAGACAATCCCCTAGGAACAAAATTGTTTTCATAAACATAAATATTCTATCTATTTGCCCTTTCCTACAAGTTTTGCCCTTCAAATCATAACATAACAATTTTCCCCATTTAAATGCATGGGCAACCTATGTTGACCTCGTCGTAAAATAGCTCAAGGTCATCCAAGGGTCATGATTTATACAAACTTTATAGAGCTCCATTGCCTGATGTTTAATGCCAAGTTTCAAAATCATATGCCTTCTGGTTCTGGAGAAGAAGATTTTTAAATGTTTTTGCTATTTCTGGCCATGGAGGCCATCTTGGTCATGTGACCTTGACCATTTATATAATTTTTCATTGCCCCTTCCTAACGATGCTTCACCTAAAGTTTGGCTTTGATTGGCCAAGCGGTTTCAGAGAAGAAGATGTTTGAATATTATGGTCATATACATGTATATAGCCCCGGGGCAGGGGCAGACAACCCCCTGGGGACAAAATTGTTTCATAAACATAAATATTCTGTCCATTTACCCATTTCCTGCAAGTTTTGCCCTTCAAATCATATTTTAACAATTTTCCCCATTCAAATGCATGGGTAACCTAAGCTGGCTTTGCCGTAAAATAGGTCAAGGTCATCCCAGTGTCATCATTTATACAAACTTTGTAGAACTCCATTGCCTGATGCTTCATGCCAAGTTTCAAAATCATGAGCCTTCTGGTTCTGGAAGAGATGATTTTAAATGCTTTTGCTATTTATAGTCATGGCCACCATCTTGGTCATGTGACCTGGACCATTTATATAAACTTTCGTTCCCCCTTCCTTAGGATGCCCACATGAAGTTTGGCTTGGATTGGCCAAGCGGTTTCTGAGAAGATGTTTGAAAAGTATGGACGATGACGACAACGACGACGGAGCATGGGTATACTATAAATTCACCCGTGAGCCTTCGGCTCAGGTGAGCTAAAAAAGGAAACAGGTCGGGTTTTAGTGTCGCTGATTAAACTCAATTCATTCTGCAAGGCATATGCATATATGAACGTAAAATAGCACATAAATAGATGACATGCGTGTATGTATTAACATATTACCGTCCATACACCATCTTTCAGAAATTGCCTTCTTTCAAAATCTCACTTTTCTGGAAAACCTCAAGTATGACATCTTGTTTACAAAAACTTGCCCATGTAATATACGGAGAGGTTTTTCAGCAGTAAAAATTGAAAATTGAATTGGAATAAAATGATTTTTTTCTCAAAACATTAATTGTGGGTACACTTTAGAACCGTCTCGGCGAGGTATTTCTAACGAGTACCCACAATCTATGTTTTAGAACAAAAATAAGAAAAAAGGTTCACCGCTCTTCATGCCAGTATATAAAAGTGGGGTATAAAGGGGTTCACATTTAACGGTTATGTTAAATTGATGTAGCAGTTTTTGCACTGCAAAAGTCATAAAAAGTGCCGCAAAAATATTGCAAATCGGTAAACAATTACAATTTGTTTGCCAGAAATTGATTTAAAATAGTGTTTTTACCATTATGAATAATGAAAACAAGGAAAGTAATTATTACCCCAAAAAGATCTAAATTGTTTAATATCTATTTATTTATTTATTTAAGATGCATCTAACAAAAAAGATAAATAAATAAATAAATAAATAAATAAATAAACAAGAGCGTTGGATAGAGCCCGGAAACGAAATTATAACGTAAACCAAGAGGCACAAAAAGATACATGTAAGCAATGATCAGGAAAAGGTGCAATCAGAAAGAAATTCAAACTCCAAAAAACCGAGGTGGGAAACACTTAATTGACAATTAAGTATTTATACTTAGAAAACACATCGTAAGCCGATTGAGCAGCTATTTCCTAACAGGCGGCCACTCTGTTACACGAACTTATATGAAATATGAAAACTTACATAAGGTTCAAACGGTACAAAAATTCGACTCCAAAACATAAAACAAATGGAACCACAACAGATATAGCCTTTCAACGATCAGCAATATAAAATTACTGGGGGCTTAACAGGTTTTACTAGCGCCTAACCTCAGCCTCATCTTCTGCAGTGGTTCACGACATTTGGTTAGTTGTTCGGCCCTCGTGGTGAAATGAATCATCAAGGTCACACAAATAAATGATCATAAATCATGATAACCACACTCATCTGGTGAATCAAATACGAGGACTCAACTCTGTACATATTTGACGAAATTTACCCATCTTCAATCACAAACCACTCCTTCCTGGTATAAACTCTTATACAAAGTTTGAAGAAAATTGGTCAATAAATGCTCAAGATAGAGCGCGGAAACGAAATTTTAACGTAAATCAAGATCCATAACTCTGTACTTATTCGACGAAATTTACCAATCTTCGATCCCAAACCATTCTTTCCGGATATGAACTTCTATACAAAGTTTGAAGACAATTGGTCAATAAATGCTGAAACGATATTTTAACGTAAACCAAGGGCCATAAATCTGTACTTATTTGACGAAATTTATCCATCTTCGATCCCAAACCATTCTTTCCTGATATGAACTTCTATACAAAGTTTGAAGACAATTGGTCAATAAATGCTCAAGATAAAGCCCGGAAACGAAATTTTAACGTTAATCAAGAGCCATAACTCTTTACTTATTTGACGAAATTTATCCATCTTCAACGATGACCAAACCACTCCTTCCTGATATGAAGTCCTGGTCGTTCGTCTCTCACTAATGAGAAAGACCAGCATTATTTCTTGAATAGGTTCGTGTGTGCTGTTGAGTTGTTTGATAGCTGACTAGGCCGAAGTCCTATACAAAGTTTGAAGACAATTGGTCCATAAATGCTCATGATAGAGCCTGGAAACGAAACGCTAATTGACGGACGGACTGACGGACTGACGGACGGACGGACGGATGGACAGACGGACGCTCAAACGCAAATTATTTGCGGAGGGTATAACATAATACCCCTCACTATTTCAAGTGGCGGGGTATTGAAAAAAAAACAGCATGCTGTAAACAACTCCAAATTCTTAAAATTATTTCACAGATTCCCTAGATTTTCAATTTTAAGTTGCTTATATCAACTCCTTGCACATGCAAAAGGCCTTTTCAAGATAATGTTTGGGCAACAATTAAACTTCTTCTTGTATTTTCGAAAAGGGTGATTTTGGAAAGGACGTTTCTAAAAGATAGTTTTGGACAGAAAAAACAACAAAAAAGGTAGATCGTTTGGAGCAGTGAAAGCGTTTAAATGGATATAGAGTTATGGGCCATATTGCGAAATTTCGGGTAATGAACCCTCATCAGTGACCCTTTATATGCCGACGCCGACTGCAAGATAAATTTACTGCTATTTTAAAGCTTTACAGAATGGAGGTCTAAATCAAAGACTCATGCCTACACGGAGTCAAAAAAAGTTAAAATTTATTAGAGGATGGCGCTAAACGTACAAGTCATTTATATTTATATGCTCCTTTTCTACTGAACATGGTGGTCCATGTGTTTGTAACGACAAAACCGCATCTCATTATCGTTTGATTTGTGACATTAAAAACAATAAATCATGCATTTTAGGGAAACCTAGCTAAATTCTGTCACGATAATAATGTATAAATAACTGAGCTTTTACATAAAAAGAGTAACTTGTAATTACGAAAACACGCACATGTAATATACCGGCAGATTTTAAAAGTTATATAAAAAAATCATTAGAAGGATTTTGATTTTTTTTTCTTATTTTTGCTCAAAACATAGATTGTGGGTACACGTTAGAACCGCCGCGCCAAGCAAAAATAAGAAAAATAGGTATACCCCTGCGTATGCCAGTTTTGCTATATAAATGTGGGGTTTAAGGGGTATACATTTCACGGACATGTTTTCCTGATGCAAAGTCGGGAAGAGATGGTTGTTTCAAGACTGATTCCATTTGGAAACTAAGCCAATAAAAGTTATTTACTGATAGAATTGTGCCGCCGTATGATAAAACAAACAAAATGCGGAGGCGAAAACAAAGGCGCAGATTAGCTGTTCAGTCACTGCACAGCTGATAAGCGCCTTTGTTTTCGCTCCATAGATAGATAAATGCTTCCTCTTACATTTGTTTGTTTGTTTGAATTGATGCTTAAGGTGCCAGTCCACAGCTATGGTCAAGACGGGACGTTGTCTCCATTTTATGGGACGTTTACCCAAAATCAGGACGTCATGACATCCAAGTATAACCACCCAAGGAAACCACTAAGGATTAGTTTATTCATTATTTTCCTTAAGACTATATGGCTTTCATTCACATCTTAGAAGTGGTAGATTGTAGGACACCAAGTCGACAGATCCTGGTTTCAAACCCTGCTAGGGTGCGGTGTTGTGCCTTAAGCAAGACATATGTACTACTTTGAGTACCTTTTCTACCCAGGAAGCGATGGCTTTTCTCTCAACATGACTACATAAACGTTAACTGGGGTTTAAACCACAGAACAAACAAAATGCATATACTTGACAGCAAATGACTGATGCATGTTTGACCATTTGACTTTATGTCTCTCTATAACCAACAGTAGCTTTGAAACATTAGAAGGTAGAAATCCTTATATGTTTACACCAGACCACATATCAAAAATTGTCTTGGCAATCGTTCATTCAATCGTTCATTCAATAATCTACGGCAATACACAGTTGAAAACTTGCTTTAAAATAAGTTTAACCCCATTTCCCGCTTTGTTTCCCACGAATGTTTCCCCCAACCCTTTTTTAAGTTTCTAACCTGTATTCATGAATACTCAAATGAGATTATTTAATGCAAGTCAAGTTACATCCATGGGAGAAATCTTCTTTTTTTTTCAGCAATGTTATCATGACAATTTGCCACGATGATGGTTTGCAGCTTAACTTACAAGTAGGTTAAATGCCTTAAATATTTACTTTTTTCTCCCTTTTTCTCCCTATTTATTTTTTTTTTTTAATATTCATGAATATGCATACAAAGTTACTGACATACGTTACCATTTTAAATGACTCTATGCTGTACATTGAGACCAAGTTCAGGTATAAAAGATTAGTAGCTGCATGGTCTATAATTAGAGATGGTAAAGATTTTATACTTGTAGGTACTTTCCCGTTACCGTAAATTGCATTATGGGTTGCCATGTAAACTATGCTTTTTACAAAGCCCATATGAATATATATATTTTTGATGACCATTCAAATTTACGTTCCAGGGATGATAATGAACAATGTGTCATGCATTATTAATTATTCTTAATAGAAGCAATCTATATTTAGCTAGCCCCCGGGATCTAAAATTTTACTGAAGTACGATTCTGCACCTAGTGACCTTTGATGCTTTAACCTTGTTAAAACGCCATATTGAATTTTGACGAGAGGGCCTTATTCTATACGGAAATGTCTTCCTTTGCATTGAACAGTCTTAAAACATTTGTTTCTACATATAAAGAATATAAGCTAGCAAACAGTTAACATTTTCTATAAATACATGAAACCATGCACTGATAAGCCCCAACATGCTTGACAACGCCACACTTTTTGACCTTTTCAAAGACTTTGCTAGTCATATCTGCTTAAGTGCATATGTTAATATGATCTTGTATTCTACTAAACATTTGGGAATGTTGACATACAATTGTATGTACATACAATTGTATGTGTATGCACTGAAATACGAGTGGGTGGGGTAATTCAGTCAGCAACCAATTTTTACTGCGCACAAATGTTCGAATCTACAATCATTAGTGCAAGTTTCAAGTTTTAATCTTTTCAGAATAATTCATGAGTTGGAAATAAACAAAAAAAAATGATGTAAATTCATAATATATTATATGTACAGATGAATGTTTTGAATAGCAAAATATGCCAAAACGTACACAAAAAAAAAAAAAAAAAAAAAAAAAAAAAAAAAAAAAAAAAAATCAAATTTCATATTCTCCGATTTTGGTATACTTTTAGTATGTTGTCTAGGAAGGGTGTATCTTCACAAAATTCAAGAAACATTTGTGTTGCAATTTGTTTGGGTTTACCAAAGATATATTTAGTTTGCCTAGACTAATATATGTGACCCGTCGCGCAAAAAGGTACGAGTTGGGTGGACGACGTTGTAACGAGAAATGACGTTCTAAAGTTGACGTTACCGTTTCCAAATAATCAACTCACGCCATAATAAGGCGTTTGCGTGTTTATTTGTGCTTTGGGTTAAACATAAATCTTTTTTTTTTTTCGGATTTTTTTCTTCCGACTTCTCATTTGTTTTGTCATTTAAAGTTGTTTTTCTTTAAAGTTGTTTTTTTTTTGTTTGTTTGTTTACTCGGAAAAGATATGTACAGTCAATGGACATAATTGTTCGCTACTTCATAGACTTCAATGTATTTTCGTGTTTACAAGAGAAATTACCCTGACATATATTCATGATTTTTGTGTCATTTGAAAGTTAAATGAATAAAGTATAAAAAAAAGTTTATTTGGTGAAGTTTCAACATTGCATTTTTAATCTTCAATAGTTTAAAGTAAAGGAAATTTTGTAAAAGCCACTTTCCCATTGTGGTGACGTTGATTAAAAAAGTGTCCGGAAAGTTTTTGAAAGGTTGTAGCCTTAAAATACATGCATGGAATTGAATTTAAAAATCTTGTTTATTGCTTCATTTATTTACCTTTCAAATGGCATCAAAAACATAAAAATATGATGACCAAGCATTTCTTGTAAATGTACATTCAAGACTCCGTAAACTTAGCAGTATTTTCATATCTACAAGAAAAAGCCCCATGTCTCCTATGGACAACATATATTCAAGCGTTTGGTGTCATTTGAAACTTAAATGATTAACGCAATAAACAAAATATTTTGATGAAGTTTCGACATTGTATTCTTCATAGAGAGCAGTCTAAAATTAAAGAAAATTTTAGAAAAAAAAATGTTATTTTCTATTTGACGTCAACGTTGACGGTGCCTAAAATTGCCATGTGGGAAATTATCCATTTGTTTTTTCAACATTTACAGTTTTAAAACGCTTTTATAGAATTGAATGAAACAAACCTTGTTTACTTCTTTCCTTTAATTTACTTTCAAATGACACCAAAAACGTGAAAAAATGTTGACCATGGGAAACATGTATACATGAAAATACGAAGTCCGATACTTTTGACCCTTAGAGGTCTATCTAATAACTGCTGTCTCATTTTACTAAACAGAAGATGACTTTAGACAGGTAGCGGGTATTTGCTCTTCCAAAAGTAACGAACAAGATAATGACTTTGATAATAAAATGCCGGCGATTATGACAGTGATCAGTGATTCAGCAGTTTCTAATGATGAGCAACAAACTTTACATATTTTTGAGAAGTCATTTGTAATCAGTTTACATAAAAAGATACATAAGAAAATATTACCAAATATCTTAATGAATATGTGTAAGCTTAGATCTACTTTATGTATATTTTAAAGCCCCGTTCTCACTGTCCCGGCTCACCTCGGTGTGTCCCAGTGAAGCGAGCCGGTAAACCTGATAAAACGCAGAACTCCCCCTCGCCGCCCCCCCCCCACACACACACAAAAAAAAAAATGATTGTTTTCACAACTGTCGGCAAAGCCCGTGTCGTTTTTCTGGTTCTACCACGGTGTCCTTACGTGCATGCAGGCCAGTGTAACCTGGTTTTACTACGGTTGTCTACGGTGGCGTCCCGGCGACTGCCGGACATGCCTCGGTTATGTCCCGGTGTTTCCCGGTATTAAAAATAATAGCGAGCGGCGAGAAACACAGCAATACCGGGTCGAACCGGGGTTCGTGGACATTTTCGGTGTTTGGTTTTAGGCTAGATAGTTTTGACTGAAATTCCATACTCAGTTCCAAAATGATCCTACATCAATCGGGGGCAAACTCATCGGGTGTTCCATTGCAAAAAAAAAAAAAAAAAAAAAAAAAAAGCAAGAGGGGGTGGGGACAATACACATTTTAACAATTTTCTTTCCTTTCTAACCATAAAACGAGTTATTTGGCACAACTATCAGTTCATTCGCACGGACTTTCCAAATTGGCCAACTTGAAGTTGTTCCAAAATTACGGAAGCACGTGCATACGTATTAATAATCGAACTTTCAGGTCGAAATGCGCGTTCAAGCTAGAGACGACAAATTGAGACGACACGGTCGCACGCCTACCATATATATGACTAGCCTACATGCATATAGACATATGCTAGTGACATGGGGCCACATGGCTAAACAGTACCTGTCATTGTTTGTCCTCATCGACAGAAAAGATAGATAGATCTACATGTGCTCATACCTTCCTTTTCTCAGCAAACTTTTTTTTCAAGTCATCTGAATTAAGATAATGCATAACTGCTACATGTACAATTGACCGTTCTTTGTAACAGGGATAATTCGAGACATAAAGTTTCTACATCTATGTCACAAACAAAAACTGAATCACAGTTTTGCAAATGTTATGTCGACTATTATCTCGCATTTTTGTGTTTCTCATACCGTGATGTTTCCAAATGATTTTACATTAAAGTCGCTAGAAATTGCAGTATTTTCTAGGCCATATCAGACACAAACTAGTCCATCTAGCTAAAGAAGATGGTCCGACGCTCGGAATCATTGTTTTCTGTAAATGAGAAACTATGCCAGCAAAGATTGAAGTCAGCCGTAAGAAACTGAATTTCCCAATTTCATTGATTCTTTATTTATGCGACACTTCTAATTTTGTTGCACTGTGTGTTTTCAAAATGACTTCGCTCAGTTTGACAAGTGTGAAAAAAACCACCCCATTCAGCGTATACTGTTAATACATATGTTGTCATGAAGAATTGAACCGGTTCTAACTAGAGCTTAGAATTCATTAAAATCATAATCATAGAAGTATGATTAACAATAATTGCCATTTTGTAAATATGTCGTGTCAAAGGTCATTTTGGTTTCGTTAACTAAACATTTAAAACGGGGAAATGCAAGTCACAGGGAGACGACAATAAACAATGCGGCCACTGTAGACACTAAACTGTTCCATAAATTGTTACATAAACCGGGTATCACTTTTATCAATTATAAAATAAAGCGTGACCCCGTTGCACATCATTTTAATCCAACGTTATCATAACGTCGTCCACGCCGCCAGCCCAAAATGGTGACGTTTCGCGTCAGTTCCCAAATTCTTCGCTCAATTTGGCACATAAAACGACACCCGGAACCCCAACATATATACATTTTCTGATTCCCCTAGGATTTTCCTTTTCATTTCTGCAGAAAAACAAATTTCGCAAGATAACACCCAACTCGTCCCTTTTCGTGCGACGGGTCACATATACATTTGAGGAAAAATCAACTACTTTCTAGAAAATTATATAATAAACTGTTCGAGAACAATACAGACAGATCTGTTTTGTTCTGTCAATGTCAAATGGTCAGGTGACATTGAGAATTTTCTTCAAAGTACCACAATAAAGATATTTTCAAGAAGATATAGAACATGTAATATTTCTGTTATATGGTGACAATAATAAATCACCCAGTCCGAATCACACAGATTCAACCAGAAGCTTCAATAATGTGCTAATAACTTCTTAATTATAATAATAGTTATAAAAATAATCAATGACACAATTCTGTAAAGTTCTAGACAATAAATTCTAGAAGAATAAAAATGAAATATATATTTATCAAAGTTACTCCCCTTTGATTACATATATTAACAACAAGAAATGGATTTACAAAGAATCAATATTATTGAATCAATCATATACAATCAATCACAGGATGTTTATCGTGATTTACCTGTTTGTTCTTGATGATTCATTGACTAGTTAGAGTTTCACCACGAGGACCGAAGAACTAACTAAATGTTATGAACCACTGCAGAAGCTGAGGGTGAGGTTATGGCCATGTAAAATCGATTTAAGCCCGCCAGTAATTTTATATTACTGATCGTTCCAAGGCGATACTTCTGTGGTGGTTCTTTCGTTTTATTTCTTGGTGTTTTTGAATTTTTTTTTGTGCTGTTGGCACCTTATGTATGTTTTCATATTTTCAGTTAAGGTAACTGAGTGGCCACCTATTGGGAAAATAGCTGTCCATTTGGCTTACGATATGTTTTCATGGTATAAGTACTTGATTGTTAATTTAGTTTTTTCCCATCTCGGTTTTTGGAGTGTGAATCTTTTTCTGATTGTGCCTGTTCCTGATCTTTGCCTACTTGTACTTTTTGTGTGAAGATGGTTTGACTATCATTTTTTTTTTACTAAACAATCGATAGAAATGAATGTAAATATAAGCAATGAGTTTGCTTTTTGAAGCGTAAATAGCTATGAACTATGAACCACATTGGATCGCTAGCAAGTTGTACATGAACAACTTTGGGGTTCATTTACTTTACAGTCGACCCACTGTGGTTCATAGCTCCTAGTGTAGCTCCTAGACCTTGATGTACATTGTAAATCCATGCATTATATAGTGGTTTCTTCATGTTGATACCATTCTGCTAGTGCTATCCCTTGTCTTGACATCAAGCCATATTTCAGCCAGTCACAAATATTTTCTATCTTAGAGGAAAAAAAAGACTAATTCAAAGATAATACGAAAAAAAAACAACATATAATTAAAAAAAAAAACAAAAAAAAAAAACAAAAAAAAAAAGAAAAAAAAAAAAAAAAAAAAAACAAGAAAAAAAAAAAAAAAAAAAAAAAAAAAACAATAATATGGAGACTAGTAGCTACTTAGCCTAGTCTAATCAATCATTTTAGTTGGTTGGGACCGGAGCTTCTTGTCTGTTGCTTGGCCCACCGGGGTCCAACTGGTGTTTTTCTTTTGCTCCGGAGTTAGTAGGTTATTCGGCGCCCAGGGATCTCAATCGTCGGGCAGCTTACTCAATCTGTGAGTCCTGGTTTTTGATTCATCAGGATGTTTATCATGATTTATTTGTTTGTTCCTGACGATTCATTGACTAGTTAGAGATTCACCACGAGGACCGAAGAACTAACCAAATGTTATGAGCCACTGCAGAAGCTGAGGGTGAGGTTAGGTACCTGTAAAACCGGTTTAAGCCCGCCAGTAACTTTGTGTTACTGATCGTTCCAAGTCGATACTTCTGTGGTGGTTCGTTTTGTTTTAATGTCTTAGTGTTTAAATTTTTTTTGTGCTGTTGGCGCCTTATGTATGTTATCATATTTTTAGTTAAGTTAAGGTAACTGAGTGGCCACCTATTGGGAAATTAGCTGCTCATTCGGCTTACGATATGTTTCATGGTATAAGTACCTGATTGTTAGTTTGTTTTTTCCCACCTCGGTTTTTGGAGTGGGAATCTTTTTCTGATTGCGCCTTTTCCTGATCTTTGCCTACTTGTACCTTTCTACATAGCTCCGTGAACATCAGGAAATGAAATAAATTAAATACAGGAAGAAGCTTCGTTAACCCAACAATAACTTTCGAAACCAGAACGTAACGTTGTCGGGAAAATTGAGAAAATGTTTTTCAAAGTTTATCGATAGTCCTGCTGGAGAACTTTGCCGTAAAACATTTTAGGCTAATGGCCAGTAGGGCAAACCCCCCCCCCCCCAGGGGAAATCTTCTGCACCATGATTTTCTGAAAGTATAGTAAAAAAGCTATCAAATCCTGTTTTCTGCCTCTGGAAGTGGAAGCGTTTGCATTTTACGCTATGTTTTATTATATGACCTGAAACCATCTTTTGTATAGAAATAATGGGGGTAGGCGTAGAAAATCGATCATACCTCTGCTGTTACTAACCCTAGACCATTGAACTTGGTCTTTTTTTAAAGCTTAGACATAGCCCTTTTATTCTATGATAAGTAATGCAAAATATCTACTTTGTATATTCATGAATATTAATGAAAACATGAAAATGGTAGAAAATCATTAAAAACCCATAAATTAACTCATTTAAGGCCTAAACTATAGTTGTGACACATTTATATTGCACAATTTAGACATATTTCATAAATTTATTGTTTTCATGAGCCTATGTAAAAATTATCTCATTTGTATATTCATGAATATTAATTAAAAGTAAAACATCTTGGAAAATAGGGTGTATACATATAGTATCATTTGTACCTTGGCTGTTGATAAACATGGAACACTAATGTGGAATCAGATGAATGCTATGGCCATGTTCTATCACCCTTATACATATGATACATGTATTTAAGGATATAAGGCTCATATATTTTTTTCATGAATATTAATGAAAACTAGAAATTGCAGAGAAATAATGAAAAAATGAACTAGTATACCTACAGAATGACTTGTATCTGATTATTTCTGTTATTTTCATATTTTGTGTATAGAATATGATCATATCAATCAATTGATACCTATTTCAGTTCTCTAGAGCTTTCGGTTGCTGAGATACTGTCAATTCTATTGGTATATTCCCTTTATTGTTTATGTTTTTCTCTTATATCTAAAGTTTTCTTAAATTTTGGCCACAAGATAGTCAACTTTTTCCTATATCTTATTATATAATTATAAATTATTGTCATATCTATCATTTGATACCAATTTTAGCTCTCTAGGGTTTTTTTTGCTGTTGAGATACAAACGTTTCCGTTGGTATATCCCCTCTATTTTTTCGGTGTTTTTATCTAATTTTTAAAGTTCTTGTCAATATTCGAACAATAAGAAAGTGTAATTGCTCATTAATCATATTATATGATTATAAAACATTATCATAGCAATCATTTGATACCAATTTCAGCTCTCTAGAGCTTTTGGTTGCTGAGTTATTAACCTTTTTATTGGTATACCCCCTCTATTTTTCTGTGATTTTTCCCTTAAATTTAAAGTTTTATCAATATTCGAAAAACAAGAAAGTCAGAATGTTTGTGTATCTTACCACATGATTACAGAACATAATCCTAGCAATGATTTGATACCAATTTCAGCTCTCTAGAGCTCTTGGTCACCGAGATATTAGTAATTTTACTGGTATACCTCCTTCCTTTGGCAGTGATTTTTCTGCTATAACTTATGTTTTCTTAAATATTTGAGCAACAAGAAAGTAAGCTTGTTAATTTCATTACATGATTGTAGAATATTGTCATAGCAATCATTTTATACCAATTTCAGCTCTCTAAGACATTGGGTTGCCGAGATATAAACGTTTACATTGGTATACCCACTCCGTTTTTCTTTGAGTTTTATCTAATATTAAAAGTTCTCATCAATATTTGAACAACAAAAAAGTTTGATTCTTTATATGTCTTATCATATGGTTATAGAACATTATCATACCAATCATCTGATACCAATTTCAGTTCTCTAAAGCTATTGGTCACTGAGATATTAGCAATTTTATTGGCATACCTCCTTCCTTTGGCAGTGATTTTTCTGCTATATGTTATGTTTTCTTAAATATTTGAGCATCAAGAAAGTAAGCTTGTTTATATATCTTATTACATGGTTACAGAACATTGTCAAAGAAATCATTTGATACCCATTTCAGCACTCTAGGACATTTGGTTGCTGAGATATAAACGTTTATATTGGTATACCTCCTCCATTTTTCTTTGATTTTTATTTAATATTTAAAATTCTCATCAATATTCGAACAACAAGAAAGTTATATTATTTATATGTCTAATCATACAATTATAGAACATTATCATACCAATCATTTGATACCAATTTCAACTCTCTAGAGCGATTGGTCACTGAGATATTAGCAATTTTATTGGTATACCCCCTCCCTTTGACAGTGACTTTTCTCTTATATCTTAAGTTTTCTTAAATATTTGAGCATTATAAAAGTCACTTGTTTATATATCTTATTATAAGGTTATAGAATATTGTCAAAGAAATCATTTGACACCAATTTCTGCTCTATGTGGCTTTTGGTTGGTGAGATATAAACATTTCCATAGGTATACCCCTCCAATTTCTGTGATTATTCTACTATATTTATTGATTTCATCAAAAGTTAAACAGCAGAAAAGTCTGATTGTAAATGTATCTTATTTCAGGGTTTTACAATGTTATCATAGCAATCATTTGTTATAAGTTTCAGCTCTCTATGGCTTTTGGTTGCCGAGATATAAACATATCTGTAGGTATACCCCCTCCAATTTTCTGTGATTTTTCTCTTCTATTGAAAGTTCTTCTCAATATTTGAACATCAAGAAAGTCAGATTCTTTCTGTATCTTATATGATTATAATACATTGCCAAAGCAATTATTTGATACCTGTTTCAGCTCTCTATGTCTATCAGTAGCCAAGATACATGTGGTAATAGAGGTGTACCACATTAATTCCTCTGCTTATTAGGGGTGTGGGTTATCACTGAAATTGACATTAAAGTGATCCTCTGACCAAATTGGCACCCATGAGCATTTGGTCTAAGGTTGCAAGGTACATCCTACAACCCACTCAAACCCTAAAATGGCAATAGAGTAAATTTTGATTTTCGTCATTTTCATTAATATTCATGAAAATGCAAATGAGAAAATTTTCATTAAGGTCCATGGCGTCAACAAATTTGTCAAATAGTATTATTGGTACAATAACAATGAGCCACAATGAGAGTTTAGGCCTGAAATTAGTTTTTACGGGGATAATTAATTTTTAAATGTTTCGTTTTTTCATTTTAATGTTTTAATGAAATTCATGAATAAGCAAATTAGATATTTTCCATTACTTATTATGAGATAAAAGGGCTATGTATAAGCATTAAAATGAGACCAAGTTCAATGGTCTAGGATAAGAAGCAACTGAGATATCTTCAGTTTTCTATGTGTACCCCAATTATTAAAACGCAAAATTGAATATTTAGGGTAATATAATGAAACATAGCATAAAACGCAAACGCTTCCACTTCCAGATGGCAGAAAACAGGGTTTGATATCTTTTTCAATGTTCTTTTAGAAAATCGTAGTGTAGAAAATCCCCCCTGGGGGGAGGGGGGGTATGGGTAGCTAGAAGACTATTCATTTTGGTCACTGTGGTCAGTTACATGCCTGCAAACCTAATAAGCTACGACATTTTACAACATGATAAAGGCGACGAGAAGCATCTTTTGCAACCTGAAATTAAAAGTGTTCAATTTGGAAATGGAAGTTTGACGTCTCGAGTGAAGAAGAGAGCGATGTTTTAACTTAACTGAGCCGTTAAGCTCACGGAATGCTTCTACTAGTATGGGCATTCATCGCTGCCCGTCCGTCATCCGTTGCTGTCTACCATTTTCAAAATTCTTTCCAGAAACCGCTTGTTCACGGCCAACGGGGCAACCTAGTAGAGATCTGCGAATTAAGAGAGTCCGGACGTTGGGTAAAATACCAGGTTGTCTCAAGAGTATCTAGGTAAAATCTTTTTATGTGGGCCAAACAATAAAATTATTTATTTTGATGAATAATTAATACAATAATAAGTAAACCTCGTACAGTTGAGTAAATAACCCATCCACTGAAATTGGCAACCCCTTATTTTCGTCCATGTTGGTTTTTTAAATCGTTTATGGACTAGTAATTGCTGCAGCGAAAAACTGGTCAAGTTAGCAGCAAATTTGCTGCAGTGAAAAATATTAAATTATCAGCAATTTCATTCACCAAAACTTTTTGTCGATGAGTCATTTTCGTTTTAGCCTGGCTGTGAGCACTATAGAGAACGATGATGAATGTCACAAACAGAACTTTTCTATCAAACCTATGATTCCAGTTAAGAAAAAAATTCCCTCCTAGCAGTAAAAGTGAAAAAGTCATGTTAGCAGTAAATTTGCTGCAGCGGTGAACGGTCAAGGTAGCAGCAATTTTGCTGCAGCGAAAAATAGTCATGCTAGCTGCAATTTTGATGCAGCCAAAAAGGTTAGGTTAGCAGCAATTTTGATGCAGCGAAAACCGGTCATGTTAGCAGCAATTTTGATGCAGCAAACCTGCTGCAGCGAAAAACGGTCAAGTTAGCAGCGATGTTGCCTCGGCATGTTTTATTTGTTTCCCATTGGTTTCGTTTCAGTATGGTTGTGAACAGCAATTTTGCTGCAGTGAAAAGCGGTTATATAAGCAGAAAGTTTACTGCAGCGATACATGATCAAGTTAGCAGAATTTTTGCTGCAGCGAAAAATGGTACTGTTACATGTAGCAGCAGTTTTGCTGAAGAAAATTTTGTTAACGATTATTTTTGTTTCTGTCTGGCTGTGAGCGCTACAGAAATGATGATGTATGTCGCAAGCAGAAATTTTCATCCCGCCTATGACCCAAGGAATAGATCAGCAGTAAAAGTGAACAAAACTTAAATATTTTGTCGGCAAACAACATTTTGCTAAGATGCTTTTCTTGTTGAGCTCTTGTTTAGTTTCGTGAATGAACATCTTGTTGAACCAGTGGAAATGCTCTCCTTCCCGCCTAGCATCTTTGGGTCGAGGTTTTGGCTTTATTTGCAGCAACATTTTGTAAAGTTGAGATCTTGGTTTATTGTTTGTTCAAATCCGTGTTTATAATCACTAATACATTTTCGCTGTACTGAAAGAAATGGTAATTTCGCTGTCCTAGTAAAAATGGTTTTATTAATAATAATGATAACCGCTGTATTTCTGGTGTATGTGATTGGGATTTAAACTTAATTTTTGTTTCATGTGTTCGCCAGTTGAACACTATTTTTTATTTAATTTTCTTTCTTTATGATTTCGAGGATGTCCCCAGGAAAAATAGTTTTCGGCGTTGTCCCCAGAAAAACGATAAGCTATGTTCCAGGAAAATTGGTTTATCTTTATCATACTTGTCCCCAGTAAAACGATAATCGATGTCCCAAGGAAAAGTGGTTTATTTTCATTATACTACTGTTTATTGCGCCTGCCCCTCTGACGTGCTCGTTGCCTTTCGTTCGTGTTGAAACTTAGCCGGATGACTACCTTGTTGGGAAAGCTAGTCATTCTGCTCTTCAAGTGTGTTGTCGGAAAACGTTTTGTCGTGTCTTATGTATTTTCTCTCCCAGCTGGTGTCTATGTTGGGACTTTAAATTTAATTGCATCGATTCCTGATCCCTCTATTCTTACTATTATATGAAGCTGAGATGGCTAGGGCAAAAGTAAGGTAGGCTAAAATAGACGATGTAAAATTTCTTGATTTTCAGACAGATTCAGTACTAGATTAAGAATTCACAAAATATAACAAACATATTGCCGAGGAAAATCCTACATAAGCTCATGCAAGATACTCCACTGATGCGAATTTCCTGAGAATCACGTGGTACGGAATGTATACAAACCGATAAAATGGTCGACTACGCACATTGCAATTGTCGCCGAAGTTGAGGTGAGGAATTCGAGTTGTCTCCTTGTGTTTACTCTATTGACTATTAGACATTTCTTGCCTAATCCGAGATAGAGATGTACATCATACACTGAGATACAAACGTCTTTTTAATGGGGATGTCTCAAAATAAGATACATGTACCAATCTTTCATACATGTGCATCCGTTTTGGATTGCTGGTCAGGCTGACGCTAGCCAGGAGCTGCATAGTCACAGGTTGATAGATGGTCAAATATTTTGTGTTCATAAAGTCCTGGTATAGAATACAATGTACATGTACATGTGCGCTAATCGGCTAAGCGATCATACCAATGCTGATCTGTGCATTTATGGAAAAGAGCGGGGTTTCTCATGACATTTCTTGTCTTCGCACAGTATTGTACTTCATGTCCTTAACATTGGCATCAGTGCAAGAAAACTTTCTTTTGTAAGGTTGCATCAATTCTTTAAAAACTAACAAGGGCAACAGTTAAGGCCATGTAAGATGACTGCACTGTTTCCGGACAAGTCTCCCAGAACCTGACTATCGGTGCTCAGTGCACATTTCTTTCTCCATAGGTTTAATACCCTGGAAACGGCGGTTCTGTCCCGGTATGATCAAACTTGTTGACATGGGTGTTAAACCACAACACAACCGGCTGACTAAAGAAGAAACTATATATATTTTTAATCAACGTGCCGGAAGGTGGCTATCACTCTTGGGTCTATACGAGGGTGGGTCTGAAAGTTCTGTCATAGGTGTTATAACTTTGTTAATAGATATGATAGGTTGCTGTATTATACCTTGATTGAAAGGGCTACATTTCTCCTTTATAATGATGCCAAACCAATGCACGAAAGAAATAAATACTTCGAAATAGACGCCTTGAAAGACACCTGGGATAAAACCAATGGCACCTTTTCTTGAATTTGTGAATATTATTTAAAGAAAAAGACTTCGAAAAAATATTATCCATGCAATAAATTTTTCAAACATAGATGAATATATCCTGCAGAAATCAAAATTATTCAACTGAATTTAATTGAGTTATTGCAAAGTGAAATATTGAAATTGGCTTGTTGTACACACATTAAAATTACAGTTTAAATTCAAAGGGTAATTTTGACATCTACACGTAGACAAGGGACCTTAAAATGCATTTAACCATTTTATTGTTTCATCCTAGTGGGCCCTGTAGTAAACTCATAAAAAAGCAAGCAAATATAATGGTTCAGCGGTGCCACAAATGCTATAGGGGTACGTATTTTAATGACGTCATATATATCGTTTTAATATAAAGTCAGCATAGCATGGAAAAAGGTAATTTTTGTCACATTGCTTTTCTTTCTGAATATACTATTATTGATCACTGTAAAGTTGGAGAAAATTTGATCAGTAGTTCTGAAGATATGACGCATGAAACGCACACAATAATATTCACAAATTCTAGAAAACGTGCCACTGGTTTTACCCCAGGTGTCTTTCAATGCATCTATTTCTAAGTAATTATTTCTTTCGGACATTATTTTGGCATCAGTATAAAGGAGAAACGTAGCCCTTTCAATCAAGGTATAATACAGCAATATATCATGTCTATTAACAAAGTTATGACACCTATGACAGAACTTTCTGACCCACCCTCGTACACCAATACGAACCAGATATTCGACCGACCGAGCTACCGCACCCGGTTTTGTACTTAAATAATAAGTTGCTTAAACAGCAGTCACACATTAGCGTATAACCCAAACTCGGCCGGTCGTATGAAAAATGGAAAATCGCAACACGCTGAAGATTTTGGACGTATAAAAATTAATTTGTACTTTTAACCCGCTTAAGCAGTCACACATTAGCGCGTGACTGAGGCGTGTGCAGGACGTATAAAAATCTCAAAGTTTTAGAGCACGTTTGTGTTACGACCTAGACAAGCTTTACGCACGCGCTATTGACGTGCAGCAAACGTTCATCGCGCGTCTAACACACGCTTGTGGCACACTACTGAAGCAATATCTAATAAAATCGGAACGCGCATGTAGCGAACACTGACGTGTCTTAAACGTGTGCCAAAAAGCGTATTCAACGCGCCTGTAACGCGCGTGGAACTTATTCGAAGCGTATAAGTCACACGTCCGGGACACGCCGAGCTTCTAGAAAATTTTTAAGCATGTTTAAAAAATCTTTTGATCCCAAATGCACACAAAACGCGCGACGATTTTGAGCGACGTACAGCGACAAGCACCGGACGTACACTTAGCGTACCCAACGTACTCGTTACGCGTTTTGAACGTGTCTTCGACGTGCGCCTGGTGTATGTGGAATTTTGCATTTTTTTTTTTCAACACGCCCGGTGCGCGTTTCACTTGACTGCTATTTTAACCGCAGTTAGTCAATTGCTAGTTTAAACTGATGTTTAACCTCTTAGTTAACATTTTTCAGTAATGTCGGGAGAGAACCCCACCTGCATGTTTAATCAGTTATTTTAGTTTTATTTAGGGATTTTTACGAGAGCGAGGGTTCGAAACCCCAATGCACTACAACTGAGCTACTGAAATCTCCTCACAAAAATATGCAATATCACCAACTAACTTTTTTATGGACTTCTTGATTCTTTTTCATTGATTTGTCGGAGTTTAAAACAAAAACTGTCAGGGACACAAATACTGGGCAGATATAGCAAAGAACACTTACAACTGGTAAACTGCCTCCTATTGACACAAGGTAGTTACAAGTGCCGCACCTGGGCGTGACGTACGGCAGCAAACTTTACTGTCAGACAAGCTGATGAAAATGATTCGTTTTCAACTGGCACATGTATCAAAGCACTTACATGTAAGCACGGAATGCACAACGCTTTTGGTAAGAAGGCATTGGATTGAGAAGTAAGATATTCGATCATTTCTGTGTGCTTTAGCCGTCTACCGAACGGAATGTTTTGTTGTAGCGTTGAATAATTCCGTAAGTATATACAAATGTATATTTGTATAGTCATCCTTCCCCTTTCGCTGATTCTAAAATTTTATTTATTAGAGGCAGGGTAACTGATAGTTCCGATATGACATTGGCTGTAGGCCGTGGTCATAAAGCAAGAAAACAAACAAATGGACAAAAGAACACACGAACAAACATTTTATTTACAATAAAAATATTGTTCTGAAAGTGCGTCGATGTAATGAAATATCTTGAGATAACCCCTGACTTTTTGTCAATGTATGGTGTATTTACAACTCCAAATACATCTCGGATTAGGCAAGAAATGTCTATTAGATAGGTGCAGCAATGCAGAAATTGAACATTTATAAAATGAAAGTGAAATAAGCAATCCAGGTTGTTTCGTTTTCGCAAACACTTCAGAAACATGATCCTTTAGTGCCACTCATTACTTCAATCACATTAATATTGAAGTGTTTGCAAAAACGAAATAACCGGGATTTCTTATGTTACTTCCTTTCAATATATATATGTTCAAATTTTGCATTGCCTGCACCTATCTAAATAGATAGAGTAAACGCTATAGGTGAAAACTCGAAAATCTAACCTCAACTTCGGCCTCAGTTGCAATGTATGTCACCGATCATATAGGTTTGTATGTATACACTATCAGGTAATTCTCAGTGGTGGTAATATGACAGTATGTATGAAATTTACTGTGGTTAAGCTTGTGTTTCTTTTGCTTCAGTGTTTCGGTGATGCTGTTTGGCTTTTCCAGGGATCTCGCTACCGGGCAGCATATTGTATCTATGAGTCCTCGTTCTTTTATTCATCATGATGCTTATTTCAATTTATTTGTTAGTCCATGATGATCCATTGACTAGTTAGAGATCCACCACCTAACAACTAACTAAATTTAGTGAACCGCTGCAGAAGCTGATGTCATATACATGTACATGTAAAATCGATTTAAGCCATAGGTAATTGTTATATTACTGACCGTTCAGAGGCAATATTTCTGCTGTGGTTCCATGTTTTATGTTTTACTTTTGTATTTTGGGCTGTTTGCATCCTATTTACATTTATGTTTTCATATATTTAGTGAAGTCCATGATACCATATGGACACCCATTGGCAAATGGCTTCTCGCCCGGCTTACGATATGTTCTTTATGTGTTAGTACGTGATTGTCAATTTAGTTTTTTCTCACCTTAGATTTTGGAGTGAGAATCATTTTTTTTTTCTGATAATTGCTTACTTTTACGATTTTACCAGTTTAAGGTCCCTTTTGGGATTATTTCAGCTCACATAAAACGGGTCAACCATTAGTTTTGACGAAAACGGGCGAATCCCGAGAAAAACCACCTGACACTCCCGCAAGCAAAACTTGGCTTGTCTCACATGTGCACCGTGTGCGGCTCGAAGCAACAACACCAGACACAGCGGTGCGATGATCGAATGGTAAAGTGCGGTAATGAAATATCAGCGCTCTTAACCACTCGGGCAAGGGCGCTCCTGTCCACTCGGCCACGCGTGCCGCCTAGTAAAGAACGGGTTGTCATTCATATTGAGTGGGTCTATGGTGAAAGAAATCCATTTATAAAGCAGCTGCATTGCGGGCGTTTTTATATCTTATCTTTGTGACATAGGCAACCTCATTAGAGAACTGCAGACACGACATAAACTATCAACCAGCACACCTTTTGATTGGATCAGCTGTATATATGACAATAAATTAATGTGCACCCACTTCTAATTGACAGCCATTATAGTGGTTTAACGATTTGAGCCGCGTCATGAGAAAACCAACAATCTGCTTATGCGAAAACAAAGATCCAGCGCCTTTGTTTTTGTTACAAGTATAGTACAATTCCTCATCTTTCTAAATCCGACATTTCAACTTCTAGCCATCTTCTGTTATTGATAAGACCGGTAAGTGCCGGACCTGTTCGGAAAACACAGTGCTGGTTTTCTCATGACGCGGTTCATTTACATGAAACCTGGCGCGAAAAGGTCTACATGTTGCACCAAAATAAAAAAGTTAAACACCCTCAATATATGCTCTGTATGTCTTAGACTCTAAACATTCTCTGGATGAACAGTGCAGTTTGTAAGCCATAAATTAGAAACATCTCGATTTCTTCTGTAGCAACACAGGTCGGTTCCTAAGCAGAAATTTCTCTTATCTCGACTATTATAAAACACATCTTAACGATTGTTCTCTGCATTTTAAAGTCAACGTGTTACAGTGTTAGAGCAAACTGTAGGAAAATGAATTTTCTGGACACTTATTATCGCACAAAACTATAGTTCTGTTTTACACTGCAAAATGACTTTTTATACAAAAGCTTATTTCAGGTATTTCCTATTCGGCGTTGTCCTAACAGAACTAACAGACGTATCTGAAAGTGATCAAAGTCCTAAACGGTTTGATGACATTTTTGACTTTGCAATTCGATTGAGAGATGAAAGTGACAATATTCTAATCTACGCTTCGTGGATTCAAGCTCTCTTCTGTCCGAACCAACCAGTTTGCACCGCGGACGGCACCAAGACCAGCAGCGATGTATTGGCCACTTTACCTGAAAACGTTCAAATAGGTACAGAACTTTACCAAATTAAAGACGTGCACAATATCGTGGGAGCATGTTGTTTGTCATGCTCTTGCGATACGAGATCCTGCAACGAAGATGCAAACTGTTGTTTGTCAAAAATACTTCTAGATGCTCTAGAAAATAACACAGAATTGGATGATCACAACGCCAGAAATGTTTTTGGACATTTAAATTCTGTCTTTGAAAACAAAAACGCCACCGCGGTAAACAGCAAATGCGTAAAAGCTTCTTGGCTGAGTTACCGAGACGAGGACGCGATTGAGATAGAAGCAGACTTAGATATACCTGGCTATTCTATGATTACTCGGTGTTTTGAGGCCAATACTAAGGAGTTAGATCAGGCAAAATGTCAAAATCCAGCGGAGTTCGAAGATGCATTTGAAATGCTACCAGTAACATCCTTAGACACAGGAAGGATCTACTGGAGCACACAGTGCACAATGTAACAATGATGAGAACAACATTTTGCCATGGAATGCATCAGTTGAATTCAATACTGGAATTGCATATTTTGTTAACACTACTGATAAATCGTATGACAACATATTCGAGTATCCAGACAATTTTAGTGGCATATCCCAGTTCATCTCTAAAGCTGGTGATATATTCTATACACCACCCTTTGCACAAAATGAAAAATTGTGCCTCCCTAGGAATGGACTCTTCACTTGTAATAGACTGAATGGAAATTGGCTTGAGAAAGCATGCGACAGCATTTACAGTCCCTTAATGATAGAAACTTTTGGACAGCGACGGATTCCTTATCAGAATATATTCTGTTATATTTGTCGACATGTGTACATTAAACCGAATGCAAACAGGACGTGTGGCTACGCCAAGGATTATTTAAAACTCCAATTAGAAGGTATCTCGGCGCTCCTGGACTTTACGACAACACGTAGCGACGATAGCGCTCTGATCACATCAAACAGTCGAGAGAAGTGTGCCTGTGAGGAGATATATGACCCTCACCTTGTAAGTATAAGTCAAGCTGATAACTGCAAAATATCGAAGGAAAGTGATTGTCGTGTCACGTATCATGTTTGTAGATTTAAAAGCAGGATTTTCTTACAAATTAGCAGGACAAATAATACTAAGCGATGATCGGGATTGGGTGCAATAAGCACCAAAGTCCCATCCCATAACTCCAGGCAGGAACCAACCAAATGGTAAATACCATGAAACAAAAATGACCATTAGCTGTAAATTTCGCTTCTTTTTGGCCTCTGATAGCGTCATAATTTGATACATGGCGTCTCAAAGTTTTTATGTCTTTTGTCGTTTCTGTCCAAAGCAACTTTATTTGAAAAGAAAAATGATGACTGAAGAAAGAAACATCTGTCCGTGATGATTCATTGACGAGTTGGAGATTGGCCACGAGGAGCGAACAACTAATTAAATGTTGTGAGCTGCAGCAGATGCTGCGAGTGAGATTAGGGGCCTGTAAAATCAAGCAAAGCTCCGTTCCCATGTAATTTGTAATTTCATATTACTGACCGTTCCAAGGCAATATGGCTGCTGTGATTCTAATAGTTTTATGTTTTGATGTTGATTTGTCGTGCCGTCAGCATCTAATGACGTTTTCATATACGTAATTGCAATTCAGTCCGTGTCACTGTTTGGCATCGGTTCTCAACTGATCAAGTTTAAACCCATATTCGAATCGCTATGACAAACTGTACACTGTATGTCGTACACATATCACACCTGTCCAGACGAGACTTTTGATTCCAGCTCACAAGAAAAGAAACTTGTGTCATATTATATCTTATATCCCTAAACCATGATATTGTTTTCTTAATAACATCATTTAGCTATTGAAATAAGAGCTGTCGCAGGACAGCGTAGCTCGCCTGACTTGTGCTTTGCCACTAAACTTATCAAAATCTATGACCAATGACCTTGACCTCAATGTCGCTCAGGTGGGTTGTGATGGTACAGCATAAAATTTCAGACCAATATCCACAAACATGCAAAGTTTCAACTTGATCCATCAACATAGAGATATATAGACTTCAAAAATCTTTAACCCAAAACTTTAACCAAAAATTTCCAAGGCCATGACTTTGACCTCAAGTTCACCCAGGGTGGGTCATAATGGTACAGTATAAAACTTCAGACCAATATCTACCAACATGCAAAGTATCAACTTGATCAATGTACATGTTCAAGAGATATAGACTTCTAAAAACTTTAACCTAAAACTTTAACAAAAAAATTTTAGTCTGTGACCTTGACCTCAAGGTCACCAAAGGTGGGTCATGATGGTACTGCATAAAACTTCAGACCAATATCTACCAACATGCAAAGTATCAACTTGATCCATCAACATGTTCAAGAGATATAGACTTCTAAAAACTTTAATGAAAAAGTCACTAGAGCGCGAAATATAGGTCAAGGTCACAAGATCAATGTGGGTGCAAAGTCGGGACATCAAGAAGCCATATGCAAGGTTTGATGGTTGTAGGCTTTATAGTTGATGAGATATTAAGGGTTGGCTTAAAAATGACAAAGTCACTGGAGCATGAAATATAGGTCAAGGTCAGTAGGTCAATGTGGGTGCCCAGTCAGGACATCGAGGAGAAGCCATATGCAAGGTTTGATGGTTGTAGGCTTTATAGTTGATGAGATATTAAGGGTTAGCTTCAAAAATGACAAAGTCACTAGAGCACGAAATATAGGTCAAGGTCACTAGGTGAATGTGGGAACCGAGTCGGGACATCGAGGAGAAGTCATATGCAAGGTTTGATGGTTGTAGGCTTTATAGTTGATGAGATATTAAGAGTTGGCTTCAAAAATGACAAAGTCACTAGAGCACGAAATATAGGTCAAGGTCACTAGATCAATGTGGGTGCAAAGTCGGGACATCGAGGAGAAGCCACATGCAAGGTTTGATGGTTGTAGGCTGTATAGTTGATAAGATATTAAGGGTTGGCTTCAAAAATGACAAAGTCACTGGAGCATGAAATATAGGTCAAGGTTAGTAGGTCAATGTGGGTGCCGAGTCGGGACATCGAGGAGAAGCCATATGCAAGGTTTGATGGTTGTAGGCTTTATAGTTGATGAGATATTAAGGGTTGGCTTAAAAAATGACAAAGTCACTGGAGCATGAAATATAGGTCAAGGTCAGTAGGTCAATGTGGGTGCCGAGTCGGGACATCGAGGAGAAGTCATATGTAAGGTTTGACAGTTCTAGGCTTTACAGTTGATGAGAAACTAACACAGCATCTGAGCATTGTACAAAGGTGTTCTAGATATTGACCTCTAGCCCCGCCCCCAGGCACGACCCCATGGGTCCATTCACACTAAATCACAGAGGACCCTCATATGCAGCAATGTTCCAAATATGAATGATTTCTGGTCAGTGACTATCAAGATATAACAATTTTAAAAACTTTAACCGAAAGTGTGACGCGGACGTACACGTAAACGTAAACGTAAACGTAAACGGGTACGACCGAGGTGACAACAATAGCTCTGTGCACTTCGTGCAGGCGAGCTAAAAATGGAGCATCAAAGTGACAATTGTCGTGGATAAGTGTTTAATGTCCATTATTAATGTATATGAACATTTCCATTTCAGCATTACTGCCGACGTATATACTGCCCTACTGGTGATTTCATGGTGAACTGCAAATGTATTCAACCTTTCAAAATCGTTTACGGAATGCCTATTCTCCTCACAATTAAGCTTATACCAAGATCGAACAATGTTAAAACCATCAAAACCAACCAAATCTCAAACTTTCACAATGTCTTGAAGAAGAAACTTAAAGAAATATCAAGCAACATTTCTGTGGAATTTATTGGCATGTTTGAATGCAAAGCAGATTCTGGAGAATATTACTTGTCCGTCATGATAGTTCGATCAAGTCCTGGAAATGACACCAAAGTCGTCATAAGACCGTTCCTAGAATACCTGGACAGTACAAGAAAACAGGAGAAAATAATCTTCAAACAAACTACCTACTCTGTAAAACTGACATCACGAATCCGACTGTGGACCGTGTACAATTTAACGAAAATTATATATAACATGAGGGACCTTGAATCTACGTCACAGAATCGTACATGGCTGTTCTCGACGGACAACATACTTATTACGTGGCTGTTCTCGACTGAAAAATTACAGAAGGCATACTACCAGAAGTACCAGGTTCTATCGCCTCTACTCTACTGCAGGCAGGTACAACTAAACGATACAGAGTTCGAAGAGACTGAGGACAGACTTACGACACGTTCCGCCAGGCAAATGACGCTGTGGTACTACCGCTATACATCACCATCAACAGTAAGAGTGTGTGCTGATCAGTATATCAATGAAAAAGCGAACAACTTTGGAACAAAGATCGGGCATACGAAGTTATGCCTCTTTTTTCTTGTGTTAATTGTATGCGGAACATATCTAATATAAAAGTAAACATTTGAAGGGGTTAGTACAAGAACATGTCTATCTTTTTTGTTAGTTTTGAGCAAAACGTGAACAACATAAAAATTGACAGCGTTTTGACAAACATATGAAAATAAAATCAAATTATTCGCCTTTTCATACAATATAAAAAAGAACTAATGCATAATTAACTTTCGTTGAAGCGAGTAAATTGAAAATGTCAAATTATGTATGCAATGCGGTAATGCATGAAGGTGTCTAAGTACATATCTACATTTTTCTCATAAACAAGTTTAGCTGGATTTAGGTTAAAATACAGGATTTTATGGAGTTACAATTACTCATCATCGCACCTGCTTATAGCAGGGTGCGATATAGGAACATAGAGTCCAAATTTCCGTCCGTCCGTTTGTTCGTGCGTCCGTCCGTCCGTCCGTCCGTCAACATTTACGTCGAAGTTTGGTTTTCTGTACATCAGTGAGAGCTTGGAGTGTGAAACCTTGCATAGTAATTGTCCTTGGCATACCCTTCAAGCACGCACCTTGACACGGTGCCCTTGACCTATATTTCACGGTCCATTGACTTTGTTAATTTTTACGTCGAAGTTTCGTTTTCTCTGTATCAATAATAGCCGTGAGTGTGAAACCTTGCCTAGCTGTTGTCCTTGACATACCCTTCAAGCACGCACCTTGACCCGCTGACCTTGACCTATATTTCATGGTCCATTGATTTTGTTAATTTTACGTCACTGCACGAGTGTGAAACCGTGCATAGTAAATGTCCTTCACATACCCTTTCAGAACACACCTTAACCTGATGCCCTCGACCTATATTTCACATTTTTGGTTATTTTGCCCGATGCAGGTGCGATATCGACCTCCGCGGCTTTCTTGTTTCCATTATGTGAATGATTTAAGTTCTTAAAAGTACAACAGATCAAATTAATTTTAAATCATCAGATAGAAATATGTTTTGTGGCATTAAGACATTCTCTAACTGTTGAAGACTTAAGCATGCTCTTGCATTGACTTAATGCATACTGAAACGTTCTACAAGACAACATTTGAAAGGCAGCACAAACTTCTACGTATCTCGGATGATATATACCGAACCTAGAGCCATGAAAAATCTCATTTTTGACAAAGGTGAAAAAAGACACGTTCTTGCACTAACCCCTCGAAAACATGACATGTGATGCCAACGACGTATACCAGCGATGTTTTGAAAAGCGTCGTAAATGATGTGAATGCCAGAGATTAGATAGATAGACAACATGCCCGTCACTTGTTAGACGGACCGACAACAACGGCACATACTGTATCCTTACCAGTATAGAGATGTAGTTGCAACAGTGTACATCATATACAGAATATACACTCAGTACATAAAGAAACGCAAAACGTATATTTTCTGCCATATCTTGTACAATTTTGAAAATAGCCATTTTTATTCACAGGTGACACAGAATAACATGTTTGCTACCAGCAGATTGAATTCCATAATTTTGCGAACACAGAAACATTATGTTTTTATGTGTCAATAAAGAGTACCCATAAACAAAAAGTCGCAAGAATTTGTGATGATGAATACTCTTTTTCATTTCTTTAAAAACCTTTTATGTTCACTTTATTTTTCTTAAAACGATAATCCATCATTTTCTGATTGCTTTTCGTAAATCAGAATTGAGTTTGTGAGTCACTCAGACTAACTTTGGCTGCTATAGTCAACAACATGAATAAGTGGCAACAAATGCTCAAAACGATGGTCAATGTGGTACACTTTAAAAAAATTGTCTTACAAATAAAACACGGGCTTGAATACAATTGAAATGAGTAAAAACTTCTTTCAGAAGAACAATACTGTCTAAAACACAGCTGTATACTGTTCATAAAAAGTAAAACATCTTACAGTTTGGCCGAAATTGGCAAAAGTTTTAGAACGTCTAAAATTGAATTCGGGGGAGTATCAAATTGCAAAATGTTCTAAATTGACTTCGTATACTGTAATAAAGTTTCATGCTGTCAAATCCTGTCAAATTCTAAATCGATGTCTCAACCTTGATTTTATCACTAAGAGAATCGTTTATAAATGAACCGGAAGTTCTGAAACAGGTCCGGAAGTTCAGCAATTTTAACTGAGGGTAAGCTTTAAGAGTGCCACATTTGAAAATCTCAGTAAAATTTTCCTTTTCTCGAAATTAAATGGATTTTGTGTTTTTTTTATGATTTACTGGAGCACAATGGTCATACTCAAAGCAAAGTTTCATTTAATTATTCTCTCGATTCTTTGTTGGAGAAAAATGTTGATTTCACAAATTTTCGCCTAAAATTTTCAAATCGCTACTAAACTCAGTTGAGAAACTTTCATATGAATGGCAAATCATTAGAATAACTTAGATTTTGAAAATATGTTATACTTACGCGAAATAATAAAAATAAAAACTTTGCGTTTCTTTTTGTACTGAGTATACATTACGAAAACTTGACCATGCAATATACAGAGATTTTTTCAGCTGCAAAAACTGAAAATTTTGACGCAAAAATATTGATATTGTTAATATTTTTGCTGAAAACATTGATTGTGGTTACACGTTAGAACCGCCTCCTCCGTGAGGCTCTAATAAGTACCCACAATCTATGTTTTGGAGCAAAAATGAAAATTAGGTATACCCCTACATACCCAAATTTTGATACCAGAGGACCAATGGCCCTAAACGCTCACCTGAGATATATACATGTACCAATAAACTTGTCAGACTAGAATGATACAATGCATGTATATAACTCTAGGGCAGGTCAGAATAACTCCTGGAGTCAATGTCTTTTTCAAATCATAAAAATTCAGTCCATTTGCCAAATAACTGCAAGTTTTTTCCTTCAAATGAAATTTTAACAATTTTTTCCATTCAAATGCATGGGTGATCTAAGTTGACCTTGCCGTGAAATAGGTCAAGGTCATCCCAGTGTCATGATTTATACAAATTTTTTAGACCTCCGTTTCTTAATGCGTCATGCCAAGTTTCAAAATCATAGGCCTTCTGGTTCTGAGGTAGAAGATTTTTTTTTCTTAAAAAAATTGCTATTTATAGCCATGGCTGCCATCTTGGTCATGTGACCTTGACCATTTATATAAACTTTCATTTCCTCTTCCTAAGGATGCTCCACATAAAGTTTGGCTTTGATTGGCTAAGCAGTTTCTGAGAAAAAGCTGTTTGAATATTATGGCCATCTACATATATATAATTCCGGGGCAGGAGCAGACAACCCCTGGGCCTAGAATATTTCATAAGTAAATATCGTCTGTCCAATTGCTCATTCCTAGCAAGTTTTCTACCATTACACGACATTTTCCTATTTTTTCCTATTCAAATGCATGGACGACCTAAGTTGACCTTGCCGTAAAATAAGTCAAGGTCATTCCAGGGTCATGATTTATATAAACATTGTAGAGCTCCATTCCCAGATGCTTCATACCTAATTCAAAATCATAGGCCTTCTGGTTCTGAAGAAGATTTTTAAACATTTTGCTATTTATAGCCATGGCGGCCATCTTGGTCATGTGACCTTGACCATTTATTCCCTCTCCCTAATGATGCTCCACAAAAAGTTTGGCTTTGATTGGCCTAGCGGTTTCAGAGAAGAAAACGTTTCAATATTATGGTCATATTCATGTATATTGCCACGGGGCAGGGACAGACAACCCGCTGGGCCCAAAATATTTTCTTAAACATAAATGTTCTGTCCATTTGCTCATTTCTAGCAAGTTTTCTGCCATTTAATTATATTTTCCTATTTTTTTCCATTCCAATGCATGGGAGACCTAAGTTGACCTTGCCGTAAAATAGGTCAAGGTCATCCCAGGGTCATGATTTATATAAACTTTGTAGAGCTTCATTCCCTGATGCTTCACACCAAGTTTCAAAATCATAGGCCTTCTGGTTCTAAAGAAAAAGATTCTTAAACGTTTTTGCTATTTATAGCCATGGCGGCCATCTTGGTCATGTGACCTTAACCATTTATATAAACTTTCATTCCCCCTTCCCAAGGATGCTCCACATGAAGTTTGGCTTTGATTGGCTTCGCGGTTTCAGAGAAGAAGATGTTTGAATATTATGGTCATATACATGTATATAGCCCCGAGGCAGGGGCAGACAACCCCCCAGGGGCTAAAATTTTCCATTAACATTAATCTTCTCTACATTTGCCTATTCCTAGTAAGTTTTACCCATTAAATAGCATTTTACCATTTTTTCCCATTCAAATGCATTGGCGACCTAAGTTGACCTTTCCGTAAAATAGGTCAAGGTCATCCTAGGGTCATGATTTATATAAACTATGATAGGCCAACGTCCCCAATGCTACATACCAAGTTTCGTGGAAATCGGCCCACTGGTTCTGGAGAAGAAGATTTTTAAAGGTTTTTGCTATTTATAGCCATGGCGGCCAGCTTGGTCATGTGACCTGAACCATTTATATTAACTTTTGTTCCCCCTTCCTAAGGATGCCCCTCATGAAGTTTGGCTTTGATTGGCCAAGCGGTTTCAGAGGAGAAGATCTTTGACATTGTGGACGACGGACGGACGACGGACGACGGACGGACGACGGACGGACGACGACGGACGGACGCCGGAGCATGGGTATACTATAAGCTCACCTGTGAGACTTCGGCTCAGGCGAGCTAATAAAAAGTGGGGTGTAAGGGGTATAAATGGCACGGACATGTTTTTCTGATGTAACAGGGCCTTCAAGGGAATCAATGGCCATAATGTTTCCAATAATATAATATCGTTGGGGAACCGAAATCGCGTATCTTGCAAAATGACAAAAAAAAAAAAAAAAAAAAAAAAAAAAAAAAAAAAAAAAAAAAAAAAAAAAAACACCCGACTTTGATATGGCTGTGTTTTTGTATATTGGTAGCCTGAACAGTGCTCGATAAAACAGTGCATTTTGTATGGAACGCCGTTGATGTGTCTATAATAATTATCATTCATGCACACTTGCTTTGTGAGAACGCGTATAATACGGTACACTTATTTTGAACCTAATACAATGCTCTTAGCATCTAAGAACTTTGTAAGAACTAAAATGCATTTAAAGGTATGGGCAGCCGTTTGTCATCCAGACTTTAGTGAGCTGTTATTTCAAGGTATTATAATGGCAAATACCCAACATTCGATCACCCATCAGTCGTCCGTCATCTTAGCTCACCTGAGCCGAAGGCTCATGGGGAGCTTATAGGATGGTACTCAAGCCAGCATCCGTCCGTGCGTCTGTCCACATTTACAAAGCTCTCTCCGAAAGCACTTGAAGCAAAATTTTATATGAACGCTAATAGTAGGCAATGATCAGGAAATGGAACAATCGGAAAGAGATTCCAACTCCAGAAAAACGAGATGGAAAAAACAAAATTAACAATCAGGTACTCATACTAAGAAAGCACATCATAATCCGAGTGAACAGTTTTTTTTTTCCTAACAGAGGGCCACTCAGTTACCTAAACTCAACTAAAAATATGAAAACGTACGTAAGGTTCTAAAAGCACTAAAATTCAAACCCAAGACATAGCACAACAAGAACCACCACATTAGTGTCGCCTTGGAACGATCAACTGGCGGACTTAAACTAGTTTACAGGATCCTAACCTCACCCTCAGCTTCTGCAATGATTCACAACATTAAGTTAATTGTTCGGTCCTCGTGGTAAAACCAACTAGTCAATGAACTTGTCAAATTTTATATGTTTATTTGTTTATTTGAGTCTCATGTTGATATACAGTATTACAAACAAATTATATACATACAAAATGAATAATATCAACCCATTCTATACAGAATTATAAGAGACTGTTATTTCTTAGAAACCTGAAACATATATACGTACAACAAAAAGACATTCACAAAAAGCATCTAACAAGTAAATCAATGTACGTTTATACTTAAACCATCATATAATCTATACACGACATTTTGGTCAGTCTGTATGCTTTGCCGGGGACAGAGAGCTCGTGGCGGAAACCGATGTCCAGACAGCAAGCCCCCTTCATCGACAAAGTTTCCTCTTTATATACATTTTACTGTATTTACAGTGTAATAATACAGAAGGGTAAATGCTAATCACATGATAATTTTCAAGATATATACATATAGATAGAACTAACATACAAAAAGGCATTTTTCCCGCACCACCAACACCGCACCAATTTTATATGAATCATCTATATGAAGGGGAACTATTTTGTTTATAATTAATCCAAGTCACATAACCAAGAAGGCCGTCATGTCCATATACATGTACAATGTATGGTTAAAAACCATTCAAAATCTCCGGAACCGGAGAGCCGATTTCAATGCAATTTGGCATGAAGCATTGATGACTCAAGTACAACATATGTAAATCATGACCCTGTGATGACCTTGACCTATTTTACGGCAAGGTCAACTTAGGTCGCATATGTACTGAAATGGGGAAAACTTTTAAAATGCCATTTGAAGGGAAAATCTTGCAGGAAATAGGCAGTAGGACTGAATATCAATGAGTCTGAACATAAAATTTGACTCAAGGGGTTCATTTGCCCCTACCCCGGTAAACATACATGTATATTACCATAATATTCAAACATCATTTCCTCTGAAAGCGCTTGGCCAATCATATATATATATATAGACAAAAAATCAAAACAACAACAACAACAACAAAAAAAAAATAATAATAATAAAAAAAAGATAATAATAATAAATAAATAAAGCAGGATGTTTTAGAGATTGATACAATTTACTGAATCCTTTTTATCTCCTTTCTGACTTTTCATGTAAAGTGGCAAAAAATAAAAAGTGTAATTACACAAACGATATTTTCCCTTAACTGGACTCTCAATTAATGCCACAGGTTTGTTAAAAAAGGAGGGTGATTATTTTATATAATACTCACAAACGCCAATCTGGCGATGCACGGTGTTCAAACTCATCAAAGTTGGAAGACACAAAAATGTTTTAAAAAGTGTCTTTTTGAACATTTTTTGTGGTAAAACATCATCAATCTAAATTCATTATGCTATAATTGACTTAAACATATTTAGAAATAAACATAAAATGCGCTTTTGAGCAATAAATGCATTTTAGATGGACTCAGAGGCAAATAATTGTAAAGGTAAAATTGCAAAATCGGGGCTCGCTCAATCAAATGTCTATAAGACGACAACCACTGCATGCAAAATACCATCCTTGATATGAATGTTGATACAGATGTTAACTTAGTTATTACATTTGCCGAATTTTAGCCAATTTATTTAATTCTGGTAGAAGTTATTTGATAGTTTATCAATCTTATTTTTCACAAGTACTTAATGGGCTACCATACAAAAACGCCTGTTGTGTTGTTCTGCTAGTCGACAGTAGTTTCAACCATATTAAATTTAGCCGTATTATTTTCGGGTGCAAGGGTTAACCAAAATTTCTCCTTGGTTCCCCAAACTATTTGCAAAATTCTGGAAAATTCACCTTCCATTCGCTGTGGCACGACCATATGTATGACTAAAAACCTGTTATTAATCTATTACAATGATGACGATAGAAATACATCTTCCTTCTCAGAAGAAAGCCTTGATTGGTCATTTACTGCAAAAAAGAGAGACGCCAGTTGCAGACAAGAAAACAAGAAAAAGAAAATCACAAAATAACGTAAACACTTCCATTTGATGCAAAAGTTTTTTTTTTTCGTATTTTATTCATTTTTGCCAGTCAAAAGACAGATTATTATAATTGAATTAGTTTCTTGTAACATATTTTTATAACGCCTTTTAATATGAAAATGTAACTTTTCTGATTTTCTTGAGCTTACGCAATTGGTTTCAGATGTCATGCAGAATGAAAAGTAGTCCGGCACCGGGTTACGATCGCCCACCTGAGAGAGAAAGGATTTAGATAGAATCAAATCTAAATCAACCAGCAGAATGTGGATTACAAATCTCAGACAGCTACGTACATGTAGCAATAGTCTGTGGTGGGATCCCGTTTGAAGTCTAATGCATTATTGTATGCATGGTCACTTTTCCAGCAAACATTACGTGAGCAAAATCGTAAATACACCATTTTATCCATTGTAAGTCTGTTTAATTTTACGTTTTCTGAAGGACAGCTTATTGACATATTTCTGTAGACCATATCGGGTTGTGGACTTATTTCAAGATAAAAGTAGACAACGATCAGGAAATGGCGTAACTAGAGGTAGGAAAAGTAAATTACCAAGAAAACATATCGTAAGCCGAGTGAGCAGCTATTTCCGAATAGGCGGACGCTGTCGTGAATACTTCACGATATAGAAGGAAAAACAGTCAATATGAACAATTAATAATTTCATTTTCTATTTTTATGCTAAATGTTATTTATAGTAAGTCTATTTATACTTAAAGTTAAATGACGTCAACGTCATAGGGCATAACGTCTCATGACAATGACAATTGTTGTTAATGACATTAGTAACAGAGAAAAAGGAATTCAGCAAACAGAACAGATAAACAGCAGATATACAGGGAAATAAGGACAGAAAACCTCCAGAACAGATTTATAATAGAGACATTCAGGATCTCACAGATCAGGGACAATTCAACTATTATCAGGAGCTTACAACTTGGGAATTTTCCTGGGAAGTTTGGATAAGAACTGTTTTAACTGGATAGAAACTGTTTAACATAGTCTTACAGATTATATTAACATTAAGACTTCTACAGAATATATTAATTATATGCAAGTTCAAATTTTCTCTATGTGGCAAAACTACATTGTATCAATCAATTAAAATTGTGATATTGAAACCATTTTATTGTGTTCGCCACATATTTGGTCCCGCGAACCGGATACTAAAAGACTATACAGTGAAAGCAAACAAGGAATAATAAAAAATGTCACTCGCAAATCTGAAGGGCAACAGGACACGCTACAGAAACTATATTGAGAAGGATCTGGCAGAAATCAGAAATCTTCTGGCAGTAGAGACTGGATCAATTGACATTCAAGCTTTTATCAATGAAATTGATCGTTACATACAAAAACTAAATGGACTGTCGGAGAAGCTGGATACAGCATGTGCAGACTTATCTATAGAATATGTGGCGAACACATTGCAGTACTTGAGGTATTCCTGCTTCATGCCAAATTTCGTTGAAATTGGTAAACCAGTTCCGTTGAAGAAGATTTTTAAGGTTTTTATTTTACCATATATGGGTATGGTGGCCATCTTGGTCATGTGACCTGGATTACTTATATATTCATTGATTCCCCCTTCCTATAGATGATTCAAATAAGATTTGGCTTTGATTGGCCAAGTGGTTTCAGAGAATATGTTTGAATAGTGTGGTAATAGACATTTTTCACTTTTGAACGTAAATGTTGCTGGCGCGTGCGGTTACGATTTTCGGTGTGATGGGGGACGACTCGTGAGGGCATATTTGAGACGATGACGAGGGGCGATATGAATAATTACTTGGTCAAAACTACCTATAGCCTAACGGAGACCAATTAAACAAGACAGGCAAAAAAGAAATAGTCCACTACGTCTTACTCCGTAGCTCAGTAAGTAGCATGTATGGAATTAAACAAAAAGGTCCAGGGTTCGAGTCCGGCTAGGACAAAAATTCTTTTTCTATACTTAATTGCTTCCTTTTTTCGCATCTGTGACAATATAGCTTAGAAAATGAAAAAGAAAAGAAAATAAAAAAAAAAAAAAAAAATGCAAAACTCACAAAATGCACTACTGCATTTAATACTTAAGTAAAAATCGTTAATTTGTGTATTAAAGTGTGTAGTGAGAAGGCAGTCCGCACGTATAGGTTTTTCACTAAGTCTTGTTGTCTTTTCACCGATTTAAGCCGGTAGCTTGATCGTAATCGGCAGAAGAGCGGACCCGCGACAGATCCTCACGTCAACATTTATTTTCTGAAGGCTGGTACAGATAATGCGGCTAGGATAAGTTGACCGCCTCTAATGACTTAGCGGCCCCCGTGGCCGAGCGCTTGAGAGCGCTGTTTCTTAATCACTCGTTCATCTCACCGCTGTGTCTTGTGTGTGTTCGAGCCCCACACTGGCCACATATAATACAAGCCAAGTTCAACTTGCGGGAGTGCCAGGTGGTTTTTCTTAGGGTGCTCACGTTTTCACCCCACCTACTGATTGGTGAGCTGAAATAATCTTGAAAGGGACGTAAAACTGAACTAAAATGCGCAAGACAATAAATCAAATAGTATAGTGTACATGTTCAGATACATGTATATCTGTGTTTATTAGATGTAAAACTACAGTTTCACGTGCTGTCTCGAGAGCGAACATAATTCATTCTGTTTATATTTCAAACAGATTATCAGCTTGATGTCGAAGTTTCGCTCATTCGACAGTCATCTGCATGCCATACGAAGTGCGATGGAGGCAACATCCTACATGCAGCTACATTTCGCCAAGCCACACAACTAATTTTGTTTATTGTAGACCTTCAACAGTAATTCAGCCATATCCAGTGTGCTGGTTTAAAACGATGTAGTAAATTAATTTGGCAAGACAAGTTTTTTTCTGTTTGATCCATATTTATTCTGTGTGATATTGTATGCGTGTTGTTTACCTGGTTGAATTCAAATAATTATAATTAAAATAAAACTAACACAATATTATTTTTATGAGTTGTTAAAGTGTTTTCATAAAGCACTCCATGTCGTAGTGGTTCAATCAGTCGCCTCGTAAAATGGGCCGCGCGTTCAATCCAACGCGTAACTCCGTCAAGGTGGGGGGGGGGGGGGGAGGGGAGAACCCTGAGAAAACGACTTGGCACACCCACAAGCAGAATTTGGTTTGTGTCACCTGTGATTGTAAGACTGATCAATTGGGCAGCAACCTACGACGAAGTGTTCATTGTCTTGGTGATGGTTGTTGCCAAAGCGATATTGCTTTTTTCAATTACTCCATTTTATCACATGTTGTGTGATGTTGCATCAATCTTTGCTGTAAGGACTTTTGTTGTATCGCAGCCATTTACGATGGTGCTTATACTGATAGACAATTTCTGAATATACATATTCATGCTCAGTATATCACGCAGACATTTTACGTGCTCAATTTACCGGCTTTTTACATGTAAACAAACGAAACGACATCCTCGAACCTAATATTGTGCTGTGTTTGGCTGTTGAATTTTTGTCCCACGGCCCCTCAAAAAAAACAACAAAAAAAAAAACAAAGATTTTATCAAGCAGGATCAGTTATCAAACCACATTGCTGCTTGACAAGCCGAAAACAGTTAGTGTTAACGGCATGTGTTCGTCCTTTTAAACCAAGGACCGCGGGTTTGATCCCGGGATCCTTAAGTCTGTCGGATGATACTATAAACTGATGTCTCGTTTCCATATGACCTTTGCTGTTGGATTAAC
This sequence comes from Rugalucina vietnamica, assembly GCA_964017185.1. Taxonomy (NCBI): domain Eukaryota; kingdom Metazoa; phylum Mollusca; class Bivalvia; order Lucinida; family Lucinidae; genus Rugalucina; species Rugalucina vietnamica. The sequence continues at coordinate 60,529,185 of OZ024874.1, read as the reverse complement.
GTTAAACCTCAAATCAACAAACTAATTAAATTTATTATTTATGTAAATTCTGATTGAGTAAGAAGCTTATGCGCATTTATGCTGGCCCGATTCCGGACGCAAAAAATGCCCATATGAGTAAGGTTAAGAATGATCAAGGTGTTGTACATGTAGCTCTGTCGTCAGCATGTGTAATACATGTGCACTAAAACGGTGCCGTGTATCTTAACGGCATAACAAAACCTTAACAAGCAATATACAGTGTTTTTAAAGTTGTAAAAAAGTGAAAATTTTCAATTCAACATTTTTATCTTTCTATTTTGCTTAAAACATAGATTGTTGGTACACGCTAAAACTGCCTCGCAGAGGCAGTTCTAACGAGCGCTCACAATCTGTGTTTTTAGATGCATGGGCATCCTAAGTTGACCTTGCCGTAAAATAGGTCAATATCATCCCTGGGTCATGATTTAGGCCATGTATAAACTTTGTAGATGCTTAATGCCAAGTTTCAAAATCATAGGCCTACTGGTTCTGAAGAACATTTTAAAGGTTTTTGCAGTTTATAGCCATGGCGGCCATTCATACAATCTTTCGTTCCCTTTCCATGAAGTGTGGCTTTGATCGGCCATGCGGTTGCAGAGATGTTTGAATATTTTGGTCATATGCATGTATATAGCCCCCGGGCAGGAGCAGACACACCCCTGGGGACTAAATGTTTTCATGGACATAAATCTTCAGTACCTTTGCATACTCATCGCGAGTTTCCACACATTTAATTACATTTAACTTATTTTCCCCATTTAAATGCATGGGCGACCTAAATTGACCTTGCCATAAAATAGGTCAAGGTCGTCCCAGCATTATGATGTATACCAACTTTGTAGCTCTATTGCCTGATGCTTCAAACTTTCAAAATCATAGGACTTCTGCTTCTGGGAAGAAATTGTTTTAAAGGTTTTTGCTATTTTATAGCTTTGGCGGCCATCTTAGTCATGTGACCTGGGTCATTTATGCAAACTTTCGTTCCCCCTTCCTAAGAATGCTCCGCAAGCAGTTTAACTTTGGTTTGCCATTTGGTTTCAGAGGAGAATATCATGGAAATTGTTGACGGACGACGGGGGCATGGTCATCCTATAAGCTCGCTTTTTGAGCCGAAGGGCTCATGTGAGCTTAAATAGGTATTCCCATGCATACCAAAGTTTTGCTGTATAAAAGTGTGGTTCATGGGGTATTCACGGACACGTTATCCTGATATGGATAACCGACCATGCTCGAGATGACTTGAAATATGTCAAAACGTGGTAAGGCGTAGAATACAAAACTGCACATAAAATTAAAGATCAACTTATGTTTCAAATCGTAAATCATGCCATGTATACATGTATAAAGTTTTCTGTGCGTTCACGAAAAACACGTGAAAATGTAGCTTAGCAGAACCAATGTACATGTACGTATATACATAAGCCAGTATGTAAAATGTCACAAGGCGATAACAAATAGTTGATATTGGTTTTTCCCACCAACAGTTAGCCGGGACCTCGGTTTATCGAACGAGCGACGCCTAGTTATACACACGAGTGTCTAAAATAATCAAATTCTGCATTGGAAGCTGTTAAAATGGAGGCATTTTATTCGCGCCAAGCATTTGTAAATCCGACTCGCATTGAACGAGTAATGCATCTTTAATGGCAAACATGATAAGTGATATATATATGATGCGGTTTTAGAAAAGGTCACTTCTGGTTCCTTGTTCCGTCAGAATTAGACAGTCTAACGGAAAGACAACAATTTTCATTTGAAGGCGTTTCCTTCTCGCGCTCAACCTGCGAAATGTTCTTATTAAAATCATTTTGTACCTGTCTTATATCAATTACGTATTTATTTTTGCCATGTGATTTTAAGAGGCGACTGACTGAGCCACTGCGAGACAAAGTCCTCTACGGAACGTGTTTGCGTGAGTGTGTGTTTGTGAGTTAGAGTGTGTATGCGTGCTTAAAATTCAGAATATTGTTGTCCTGTTTTAGGGTTAAGCAATCAGCTGGCTAACCTGCACTCCGATACACTTCGTGACCTCGCTCCTTTTCTGTGTATCGAGAGGTCTAACAGAATACCGATGGAAATATTCCGTCTAGCAGCATGTAATGAAATCCAGAGGACCAATGGTCCTGTAAACGCTCACCGGGGGTCCGAAACCCCCGCCCCTCCTCCTGGAATCTGAAAAGTTTACTTTTTGTTTGCAAAAATCATCTAAAATTCGTAATTATCGCACTCAATATGTCTGAAATACTGTTGAAGGCCTACAAAACCTCAAATTATTAGTATGGCTATATGCATAATGTAGTTAGGATATCGCCCTTATGACATGCAGATTGGTGTTGTATGGGATCAAAACGAAACATCAACCAAATAAACCCCACCAAGCTTTCGAGTATCTGTTTGAAATACATGTATAAACATGCCAAATGAATTATGTTCGCTCACGAGACAGCACGTGAAACTGTAGTTTTTACACCTTATAAATATACATTTGTCTGTACAGGTACACTATACTATTTGATTTAGTGCCTTACGTCCGCGGAAAACATTTAAAGTCATTCAGGGTGGCTAACTTATCCTAGCCACATTATTCCCGTACAAGCCTTCAGAATATGAACATTTTTATGTCCCCAAGAAAGAAATATTGACATGAGGATCGCTCGAAGATCAGCTATTCTACCAAAACAAATACGATCGAGCTGTCGATTTCAACAGGTTAAAAGTCAACAAGAGAGAAACATTAATGTGAGGTGCCGTCTCGCACTTCAATTCCTTTACGATTTAAGTATTTTATGCACAAGGGCATTTCCTGATTCTTGCATTCGCCAATAAATATAATCAGCTGATAATACATTTTGTTTTATTTCCTTAGCTATATTGTCACAGGGGAGACAAATAAAGAAAAGAAAAAATGCGGTCCGACAAGGAATCGAACCCAGAACCTTTCGTTTTGAATCCTAGCTTGCTACCTACTGAGCTACAGAGATAGACGTCCTACACTATAACATTTATTGCATGTCTTATTTAATTCGTCTCCGTTGGGCTGTTGGTAGTTTTGACTGTGTAATTCTTCATATTGCCCCTCGTCTTAGTCTCACATACGCCCTCACGAGTCGTCCCCCATCACACAGAAAGTCGTAACCGCACGCACCAGCAGCATTTACGTTCAAAAGTGAAAAATGTCTATTATGCATGTATGTACTATGTAGCACCGGGGTTGGGGCAGATGTGCCCCTGGTGTCCATTTCCTGCAAGCTTTTCCCTTTGAATGACATTTTAATATTTGTCCCAATTTAAATGCATAGGCGACCTTTGTTGACCTTGTTGATAAGTATGTCAAGGTCATCACTGAGTCATGATTTATAATAATGTCATCGATGATGCCAAATTTCGATGACATCGGGCTACCAGTTCCGGAGAAGATTTAAAGGGTTTTTACCATATATGGCATGGCGGCCAAATTGGTCATGTGACCTGGGTTATTTATATATACATTGATTCCTTCTTCCTAAAGATGCTTCATATAAAATTTGGCTTTCAAGCAGTTTTAAGAGAAGATAACTGAATATTATGATAATATACACGTACATGTATATTGCCCCGTGGCTAGGGAAAATGAGCCTCTGGGGTCGATTGTTTTCAAGACTCAATAATATTCAGTCCTACTGCTCATTTCTTGCAAGAACTTACCTTTAAATGACATTTTAACATTAATTTTCTGTCCATTTGCCTATTTCCTACAAGTTTTGCCCTTCAAATCGCATTTTAACATTTTTCCCATTCATATGCATGGCGACCTATATTGACATTACCATAATATAGGTCAAGGTCATCCCAGGGTCATGATTTATACATGTATATTCGTAGAGCTCCATTGCCTGATGCTTCATGCCATGTTTCAAAATCATAGGCTTTCTGGATCTGGAGAAAAAGGCTTTTAAATATTTTGCTATTTATAGCCATGGCGGCTATCTTGGTCCTGTGACCTGGACCATTTTATACAAACTTTCGTTCCTCCTTCCTGAGGATGCTCCACATTAAGTTTGGTTTAATTGGCCTGGAGGTTTTAGAGAAGCAGTTCTTTGAAATTGTGAACGACGGACGGAGGACGGACGGAGGAGAATGGGTATACTATAAGCTAATCTATGTGCCTTCGGCTCAGGTGAGCTAAATATACAATAGCATTGCTGCATGGCAACTGGATATCCCTGGAAAGCTAAACAATATCACTGAACATCTGGAGCAAAGGAAACCACAAGTTGAATCCCTGTGAACCAAGCAACAGACAGGAACCTCCGGTTCAAAGCAGTCAAAAACGTTCGCCTTGAATGTGATTGAAATTAGAATAAATAGAATCTGTTTTTGCTGATTAAATTTGATATATGTTGTTTGTCCTTCCAACTATTATCAACTAAATGATAGCGATTTATGATATATACTGAGAGGAACTAGAAACTTAAGTTTTTTAATTATCATACTTTGAGTTGGAACCCCGTAAGAATCGATTTGAACCCTCCAGTAATTTTTTTACTGACCGTCTGAGGGAGATTCTGCTGTGACTAATCTTTTTATTGCAGGAAAGAAATTACCAGAGTTCTCAAATCGATTTTACGGAGCCAAACCACCAATATATGGGAAGTTTGAAACTTAAGTTTCTAGTTCCTCTCAGTATATTCGCATGCTTGGAATTTTGTAAAATTTATTTGCTTTCTGAAAGATAAGATACGTATAAACTGAGTTCAATTACAGTTGCACATGGTGGTCCATTAGACTTATGTCAACACCACATCCAATTAACACTAGATATGTGATTTCTATAAATCAGGCATGTTAGGAAAACAAAACTGCATTCTGTCACCGAAACGATGATTTACGCTAGGAAAACATTTCCATGAAAAGTATAGCCCCTTACATAAAACATTAAACTGAGATCCATTAATAGCAGTGAACATATTTATGAGAAAAATGATGGATCATAGCATGGTTTCGGCTACTTAAGCCTCATCTGTGAAGGCTTTAAATTTGACCACATGGTCAAAGGGAATTACAGTAATTTTGCACATTTCAACAGACTAGTCGATATAAAGATTAGTTTTTTCCAAATGGGACTAAATGTAGTACATGTTGGATAGAAAATGCATCTAAACCGATCATAATTTTCTAATTTCTTAAAACATCTTCGCTGAGATATTGAGAAACAATATGAAAAATAACTGATTTTATTTTCTCAATTTTTACAACTTAAGAAAAATCCTCATTTTGCATGGGTGTGTTTCTGTAACGACTCTGATGACAATGGGTTTTTGCTTCAGACGTTTGCACTAGTGATGTACCAGTATTTGTCGACATTCACATTGCCATGAACTTAAAATCTTTATTTTGTGAATGTAGTCATATTCACCCAATAATAAGATTGCAAGCAGCAAAATAGATAACGATGCGTACTGCGTACGCTTTTCGCTTTATACGCATAAATATCCAGACTTGTGCGTACCATGTACGCAGTTTTATGCATACTCAGATAAAACACCTTTAAATTGTCACAAAACTAAACTGTTCAACTTGTTTTGTCTGGCTGCTCTGTCAACAATCGAAAAGTAGTTACAATACTAATGTAGCTTTTAATCGCGCCATATACCATATCATGCATACCATGTTTCTTCAATAGTTATACCATAGACGGGCTCTCCGTCCAGAGCCTCGGCCAGAAAAATTTTTTAGCAAAGGTTGAATCATGAAATTTAACGGCAGTGTGCCACTTTAGTTTACAGACTAGGCATTTTGCATAGGTTTATGGTCATTGTTTTCAATTTAAAACTTGATGTTTTCCATGTATTCAGCCATCCCAGTTTCTCATTATTTTCCCTTGTTTTCTCTTATTATTTATGCTAGGTACGAAAATATGGTTTAACATGCCTAAATGATAGAATAACATGCAATTACAGGATTATTAACCACTTCATTTACTTTATTCAACATACTTGATAATTGTTCTTATCCATACATATCTTTAAGTTTGATTCTGGATGAGAGGTTGGAATAAGAATCTTCAGAAAACTTGTACACAGTTCAATTGTCGGTATGCAATGTACATTCATTTTGATGCTTACAGTACGCATTGTAAAAATAATTACCTACTTCACTGGCAAGAAGCATACTGCTACGTTCTTGAAAATCTGTGACAATTCTTTGATACCAATGGTGTTTTTGCACTTGCCTTGTTAGTTTTTGTTAAAACAGGCAGCCTGTATATAAATCAAATAATACAGATGCACGTCTATGTCATTGGAAATAAATCAAAGGACCAATGGTCCTGTAAACGCTCACCTGATATCTGAGATATATACCAATATACAGAACAACCCCTGGAGTTAATTTCTTTTTCAAATCATAACAATTAAGTCAATTTGCCATTTACTGCATGTTTTGCCCTTCAAATACCATTTTAACAATCTTCCTCATTCAGATGCATTGGCGACCTAAGTTGACCTTGCCATAAAATAGGTCAATGTCATCCAAGGGTCATGATTTATATAAACCTTATAGAGCTCTATTGCCTGATGATTCATGCTAAGTTTCAAAATCATAGGCCTTCTGGTTCTGGAGAAGAAGATTTTTAAATGTTTCGCTATTTATAGCCATAGCGGCCATCTTGGTCATGTGACCTTGACTATTTATACAAACATTTATAGCCCCTTTCTTACGATGCTCCACATAAAGTTTGGCTTTGATTGGCCTAACGGTTCCAGAGCAGATGATGTTGGAATATTATGGTCATTTACATGTATATAGCCCCGGGACAGGGGCAGACAATCCCTTAGGGACAAAATTGTTTTCATAAACACAAATATTCTGTCTATTTGTCCATTTCCTACAAGTTTGGCCCTTCAAATCATATTATAACAATTTTCCCCATTCAAATGCATGGGCAACCTATGTTGGCCTTGCCCTAAAATAGCTCAAGGTCATCCAAGGGTCATGATTTATACAAACGTTGTAGCGCTCCATTGCCTGATGTTCCATGCAAAGTTTCAAAATCATATGCCTTCTGGTTCTGGAGAAGATTTTAAAGGTTTTTGCTATTTATAGCCCTGGCGGCCATATTGGTCATGTGACCTTGACCATTTATACAATTTTTCATTGTCCCTTCCTAACAATGCTCCACATAAAGTTTGGCTTTGACAGGCCTAGCGGTTTCAGAGAAGATGTTTGAATAGTATGGTCATATACATGTATATAGCCCCGGGGCAGGGACAGACAACCACCTGGGGACAAAATGTTTTCATAAACATAAATATTCTGTCCATTTACCCTTTTCCTGCAAGTCTTGCCCTTCAAATCATATTTTAGCAATATTCTCCATTCAAATGCATGGACAACCTAAGTTGACCTTGCCGTAAAATAGGTCAAGGTCATCCTAGGGTCATGATTTATATAAACTTTGTAGAGCTCCATTGCCTGTTGCTTCATGCTAAGTTTCATATATATATGAACGTAAAATAGCAAATCAATAGATGACGTGTGTATGTTTGCAGTTTCAAGAACTCTTTATATTTATTAACATAAAAATAACTGTCCATACACTGCCTTCTTTAAAATCTCACTTTTCTGGAACACCTCAAGTATGACATCTTGATTACAAAAACGTGCCCATGTAATATACGGAGAAGTTTTTCAGCAGTAAAAATTGAAAATTGAATTAGAATAAAATGTCTTTTTTTCTCAAAACATTAAGTGTGGGTACACTTTAGAACCGTCTCGCCGAGGTAATTCTAACGAGTACCCACAATCTATGTTTTAGAACAAAAATAAGAAAAATAGGTACACCGCTCTTCATGCTAGTAATATAAAAGTGGGGTATAAAGGGGTTCACATTTAACCGTTATGTTAAATTGATGTAGCAGTTTTTGCACTGCAAAAGTCATAAAAAGTGCCGCAAAAATATTAAAAAACCGGAAAACAATTACAAAGTGATTTTAAAAAGTGTTATTACCACTACGAATAATGAATACAAGGAATGTAATTATTACCCCAAAATGATCTAAATTGTTTAATATTTACTTGTTTATTTATTTATTTATTCATTTATTTTAAATGCACCAAACAAAAAAGATAAATAAATAAATAAATAAATAAACGCGTTGGATAGAGCCTGGAAACGAAACTGATTATAACGTAAGCCAAGAGGCACGAAAAGATGCAAGTAAGCAATGATCAGGACAAGGCGCAATCAGAAAGAAATTCAAACTCCAAAAACCGAGGTGGGAAAAACTAAATTGACAATTAGGTACTTATACATGTACTAAGAAAACACATCGTAAGCCGAGTGAGCAGCTATTTCCTAACAGGCGGCCACTCAGTTACCCGAACTTAAATAAAAATATGAAAACTTTCATAAGGTTCAAACGGTTCGAAAATTCGACTCCAAAATATAAAACAAATGGAACCACAACAGATTTATCGCCTTTGAACGATCAGCAATATAAAATTACTGGGGACTTAACAGGTTTTACAAGCGCCTAACCTCAGCCTCATCTTCTGCAGTGGTTCACGACATTTGGTTAGTTGTTTGGTCCTCGTGGTGAAATGAATTATCTAGGTCACACAAATGAATAATCATAACCATCCTGGTGAATCAAAAAACGAGGACTAAATTCTATACATATTTGACGAAATTTACCCATCTTCAATCACAAACCACTCCTTCTTGATATGATCTCTTATACAAAAAGGTACAAGTAGGCAAAGAAGTTTGAAGACAATTGGTCAATAAATGCTCAAGATAGAGCCCGGAAACGAAATTTTAACGTAAATCAAGATCCATAACTCTGTACTTACCAATCTTCAATCTAAAACCACTCATTTATAATATAAACTCCTATGCACAATTTGAAGACAATGGGTCAATAAATGCTCAATATAGGACCCGGAAACGATATTTTAACCTAAATCAAGGGCCATAAATCTGTACTTATTTGACGAAATTTATCCATCTTCGATCCCAAATCATTCTTTCCTGATATGAACTTCTATACAAAGATTGAAGACAATTGGTCAATAAATGCTCAAGATAAGGCCCGGAAACGAAATTTTAACGTAAATCAAGAGCCATAACTCTGTACTTACATGTATTTGACGAAATGTATCCATCTTCAACGATGACCAAACCACTCCTTCCTGATATGAAGTCTCTCACTAATGAGAAAGACCATCATTATTTCTGGAATAGGTTCGTGTATGTTGAGTTCTTTGATGGCTGACTAGGCCGAAGTCCTATACAAAGTTTGAAGATAATTGGTCAATAAATGCTCATGATAGAGCCTGGAAACGAAACGCTGACTGACGGACGGACAGACGGACGCTCAAACACAAATTATTTGCGGAGGGTATAACATAATACCCCTCACTATTTCAAGTGGCGGGGTATAGAAAAAAAACAGCATACTGTAAACTCCAAACTCTTAAAATTATTTCACAGATTTCCTAGATTTTCAATTTTAAGTTGCTTATATTAACTCATTGGACATGCAAAAGGCCTATTCAAGATAATAATTGGGCAACAATTAAATTCTTTCTGGTGTTTCCGAAAAGGGTGATTTTGGAAAGGACGTTTCTTAAAGATAGTTTTGGACAAAAAGAACAAAAAAGGTAGATCGTTTGGAGCAGTGAAAGCATTCAAAGGGATATAGATTTATGGGCCATATTGCGAAATTTCGGATAATGAAACCTCATCAGTGACCCTTTATATACCGACGCCGATTGCAAGATAAATTTATTGCACTTTTAAAGCTTTACAGAATGGAAATCTAAATCAGATATTCATGTCTAAACGGAGTCAAAAAAGTTAAAGTTATTAGGGGAAGGCTCTAAACGTATAAGACAATTGTATTTATACTGAGCCAAACATATAACGCAACACGGTTATGGCAAGTTTTTCGCATTTTAATGTAACGTAAGACGGTCTACCCGAAATATGATCGTCAGCAATCGCCAATGAACAAACTGGGTACAAAGGTTTTGGTTTTCAGGGCATGGGTCGCTGAGCTCGAATCTGATTGGTCAAAACGGTTATTTTGGTGGAATGCGCCCCCCTGAGAGATTCTGAAAGTCAATTTCAACACATATTGCTTCTGTATGGATCGCCAAGTGAGATTCGATGAGGTAATTGCAATGTGGCTTCCATTTGTACCCAAAATTTCAATTCAAAGTTTGCATCATTGAAAATTGAACGATTAGTACTGTTGCTTCCATTGAACACAATAGAAAATGGAATTTGTGAAAAATTCGAACGGCGAATGTTTTTAACGAAACCTTTGTGAAAACATGTTCATTCCTTCATTCAGCATTGTTAGAAACCACAAAAGCGTTCATTTGTTGGGTCAGGAACGTCTATAACAAATGTTAAAATTTGAGTTAACTTGAATGGTTGGGAGTAAAAATGAGTCTTCAACTCTGCTTAAAATTGAGCAAAATTGTTCTTTTAACAGTGAAATTATTCATTGTCTAAAATGGGACAGAAATACCCTTGAAAACCGACACTTATTTCAAGGGTACGAATACACGTCACATGTCGCATTCTGGAAAATCACAGTGCATTTCATTTTTTGCCAAGACCCTACCTCTGCAAAATGATTAATTTCTTGAGACGCATAAGACATAATGTCACAAACAAGATCTTATGAGATTTGTCGATCGTCTGGCAATCTAATTCAGTGGAGGAAAAGTTTATTTGATACCGTTCGTGCTCATAACAATAAAAACAAACCGATGTTGCGTTATAAGTTTGGCTCAGTATATGTGCTCATTTTCTGCTCAACATGGTGGTCCATGTGTTTGCAACGGCAAAATCGCATCTCATCCCAGCAGGTACATGACGTCAGAATGACATCTGATCGACGTCGATGCGACGTTGACGTCGATCTGACGTCATTCTGACGTCACATGCCCGCTGGGATATTAACGTTTTATTTGTGACATTAAATACAATAAATCATACATGTTAAGGAAACCAAGCTAAATTCTGTCACGATAATAATGTATAAACAACTGAGCTTTTACATAAAATAGTAATTTGTTCAATATCGGGAACAGATGGTTGTTTCATGACTGATTCCATTTGGAAACTAAGCCAATTATTACTGATAGAATTGAGCCGCCGCATGATAAAAAGGTACAAGGAGGCAATGATCAGGAAAAGGCACAATCATAAAGAAATTCTCACTCTAAAATCGAAGCAGGAAAAACCTAATTTGACAATTAGATACAAGTTCTAAGAAAACACATTGTAAGCCGAGTGAGCAGCTAACTAAAATATGAAAACACACATAAGGCGCAACCAGCACAAAATTCAACACCAAGACATAAAACAACAAGAACTTCAGCAGAAGTATCGCCATGGAACGCCAGTAATACAAAATTACTGGCGTTAAATTGGTTTTACATGGCTGTAACCTCACCCTCAGCTTCTGCTGTGGTTCACAACACATAGTTATTTGTTCCGTGCTCTTAGTGAATCTCTAAATAGTCAATGAATTATCAAGGACAAACAAATAAATCATGATAACCACCATGATGAATAAAAAATGAGGACTCACAGATTCAGTAAGCTGCCCGACGATATAAATCCCTGGGCGCCCAATAACTTACTGATTGTTCTGGAGCAAAAGAGAAACACCAGTTGAAACCCGGAGGGTCAAGCAACAGACAAGAAGCTCTGGCCCCAACCAACTAAAATGAATAGCTTTAAGTAGAGGCCATCATAGAGTCTGATGCCCGACCCACCGGCGTTCAAGTAAACATGCCGAGGCAAAAACAATAGCGCAGATCAGCTGTTCAGTCACTGCACAGCTGATAAGCGCCTTTGTTTTCGCCCCGTCTTACTAAATACGAAATTTCAAACTTCTAGCCTGCTTCTGTGATGGTACAGGCCGGTTTGTGAGGGACCTGGTCAGAAACCCAAATTGTCGGTTTTCGCATGCGAAGGCTCATTTATATAGTGAATTCATGCCTAAGTATCAGTTTTGCCTTAGAGGTATGATGCGTGTAGTAAGAAATCTCCACAAAGACATGGAGGATGAATTTAATACAATATCCCGTCAATTGCAAAATCGAATCGCAAATTTAACAAACAAAGGGAAATGATCGGATGAGTAAATATCACTGGGTGGCACGTTCTTCAGTACGTGGTCAAGTGGCAGTGTGTCCAAGATTTGCAGTGGCGACAACTGCCATCGAGGTTCTTTTTCGTCTTCTCGATTTGAAGGTCCCTGGGATATCTCTTTATCTGCACTAAAGTTAGTGTTGGTACTACTAGGAAGCTGTTCCCGATAAAAGACGTAGTCCAGGCAATGCCGATAAATATGGTCTACACATGTCACACCCGGTTCCTCGCCCTAAAACAAAATATTAGCCAGTCTGATAATTAAAATAGGTTCTGACCAATTACAATTTTGAATTATAGGGATAAAATCAGAAAAGTGGGGTTTCCCGCAAGTTTAAGCATTTTATCATGGTTTCTCAATATAAAAAAGCACAATTTACGGCAATGTCTTGTCGAATTAAAGTAATTCGAAAGATATTCGCGATCATCCACTAAAAAATGCAAATATCCCAATTCAAGATTCATTTTGGTCATTTCAATGGCGGTGCTGACTGTTTTTCAAATGCTTTGAAAACGTTTTGGGACGCGTTTACATCAAGATCCTGGCTTGAAAATGGTTAAATTCTAAGTATATCGCATAAGACAAAATATCTGCGAAATTTCAGTACCAAAGGGAAACCTTTACACTTTAAGTACGTACAACTTTGATGTTCTGTCAAAACTGAACGTATATGATTTCTCTCTAGAAGGTACATTGTTCACATATGCATACCTTTAAATGTTTATACATGCTTCTATACTGTAATTTGTCTAGCTTTTGCACAACCTTCTTCAAAGTATCTGTCAAATCATTCTGTAAAATAATGATACTATTCTTAATATTTTGTGCAAGTGTATTTGTTTTATACAAAATGACTCCTATATAGCTGATACAATGTTTCTGATACACAAGTCAGAGAAATATATATACACAAGTAAAGTTGTAAGTTTTTAACATATAAAAATGCGTTAGTCTAAGCTGGCCTATAAATTAATATACTGGATAACATAAGATCTAAGCGTTTGCGTTGTCTGTTTTGACCACCCTGATTCGGTTTTTATTTATCTTTTAAAATGAAAGATACTCCATGTATTCCCTATAGAGAACTTTAATACAGATCATAATGACATTACGTCTATCTGTGCAATTTTCCGGATGCGGTCCCACTCTGCTTCTGACAAAGCACCCTCTGATGTGAAAATGTACTGTGGAGAGTTTGGATCCATATTAAAGTCACCACACAGAATTGCTGATGAATCACCGAATCTCTCACTCAATATCCATTTCAAACACGAAACCTGTTCAACAAAATACAAGAAGTCATTCTTCAAAAGCGATACATTTTAATGCAGAGGATATTTACAATTATCTGTGAATAGCCAAAGAATGCCAATCATTATATGATTAATTTTATAAGCGTTACTGTCTAAAACGACGTTCAAAATGACTTTATATACTAGGCAACTGTCACGAGACACATATCGCTGAAAATGGCAATTTGCATATTAACTCATTTAAGCCTGGCGTCCTTTTTATTGGACATGGGCAAACAGGATAGCCCCAGATGGATGCGGCTATTCTGTTTGCTTAGAGAAATGTCATCGAAAAATGGAATAAAAATTCAAAATCACTCCGGATGCCCCTAAAAATCAAGATGGACCCACCCAAATGCTAATGATGGGAAAATCCATACGTTACAAGTGGGTTAAAGTGATAGGTTCTTTGTGTAAGTGATTCTTTATTTGTGTCACTAAGCTTATATAATTATAATATAAATATAGTAACATGCAGTTATACAAAGCAGCGGTACAAAAGCTGAACCATTCTGAAGCACATTTTTGTCATAGTGTACTTAGACCAGTCTGTGGTACAGTACATCATCCATAGTGCAGGTTATATTTTCTTTTCAGTCCTTTGAGATCAGCGAGGATATCCTGAGAAATCAGAAATTTATGCTCGGTTAAGATTCATTTTCTTACCAATGTTTAATATATTTGGTCCCATTTAGATATTAGTCTTTGTATCGACTACCCTGTTGAAAGTTGCAAAAATTTCAGTAATTCTCTTTGGCTTCGTGTTGCCAAATCTAAAGGGTCACTGACGAGACTAATAGTTGAAACCGCGGTATGGCCCATCCCCTTTCTCATACGTGTCTTCACTGCTCTTAAAGGATCTCAGTTTTAATTTTTATTTTAACGTGGGTACTTTTGTCACGCAAATACCTGCAAAATTTGTAGATCTGGCTTCTTGAATTCTCCGAAGTCCACATGTGTATTTACAACAGTGACCACTTGATTTGTTTCCCTGCACTTCAGTTGTGTAAGGATGGCGACATCTTGCATAGCATATCTTTCAGCAGCCTTTTGCCTATTTGCATCAGTTACATCTACTTGCTGTAACGTGACAAACTTGCTTGTGCAATATACAGAGATTTATTTCAGACGATAAAATTGAAAATTTTATTGGATGTAATTTGATTTTTCTAATGTTTTCGCTAAAAACATAAATTGTGTGTACATGTTAGAATCGCCTTGGCAAGCGGCGGTTCTAACGAGTACCCACAATCTATGTTTTGGGGCAAAAATAAGAACCAGAGGACCAATGGTCCTGTAAACGCTCACCTGAGACCTGAGGTATACCAATAAACTAAGTTGACTAGAATGGTAATATACATGTATATAACCCAAGGGTAGGATTAGAGCAAACCCTGGAGTCAATTTCTTTTTCAAATCATAAAAATTTAGTCCATTTGCCAATTTATTGCAAGTTCTGCCCTTCAAATGACATGTTAACAATTTTCCTCATTCAAATGCATGGACAACCTAAGTTGACCTTGCCGAAAAATAGGTCAAGGTCATCCAAGGGTCATGATTTATAGAAACTTTGTAGAGCTTTATTTCCTGATGCTTCATGCCAAGTCTCAAAATCATAGGCCTTCTTGTTCTGGAGAAGAAGGTTTATAAAGGTTTTTGCTATTTATAGCCATGGCGGCCATTTTGGTCAAGTGACCTTGACCATTTATACAAACTTTCATTGCTCCTTCCTAACCATCCTCCACATAATGTTTGGCTTTGATTTGCCAAGCGGTTTCAGAGCAGATGATGTTTGAATATTGTGGTCTTGTACATGTATAAAGCCCAAGGGCAGGGACAGACAACCCCATGGTGACAATTGTTTTTTTTTTTTTTTTTCATAAACACAAGTATTCTGTCTATTTGTCCATTTCCCGCAAGTTTTGCCCTTCAAATCATATTTGAACAATTTTCTCCATTCAAATGCACGGGCAACCTATGTTGACCTTGCTGTAAAATAGGTCAAGGTCATCCAAGGATCATGATTTATATAAATGTTGTAGAGCTCGATTGCCTGATGCTTCATGCCAAGTTTCAAAATCATAGGCCTTCACGTTCTGGAGATGAACATTTTTAAAGGTTTTTGCTATTTATAGCCATTGCGGCCATCTTGGTCATGTGACCTTCCTAACGATGCTCCATATAATGTTTGGCTTTGATTGGTAAAGCGGTTTCAGAAGAGAAGATGTTTGAATATTATGGCCATATACATATAAATAGCCCCGGGGCAGGGGCAAACAACCCCCTGGGGACAAAAGTTTCTCATAAACATAAACATTTTGTCCATTTGCCCATTTCCTGCAGTTTTGCCCTTCATATCATATTTTAACAATTTCTTTCAAATGTTGACCTTGCCGTAAAATAGGTCAAGGTAATCCCAGGGTCATGATTTATATAAACTTTGTAGAGCTTCATAGCCTGATGCTTCATGCCAAGTTTCAAAATCATAGGCTTTCTGGTTCTGGAGAGGAAGATTTTTAAAGGTTTTTGCTATTTATAGCCATGGCGGCCATCTTGGTCATGTGACCTGGACCATTTATACAAACTTTCGTTCCCCTTTCCTAAGGATGCTCCACATGAAGTTTGGCTTTGATTGGCCAAGCGGTTTCAGAGGAGAAGATGTTTGAAAAGTGTGGACAACGACGACAACGACGACGGAGCATGGGTATACTATAAGCTCACTGTGAGTCTACGGCTCAGGTGAGCTAAAAATAGGTATACCCCTGCAAACCCCATTTTTCTATATAAAAGTGGGGTTTAAGGGGTATGCATTTCACGGACAAGTTAACCTGATGAACAAACACGTTTCAACAAATATAGTGCAAATGCTAACGAAAAGACGACATGGCACTAACAAGACACCATATACAACAAATCAGCATCAGTCAGTGTTGCTTTTACAGTTGTTTTTACAGTTGTCTGTGTTTTTGAGGGTTTATCATATATGAGGCATTTCTGTATTTAATTGCATTAGGACGGCTTTACCTCCTACAAGTAGATCCTGTTTACAAGTATGAACTAAATGCCATAAGCTTAATGTTTTATTAATTATAAGCAAATCAAGCATTATCATGTCGCATTGCTTTAGTATTATCAAAGCTGTTAACAATGTGAATCAATGTTATCCTTTCCTTATCACAACTACTCACACATAGAAGATCGTGGGTGGCTTTGATCAGGTGAATCAGCTCGGACGTTTGACACTCAAATTTAGTTGTTCTATAAAATGTTGCACAGCCCTCGTCGTACGTGCCAATTCTCTTCAGAAAAAGACTTACATATCCATTTCTGAAATACATTAACATATAATATAATCTTATAATAATTTTAGACACTCATTTATTATCTAGAATGAAACCATAACACAAAAATAATCTCGACCCTCCGCCCCTAAAAGTTTCGTTTAACTGAAATGTGAACAAAATATCATAGTAACCAATATTGTATAACTTTGTTAGCCGATTTATCCAAAATTGTCCATTCTATTCATACAGTATATTCCTACTGAGTTAGTTTTTACTGTGGTTTTGTTCACATAGATGAGGATCTTAAACCAGTTGAGTGGTATTTTCTTTTTTTAATAAAATTTATGCATATACCGTCTTACGCACGTTCCATAAATTTCATATGAAATGGCCACAAGAGCGAAATTCAGTTCATTATGACCAGTTTTAAGGGCATTTTTGTTTAATAAGGTTGACGCACGGCTATGTTACTGGCTATTTTATGTACATGTACATAGAATATATCAAAGATAATCATACCTTTCAAACTTATCTTTCAATTTGTCGTTGTAGAAATCGGGTGTTACTTCTTGCAAACAAATGATATCCCCGTTCAAGTACTCAAGTTCTTGAATGATCTGATCATGGCGGAAATCTGCTCTGATGTGTTGTGGATCATAGCTCGAAGCATAGTCTCGTTGTGCATGACAATCAGCCAGGACATTATAAGTCACGAATGAGAACGTAGTAGGCTGATCCTGGATATCGGCACCAATGTTGTCCAGTAGGACTCGATGCTTGATTGACTCAGGGGTCGACATAGGAGGGGACTAAAAGTGTACACGAACGGCAAAATGAAGATAAAAGAAATTATTGCGCCTTAAATTTGACGACAGAGGTGGAGACAAGATGTATGTTACATTATCAGTTACTTTTGGTTTTGAATATTTTTAACACTTTTCATTATGTTGATAGTGCATTTCCATTTTTTAAAAATAATATCGCTAAGGATAACGACAAATACTAGAGAAAACACTAATCATCAGCTTAGGGTTTTCAATTAAAAATAATTGGGAGTTGAAAAATCTTTTAGTATTCTGGGTTAAAGTGGCATATTATTTTGTTTCTCTAAGATATTATAGAATTAGAAAATTTCACAGCCCCTGTCAGAACTTTCACAGCTTTCTCACAAGACAGCATTTTGAAAATAGTTCTCAGAAGAATCAAATTAACGTCACATACAATATCAACCTTCATCCACGTTTTGTAACGTCATCGTCGTACTTTCACAATACCAGAGCACTTCACATATATGGTGATATAAAATAAAAAATAACAAAGTCAGCGTTGCACCATACTTATATACAGATATACTTGTATAAAAAGGTATAAAATATAATTGCAGAATGTGGTACTTTAATAGTTGTGGAAAGGTACAGAGTAGATATAATATGCGCAGGAATTGATACAAGTCAACCAGGGTATTTAAGGGGTCGTCACACCGATGCGAAAGTCCCTCCATGCAGACTTGCGTTCAGTTGCGAACTCGAGTTCAGCAACATTCGTTTCGATTCGTTTGTCTGCGTTTCAATACGTTGTAGAGCGTTGGTTATGTTCGCATGAATGCATTTGCCAGTGTCTGCATTCGTCGTACCTGCCAGAAAATTTCAAATAGGCGTGGCGAAAACAAATTTTCGCATCTGTGCGTTATGCTGCGTTCATCAATCGCAAGCCTTCGCAAAGCATTCATTTTCGTGCGTAATCGAGCGTAAGGCTTCGCAACTAACTATACAATTGCATCACACGATCAGGCTAACTTGCATATCCACCAAAGGGTTGCGTTTCGAGGACGATTGATTACGCTCTTCAGTGCACTGTACCGAATATAAGCGCATTGTAGCGAATCGAATCCGACGTATTGAAGCGAACTGTAGCGTTTAGTCAACGAACGCTAAAGTAGGGAAACTGAGACAAACGGATCAATGCGAATCGTAGCGTTGCAAATATATACACGTGTATAGAATTTTTGTAAAAAATAGATTCAACAATTATAAGACGTCATGTAAAAAGAAAGATAGAAACAAATGCAAAGTTCATATTAAAGTGGACTGAGAAATGGCGTCGGATCCAAAAATTCAGAAACTAATTTTTAATATTCCCGATTTTTGGACGAAAATGGATTTCTAGGAATAATTTGCGAAATTATGGTAAATATGGGATATCATAATATGAATTTAAGATATCATAATATGAATTTATGATATCTTAAAATGAATTTAATACATCGTAAAATGATGTATGGTCACTGCTGTATAGCATCTTTACCAGGACAGTGCATGCAGTAAGGGAATCAATGCGAAATTTTACCTCCGCTGTCAGTCACGAACTCTCTCTCTCTCTCTCTCTCTCTCTCTCTCTCTCTCTCTCTCTCTCATTTTGCCTTATTAACCATGTCATTCTGTATTTTGCTAGAGTGTATTATGTTTCGAGGGCCACAAGGAAGATTGGTACTTATAACTTGAAATTTAACATACTCCTACTGTAGGTTATCTTTCGAGCGATTTTGGGACAAGCAAAAATACATATATAGAAATCAATTTAATGATAATTATTCTTATGAATTTGCTAAATTCTTCATGATTTCCTGATATCCAAATACATGTATATATTTTAGGATATCCGAAAAAAAGGTAATAGATATTCATGAAGAAATAAGATTTAAGGATTATCAAAAATAACATGAGAAAATATGGAACAAAACTTTTATGACATTTATGTATATCTTTAAATCAAATGCATGGTATTCTCAAATTCGGATTAATTCAAGGACATCTTAAATTAATTTTGGGATATCCTAAATTCGTTCATGATTGGACTTTCCTACACCCCCTGCCCCCATACACTCAAGCAAACATACATAAGGATATCTTAATTAAGTCCCGGCCCCACTGCGCTTAAGATTGCAATACGATTGTCTTAATATTAATTTAGGGGTCATTTCTTTGTCCCCGATATGTAAATTAAAAAGACAGAGACACGTTTGAAAACACTTGAAAAATTTTGCACATACAGTCTTATCAAAAACCTTACGAATAGACAATCGTACGATTGCTTACGATTCAGTGGGACCGGCACTTTAATGATTATATGCAAATTCTTCAACGTATCCTTAATATACTTAGTGTATCCTAAAATGAATTATGGATACTCAAAAATATGGAATAAAGCTCAGCCTCTCGCTCATTGCCCGCCCTCTCCGTGTCATAATTAAGACATCAACAGTTTTTAGCTCACCTGAGCCGAAGGCTCACAAGGTGAGCTTATAGTATAGTAGTCGAGCCGAGTACGTGCGTCCGTCCGTTAACACTTTCAATCTTGAATATCTCAAAGACAACAAGGCCAATCGCAATCAAATTTTATCTGAAGCATCATTGAGGAGGGGGGAAAGGTTGCATTAGATTATGGGCCAGGTTGGATCAGAACTGATTTCCTTGGTAACAGATAGCTCCCATTGAGTTATTATGGGGAAAATATTGTGGCCACTCTAGAAACTTCATGTTTGATTGGATCTTCTTCATTCTTGGGAATAACAAGGACAACATCTCGGATGAATTCGAATTTTGGCTAGGTTCGACCTCAGATTGCGGAGTTAGCTGCCCTTGAGCGTCTGGAAAAATCCCCATAGACTTAAAATGGATAAAAGGTTGTGGCCACTCTAGCGCCATTATTTTTCAGTGGATCTTCTTCATTCTTGCAGGAAACAAGGATAACTATAATATCTCGGATAGGTTCATATTTCAGCTAGATCCGACCTTTGACTGTGGAGTTAGCTGCCATTGAGTGTTTGAAAAATCATTATTTTGTGTTGTGGCCACTCTAGCGCCTTTAATTTTGATTGGATATTCTTCATACTTGAAAGTAAGAAGGATAGCCATAACATCTCAGATGAGTTCGAATTTCAGCCAGATCCGAACCTTGACTGCAGAGTTATCTGCCCTTGACTGTGTGAAAAATCAATATTTAGTGTTGTGGCCACTCTAGCGCCTTCATTTTTCTTCGGATCTTCTTTATTCTTGGAAGTAATACGGACATTCGTAACATCTCGGATGAGTTCGAATTTCGATCAGATCCGACCTCTGACCACGGAGTTAGCTGCCCCTGAGTGTTTGAAAAATAAATATTTAGAGTTGTGGCCACGCTAGCGCCTTCATTTTTATTCGGTTCTCCTTTATTCTTGGAAGTAACAAGGACATCCATAACATCTCAGATGACTTCGAATTTCGAACAGATCCGACCTCTGACTGCGGAGTTAATTGCCCTTGAGTGTTTAAAAAATCAATATTTTGTGTTGTGGCCACTCAAGCATCTTTGTTTTTCAGTGGATCTTCTTCATTCTTGCAGGTAACAAGGATAACTACAATATCTCGGATGAGTTCGAATTTCGGCCAGATCCGACCTCTGACTGCGGAGTTAGCTGCCCTTTACTGTTTGAAAAATCAATATTTTGTATTGTGGCCACTCTAGCGCCTTCAATTTTGACCGGAGCTTCTTCATTCTTGGAAGTAACAAGGATAACCATAACATCTTGGTTGAGTTTGAATTTTAGCCAGATTCGACCCTGGATGCGGAGTTAGCTGCCCTTGAATGTGCCGGTCTGTCATCCATACACACTTTTCAAAGATCTTCTTCTCTGAAAATGCTCGGCAAATCAAAGTGAAATTCTTTGTGGAGCATCCATGGATAGGGGGAACGAAAGTTTGATTGTGAAATCCGGGTCACATGACTAAGATGGCCGCCACTCCCATTTACGATAAAAACACCCAAAAATCTTCTCCAGAACCGGCAGGCCGAATTTCATGAAACTTGGTATGTTAACAGTTAAACAGTTTATTTCTTTGGTAACATAGGTCACAGGCCAAAAATTACAAACATACACATAACATAATAATGTACATACTCAATAGAATGACACATTCTCTTATTCAATTGACAAAGTAAGTTTACGATATTTCATTGCGTTATAAACATACCGTGATATATTATTTATGATTCCCTTATTTTTTGACATGCACAGCTGTATAAACTTGTTTTCAGATGGATAGGTGTACCAAATAAATGAAATATATTTGGATCTGATATGACTCAAATTCGGGCATACTAAGAGGAAATGATATTTTGTTTCAATATCTGTTTTACAAAGTGGACATAGTCGTTCTCAAAAGATCTATTGTTATAGCGACCCTCATTACATGCAATCCTTAAGAAGCCACCTCTAAGTTTTGAAAATACAGTTCTAAACGATCTATTTGTGATACAGAACATATATTCTTCACAACCAAAATCGTGCTTTAGAAGTCTATACGTTCTTAATTTGTCCATATCTTGTATGTCCGAAATTTGAGTCTGAATATCAATGTCCAATACCCGTGTCTTAAAAACTTTAATGAATTGAGGCACCTGCCCCACTCCTTGGTTCAACCATACATCACCAAACCCCATCCTAAAAATTAAATTTCGAATTTGTGTCGCCCAACAATCTGTGCCAGTTTCTGTCCAACTTTTTTGTAATCTATAACATACTTTCGGGAGTCTGTCGTTTGGTAAATTTAGTATCCTCAGCCAATATGTAATTGCTCTGATGTACTTATAAGGCTCTAAAGAATGTCTACCCAATTCACACCTCACAAAACAATTAGGGGCTTGAACTGGGAGATTTAAAACA
Source organism: Rugalucina vietnamica (assembly GCA_964017185.1). Taxonomy (NCBI): domain Eukaryota; kingdom Metazoa; phylum Mollusca; class Bivalvia; order Lucinida; family Lucinidae; genus Rugalucina; species Rugalucina vietnamica. The sequence continues at coordinate 60,506,732 of OZ024874.1, read as the reverse complement.
TATTTACAAAACTTGTTGTGTACTATCTCTATGTCTGGCGATGGGTGGTTGAACCAGACTTCCGATCCGTACATCAAAATTGGTAGTATTTTAGTATGTAGCATTTGGGACTCCAGCCCATCATAGTTTGATCAAATGATAACCCTAAGATGACCTTGACCTATTTTACGGCAAGGTCAATTTTGGAAACAGAGGCTTTTACATGGCAAAAAGTGAAAACTTTGGATTTTTTGAAAACTATTGCAGCCAGAGACCTGAAAAGTGGTAGATGCAAGAAACTAATGGAGTACATGAAGGTGTGTGATTAATTTAGGAAATCTAGTTTGGAAACATAGGCTTTTGCATGGGAAAAAGTGACAACTAGGTCTCAGGTAAGTGTTTACAGGACCACTGATCCTATGAAAATTATTGCAGCCATAGACCTGAAACGTGACCAAGATGGCCGTTATACCCATATATGGTAAAAATAATAATAATAAAAAAAAAATAAAAAAAAAAAAAAATAAAAATAAAATAAAAAAATAAAACAGTGTTTTCTGAGGAAAACTATGTCCCCCCAACCGTTTAGTAATTGAAGTGTAGTTACCTTGTGATATGAAGTTTTTCTATGGAAGACACCATGCCCATTTTGTTCTGTATGGTGTGGTAGTTTAAACTTGTTTTGGACCCTGTCAAAATAAGGTCACGAACACCAAATTCTTATAAACCCTGAACCTCCTCACAATAATGCTTCTGTGCAAGTTTGGTTAAAATCCATCAATTGGTTTACAAGTTATCGCGTCCGAAAGACTCATTTCAACAGTTATGAACTAGTGACCTTGGAAATTAGGTCAAGATCACCAAAATCTTATCATCTCTGAGCCTCCTCCCAACAATGCTTCTGTGCAAGTTTGGTCAAAATCAATCAATTAGTTTACAAGATATCGTATCGGAAAAACTAATTTCAACAGTTTTTATAGACTCGTGACCTTGAAAAATAGGTCAAGGTCATCAAAATCTAACAACTCTGTGCCTCCTCCCAACAATGCTTCTGTGCAAGTTTGGTCAAAATCCATCAATCGGTTTACAAGATATTGCGTTGGAAATACTAATTTCAACAGTTTTTATGGACTCACAACCTTGAAAATTATGTCAAGGTCACCAAAATCTAATCAACCCTGAGCCTTCTCGCAACATTGCTTCTATGCAAGTTTGGTAAAAATCCATCAATTGGTTTACAAGATATTGCGTTGGAAAGACTAATTTCAACATTTTTTATGGACTCGTGACCTTGAAAATTAGGTCAAGGTCACCAAAATCTAAACAACTCTGAGCCTCCTCCCAACAATGCTTACATGCAAATTGGTCAATATCCATCAATTGGTTTACAAGATATTGCGTTGGAAAGACTAATTTCAACAGTTTTTATGGACTCGTGACCTTGAAAATTAAGTCAAGGTCACCAAAATCTAATCAACTCTGAGCCTTCTCCCAACAATGCTTCTGTGCACGTTTGGTCAAAATCCATCAATTGGTTTACAAGCTATTGCGTTGGAAATACTAATTTCAACAGTTTTCATAGGCTGGTGACCTTGAAAATTAAGTCAAGGTCACCAAAATCTAATCAACTCTGAGCCTCCTCCAAACAATGCTCTTGTGCAAGTTTGGTCAAAATCCATTTATTTGTTCAGAAGATATCGCGTCAGAAAACCTAATTTGATCAGTTTTCATAGGCTGGTGACCTTGAAAATGAGGTCAAGGTCACCAAAATCTAATCAACTCTTTCTCTACTCCCAACCATGTATTTATGCAAGTTTGGTTAAAATCCATCCACTGGTTCAAAAGATATCGCGTCGGAAAGAAGCTACCCCCTTCGGTTGTGGGGACATAAAAACAACACTTTGTCCAGTGACTGTACTTGTTGACTCTTAGGTGCGCGATCGTTGCCCTTGGGCTACTTGTTAACCTTTGAAACAAAATTGATCAAATCGTTTGCACGACCGGATGGGGAAATGGCGTTTCGTAAATGCAACAATTCGCTGAAGCTCGTATGTCTGCGCTTTTTTTTCTAATAACCGCTCCTTAGCGCATCATATCGTAGGTGTGGATTAAACAAATATTTCGTGCGCAGCCCAACGTATTTCGCTTATTAACGTGATTATTCGTAACCATTCGCAACAAAGCGCTATCCTGCGTTTACCGTTCGTTAAAGGATTAATAAGTAAAAAAGTACAAGTAGGCAAAGATCAGGAAAAGGCACAATCAGAAAAAGACTCCCACTCCAAAAACCAAGGTGGGAAAAAACCAAACTAACAATCAGGTACTTATACCATGAAAACATTTCGTAAGCCGAATGAGCAGCTATTTTCCCAATAGGTGGCCACTCAGTTACCTTAACTTAAAATATGCAAACATACATAAGGCGCCAACAGCACAAAAAATACTAAGTTTTAAACACCAAGACATAAAACAAAAAGAACCACCACAGAAGTATCGACTTGGAACGATCAGTAACACAAAGTTACTGGCGGGTTTAAATCGATTTTACACGGCCGTAACCTCACCCTCAGCTTCCTCAGTGGTTCATAACATTTAGTTAGTTCTTCGGTCCTCGTGGTGAATCTCTAACTAGTAAATGAATCATCAAGAACAAACAAATAAATCATGATAAACATCCTGATGAATCAAAAACCAGGACTCACAGATTCAGTAAGCTGCCCGACGATGGAGATCCCTGGGCGCCAAATAACTTACTAACTCCGGAGCTAAAGAAAAACATCAGTTGGACCCCGGTGGGCCAAGCAACAGACAAGAAGCTCCGGCCCCAACCAACTAAAATGAATAGCTTTAAGTCGGGGTCATCATAGAGTCTGACGCCCGACCCACCGGCGTGCAATTAAAGAAGGCAGCATAGTTATCAACCGTGATTGGGTTAAAAACTAAGCATGCAGACTGTCGCATAACATTCAAGTTATAACCTATACGTCTGTAACGTGTTATGATTTTTCTAAACTGAAAAGAAAAATCATTACTTCCTATAAGTTTCTTAAATTTGTAAACCAAGTCACCATAAAATTCTGGTTCCGAAAGACCCTCACTTAAAAGCGTCCTTAACCCAACATTATATTTGGAAATCAATTCATAGTGTCTACGATAAAATTTAGAAAAGGTTTTTCGAAGTTTATGATACTGATAGCCCTGTTGGAGAAGTTTGGCCGTTAAAGATTTATTTCGAGCGTTGAAGTCTGTAACATGATTGCAGACTCTAGCAAACCTTATAAGTTGCGAAATGTATACACCATAAGAAGCACGACGAAGAACGTCACCATCCAAAAACGGAAAATTTACTATATCAAAATCAAAGTCATCGCGCTTATCATAAATTTTAGAAGAAACAAATCCATTTGCAACAGAAAGATGTAGATATAAAAAGGGGGCTTCGGTATCCGAGATATTGGCTTTGTTAAACTGTAGTTCAGATGGATAAATTTGATTGACCATACCTTCAAAATAAGGGTTGTCAATGTTCAAAAGGTCATCGAGGTACCTAGAAGTGGAATTGAAAGCCTCGATAACATCAGCTTGATTATCATGGTTAAGAGAATCCATGAAATCTCTTTCGTAGCAGTATAAAAAATAAATCAGCTACGAGAGGTGCGCAATTTGTACCCATCGGAATTCCAACAATTTGTCTTTATAACTTGGTCCCAAATCTAATATAAATATTATCCAGGAGATAGGATAAGGCGTCGCACACATTCTGACATGACCAAAGTGTATACCGACTTTGGTCAGAGGAAGTGAAAAAAGCCTTTCTGTCATTACATGCCAAATAAAGTGAACCATAGTTTTTAATGCCCTTTTGAAGGTCCACTCTATCAAAGCCAGAAGTTTTTCTTTAATTAGATTATGTGGTAAAGTTGTATACAGAGTAGAAAAATCATATGTGGACAAGCTCGTCGCACGGAACCCTCTACACTTCAATTTATTGAGCACCTCACCAGAATTTTTTATTGACCAAAACCAATTTTTATTTGAAGTTTTATACACTGTCTCACAGTATCTTATAACATGTGTTTTGATAGCAGTAAGACAGGAAGTTAATAATTTAGAAAGTTCAGTAGTAGTGCAAGAGCTAGAATTTGCAATAAATTGTGAAGCTTAGGTAACCAATACATCGTAGGAAGTTTGTCTTAATACCAGATTTGCTATAAAACACATTTCAATACTTTCGTCAAAAAATGCAAAAAAAAAAAAAAAAACAACAAAAAAACTGTTTACAGTTGTTTTTTTTTTCTCCATTTTCGCAATCTGCGTAAAGAAATTCGCATAGGTGTGACGACCCCTGTAGGGAGCGGTGTCATTTATTTTAGGGAGCTGGTGAGAACTATATAGAAACTATGTGCTAAATGATGTATTAAAAGTTCTGAGTGCTTCCAGATTCTTGCTATAGGAACAATAAGGAACGATATAGGAAACATTCTGAAAATGTCTGGGGTTCTGTTCTTATATTGCAAATATGACAACACAGATTTTAATAGATTAAATTTTCAGCCTATGTGACGGTTTCAGCTTGTACAGTTTAGATACAGATTATCAAAACACGTCAAACAAGTGTTTTGCGGTCTGATTCTAGTTTCTAGTTAATACTAACATTCATATCAAATCCAAGAAAGCACTATCAAAATATCACTTTCGCCTGAAAAATGACCTCGCGGATAATTTTGTATTCTCATTGCCTTGACAATGAGTATACATATGCAAAAGTTATGACCCACATTTACACATTTTTACCTTTTCAGTCTTTTTAATCGACATTTGGCTTACGATTATACGATTGAAATACACTTGCTGTGTCATGAGAAAGCATTGTGTCAATAATGAACTTTTCGCCTTCTGATCAGTGCTGTGACCTTTATTACGATTTCTCGGGTCAATCTGTACATACATTATTCAGTAACAATTTCTTGCTTTATGTAACGTGGCAGAACACTCTATAGACGCGTCCATAGGCGCTGACATATGACATTTAATTCATGTTCAAAATATGTATTTTAGCCAAATGACACCAAATATTGATTTCAATTAGCGCTCAAAGATTACAAACTTTTTTACTCAAACGAAAATCGTTGTGCATAGCTCTTACCTTGGAATGATCAAGCGCCATGAATATCGATCAGTCTCTGTTTCTACACTACCAACACAGCACTGATGAATTCACAAAAAAACTAGATTCTTCACCGGGAGTCACAAGCCTTGCATTGTGTAGAACTTATCATTTGAGCCTGTGCGTGAAAAAACCAACAATTTGGGTTACGACCAGGTCAGACACAAACCGGCCTGTACATGCACAGAAGATGGCTAGAGACTGGAAATTTTTGATTTAGAAAGTAGAGGAATTGTACTATCCGTGTGGCGAAAACAAAGGCGCTGATCAGCTTCGCGGTTACCGCGAAGCTGATCTGCGCCTTTGTTTTCGCCTATGCTGATTGTTGGTTTTCCCATGCGGCGGCTCATTTAAAACTGTTAATCCTGTTTTAACATGCAGTTTCAAGTCTGTGATGTCCAATAATTACCTGAAAACCAGTTGTATATTTGACAAGAAAACGCTGCTCGCCTAATGAAACTTATTTTATAGCCATGTGCAATTTTGCATTTCGATTTTTATTATACATGTCAAATTATATCGACCTAAACAGACCTCCATGTAGATATGTTTGTTTGTTTGAACTGGTGCGTATCGTCCTAGTCAACAGCAATGTCATGTCGAGATGTTACCTCCATTTTATGGGACTTTTATCCAAATTGTAGATTTAATGACATCCAAAATGTGTTTCAAATAAACCAGTCAAGTCAGCCAATTAGGCTGTATGGATCTCGCGGCGGGGGGGGGGGGGGGGGGGGGGCGGTAACTAAGGGGTAATTGTGGTACGGTTGTGTGGCCCAAATTTCTGAAACCTACCCCAATCATATACCTGGTCATTGAAAAAATAGACCCATTCATATACTTGATTGATCAAAATATTGACCCGTTCATATACTGTCCTTTGATTTTTTTTATACCCATTCACATACTGTCCTTTGATTTTTTATACCCATTCGTATACTAATTGCTTCTTCGTATCACCTGCGCAGAGATTCTGAACTCGATTCTGAGGGCGTATACTGAGGGCGTATATCTCGTGACTGAGTCTCGAGACAGGAAATCTTTGCAAATACCATATACAGGGATGCCAGAAAAGATGGGCCATTGATATACCACACAGGAAATCTAGGGCTATTCATATACTGTTGTGTGAAAAAATGGGGTCATTCGTATACTTTTGCTTGAAAATTGAAGCCTATTCATATACTGGCGAGGCTGAAAAAATGGGGCTATTCGGGCGGCACATCCCTACTATGTCATATATAGGTATGGATGGTTGGACTTGAAACCACTTTTCCTGACCGTGGTTAACCAGTAATATATGGTCAGTTAGCAGCGTATAAGCTTTTGTCTCGTGGCACAAGCAGCACATACATTTCTTTAGGACCCAATGTGCGGGGGCATACATTGGGTTTTCCTAAAGGACCGAAACATATACAAGAAGATAATATCGGACAACGCCCAATTTTTATATACTGAGACACATAAGAAACGCACCACTTACTTAATCTTGTATCTAAAATGCATGTATCTTTGTGAGGTCTCAATATTTTCAATTTTGTTGATTAGTAAGTAAGGAAGATTCATTAAAAATGTCCTTTATTTTCTCCCTCACTTCGTTCGTCCGCAAATAAACAAAGTCTTTTCTCTATCGGTCTTAATATAAGGTCTTGCCTTGCAAAACTAATCACAATTCAAGAACTATTCTCCAGAGTAATAAAGAACAAAACACAGTATTTTGAAATGCCGCTGTTGCTTCATTTTTCGATCAAACAAAGAAGTGGAAATGTACTAGTAAATGACTAATATGCCCTCCGGTCCTTCATATTTATTTCGAAAACAAAATTCCATAAACTGTAAAAGATACTCTTTTTCCTTGTCATACTCTCCCCTTTCTATTCTTTCCTTTAGTTTACCATCTCTTCATTTAAATCCACGCCTTGTCTATTCCTTATAATAAATATTGTAGACTGAATATATATATATATGATTTTGATTTTGATTTTGATATAGTAAATTTTCCGTTTTTGGATGGTGACGTTCCTCGTCGTGCTTCTTATGGTGTATACATTTCGCAACTTATTAGGTTTGCTAGTCTGCAATCATGTTACAGACTTCAACGCTCGAAATAAATCTTTAACGGCCAAACTTCTCCAACAGGGCTATCGGTATCATAAACTTCGAAAAACTTTTTCTAAATTTTATCGTAGACACTATGAATTGATTTCCAAATATAATGTTGGGTTAAAGACGCTTTTAAGTGAGGGTCTTTCGGAACCAGAATTTTATGGTGACTTGGTTTACAAATTTAAGAAACTTATAGGAAGTAATGATTTTTCTTTTCAGTTTAGAAAAATCATAACACGTTACAGACGTATAAGTTATAACTTGAATGTTATGCGACAGTCTGCATGCTTAGTTTTTAACCCAATCACGGTTGATAACTATGCTGCCTTCTTTAATTGCACGCCGGTGGGTCGGGCGTCAGACTCTATGATGGCCCCGACTTAAAGCTATTCATTTTAGTTGGTTGGGGCCGGAGCTTCTTGTCTGTTGCTTGGCCCACCGGGGTCCAACTGATGTTTTTCTTTAGCTCCGGAGTTAGTAAGTTATTTGGCGCCCAGGGATCTCCATCGTCGGGCAGCTTACTGAATCTGTGAGTCCTGGTTTTTGATTCATCAGGATGTTTATCATGATTTATTTGTTTGTTCTTGATGATTCATTTACTAGTTAGAGATTCACCACGAGGACCGAAGAACTAAATGTTATGAACCACTGCAGAAGCTGAGGGTGAGGTTACGGCCGTGTAAAATCGATTTAAACCCGCCAGTAACTTTGTGTTACTGATCGTTCCAAGTCGATACTTCTGTGGTGGTTCTTTTTGTTTTATGTCTTGGTGTTTAAAATATTTTTGTGCTGTAGGCGCCTTATGTATGATTGCATATTTTTAGTTAAGGTAACTGAGTGGCCACCTATTGGGAAAATAGCTGCTCATTCGGCTTACGAAGTGTTTTCATGGTATAAGTGCCTGATTGTTAGTTTGGGTTTTTCCCACCTTGGTTTATGGAGTGGGAGTCTTTTTCTGATTGCGCCTTTTCCTGATCTTTGCCTACTTGTACTTTTTTTCCATAATATTATCGTACACCAATGTCAATAAAATACATTTTGAAAATAGTAATCAAAATATACTCAACAAAAAAAGTTAAGGAAAATGTGTTCAAGTGCTTATTGCAATAAATCCAGTAAATAGTTAGAAATTCAAACTTTAGTATATTATAAAGTGTCTTTTTATCTTTCCAATGAGGCCTCATTTGAAGTTGTAGCATTGGCAGTGGCTGAGAAAAACAATGTCAAAGCTGACTAGTCGTCAATCCAGTTTTCACAAAATTGCAATATTGTTGGTTTGAGTAAAAAGTGTCAATGTAGACTCGTGCCTTGAAAGCATAGACTGAAGAAGAAAAGTTTTCTCATGATAACAGATCAGTGCACAAGACAAGATGTTGAGGCATGTCATACTGCTTTTACTGCATCAACACCATTTCCTAGATGGCAATATCAGGCTGCAAAGCACCACAGCCTACCGACAATTCATTAATCTGACTAACAATATGCCAAATTTTGTGCTGAGAAATCAGCCTCCTTTCTTCCTGAAGCACCTCAGCAAGAGCCTGGAGAGTTTTTTGTACCTGCAGTATTCCACACCAGACCATATCATGCTGTCCCAGATTGTGTAACACTTGTTCAGCGGGAGGCATGTCTGGTGGGTGGTTTGCCTAGTCATTGACCTCAATGTTGTTCCAACGTAGGTAATCTAGGGTGATACTGGGCAATTTCATTTGACATTATCCTCCTGGTACCAACAATGGTACTGGTGCTGAAAATGCTAAACAGGTCTGGTCATCTCAGTGTGTACACTACAGCTATTCATGAGAAAATGTGTCCATAAAGACAGGTTATTGTGTGAAAAAGCTCCAGTGACAATTGATGCACAAATCGAACAAAATGGCAATTTTGTGAAACATGGAGGGGAGACCAGTCAACTTTGACATTGATTTTCCAAGCTTCTGTAAGTGCTATCTTCTCAAATAAGCCCTCATTTGAAAGATAAAAAGACACTTCATAATAATATGGAGTTCACATTTCATGAAATATAACTGTTCTTGTGTTACAGGCCCTCAAACACATTTCCCTTAACTTTTTTTGTTGAGTATAATTCAAATTACTCATTAAAAGGCTTTCCCCATCTCATTTAACAAGTTCGCATTTAGCCGCCCAGGCGGTCTCAGAACACAATCTGATTGTTTTTTCGACCCAGGTCGTATGTACCGGCACACAAAACAGCCTAATCCTTGACTTTCATATCTTTTTTTTTTTACTCTTTTTCCCTTTTCTTTTCTTTTTCTTTTTTTTTTCTTTTCTTTTTTCTTTTCTTTTTTTTTCTTTTTCTTTTCTTTTTTCTTTTCTCTCTCTCTCTTTTTTTACTCTCTTTTTTCTCTTTTCTTTTTCTTTTCTTTTCTTTTTTTTTCTTTTTTCTTTTCTCTCTCTCTTTTTTTTGTTTTAGGCCCAAGGCACCCGCGTCATTCCACATCTCATTCACATGTCTTCAACTTTTTTTTATGTATCTCTGCGTCAAATGGCAACGTTCAACAATATTCTCTTCAACTTGCTAAGCAGCACATGCCAATTTTTGAGCCTTTAAAAAACCACATTTTTGTGTGTTTGTTTGTTCATGCACCATTTAAAACAAGACAGGACTTTACTTATCTTTCCTCCTGCTAACTCTCAATCCACCAACGATATGTACCCAAGAACCGTATCTAAAGATTTGTTAAAATCCTTAAATTTTTTCCTGTATTAATCAAATCAAAATACAGTCATTTCCAGCACCCAACCAACAGCCAAAGAACCAGCAAAACAATTTAATCACACACATACATAAACTTGTGTACCAATATTTCTACAACTGCCTATTACTGATTAAAACTTAAAACTTCATTAAAACTTTGTGCATGTACCAATTATTAAACATTCACCGGCCTCGACATGACTACATCACCCAACACCATATGTGCTTGAAAAAACGAAATCCGTTATTTAATCATTTAAATATTTTAGTTTCAAACTAACGGTACTGAGTCTCTATATCATGCTTTTACACTAACAGATAAATAACGGCAAATAACAGCGATTTGTATGGCGGATGTACTCAAGCGAAATGTCGAGATTCAAATCCTGCCCAACAACACAACCACAATACAGTCCCTGCATCAACTGTGAATACCCCAAAATAACAGAATAAACGCCAATTACCCAATAAGATGCAGGCTAGAACTTTATAAACCATTAGAGTGAATCCACCCTCTCTAATTCCTATGCCACCTAGGCGCCCACATAAAATGTATGTTCCTTGAGACATAAAAATTTATAATACTTTAGTATACGATCAACTATTTACAACTCGTCTACTTTCGGTGTCAACCGAATCCGAGCAGAAATCGCAACTATCTCCAGCCCCAGTCCGAATCTCACATATTCAACTATAAAACACTATGATATTAAAGGATAAAGGGGGGGTCTCATATGCGCCCACGCACCAATTTTGTTCTTGCTTTGCATGGTGAATGCCTTCATTCTAACACTTATAAAAATGCACTTATTTATTTTGAAAAACATTTTTAGGTTTCAGGATAGCACCCTGACGTACACCATCTTTGTGACCATACCTGCCTTATGCTTTGCCTATATGTTACCTCTTAAATAACTTTTATTAGCCCAATTAAAACTGGAATCAAAAAAGGACTCCATATGGCTTACTTTGATACCATTTTGGCTTCAATAGATAAATAATTAGATTTTCTATGGAAACTCAAACTTGAAATTGTCAAAATTTTATCAAAATTATTTTCGAGAATGACAAATTGTGTCTCATATTTTGATATGTTCTAGTGCTTGTCAACCCATGATACTGTCTATAAAATTGGCCAGCGGTACCCTCTTCATGCTGGTAAAGTTTTATAAAATTTCAAAACCGGTAACACTGTCGAAATGTACATGATATACATGTAAGTCAATTTTTGACAAAAATGGATTTTAATGTTTTTAGCTGTTTTTTTTTTCGTCTAAAATCATATTATTCCACTATTTTATCATTAGGTATGATAAAACACATAAGTAATATGAATTTTAGCATAAAAATGCTTATTTGATTTGGCAATTTCACATATTTAATATTTAATAAAGTTATTATTTATTTATTATACAAATGATCAGCAAATATTTTCAGGTCTCAACAAAAATTTCAAATATATTAATGAAAGGTTCTATAATTTCATCACTAAATATATCTTTACGTTAAGATGTATTTGGATAATTTCATTGGAGTAATATTAACTTAATTTGTGATTGACCACCGTAATGGTAATAGACATTTGATTGATTCCTTGATTTGTTTTACCATCTTGTATTGTCGTTTATAAAATTGTACATAACTTTATTTATTTAACTGTTGTTGATGCCAACTTTAGTCAAAAGATTGACAAGAATACCAAATACAGTGGCACTTTCTAACGTTTCTATCACCGTTATCTTCATACTTATCCAGTAAGTACATAATTCAGCTATGTGACAGGCTTTTCTCTTTGTAAGTGTTCAGATGTGATGCTCAGGTATAGCTTTCACTCTCAGATTGTTTTAATTCTTCATTAAAAACATCCATTATTGACATTATTGCGAGATTCTCTACCATTTAGATGTGTGGTGTTTTTTTTTGTTTTTTTTTTTCTATTTTTGAAATGAATATTAAGAGAAATGAAGACAAATATCCAAACTTGATGTTTAAAAATCTCAACATTTATGACTCATGTTCATGCGTTTAGTAGTCAATTATAAATACAGCGAAATGTTTGTAACTTCATGCTGATAGTTGTCTAGATGCTCTTTGATACTATCCTTGGTAAGAAATTATGGCTGATTTGTCCATTATCTGTAAGCTAGGTAAACACCTCTCAGCTACATGTAAGCTTAGAAGTTCAAAAGCTCCATTGTGGGTTAGGGTTTACAATTATGAAGTGTTGGAAGCATGTTTGAAACTTCTAGTAAAAGGTGTGCCTGCTGTAGCAGATGATTAAATGCATGCATTAGATTGATAACTTTTATCTCAGATTTGATTTGGTATAACCTGTTTCAAACATGCTATTATGTATTGTTAAAATGCTGTCAAGTACATGTATATAATGCATCAAATAAAAGAGGAAAGAAAAACACACAAAAGTAGTTAACCGGTTCCTGTTGTTAGCAACTGAACATAATGAGATTTCATTTTCTCTCTTCATCCTATTGGTTTTGCTTCATTATATACTTGGGTGGGTGGGGTGTTTTTCTGAGATCATGATATGAGCAGCAGGGAAAAAACTGTCCTTAGCCTCATCTGTTTATTTTATGCAAACTGCTAAATCCTTTAGGTTTTCCTTATAGCATGAGTTACAGGATGTGGAAATCAGCAATGTAATTGTATAAGTTCATTAAAATAATTAACACCTAATTAACAACTTATTTTTTGAGAAAAAAATAAAATAAATAGATAACATAAATAAAATAAACAAACAGTAAAAACTATGTAATTGCAACATAAACACGAATACATTATAGAGAATGGCTTACAAATAGATAGAATCATGTTCTAAAATCTAATTATGAAAACTAACAATGATGGGCAGATAGCTTTTTAAGGTCCATGACAGGGTGCAATTTTCTTACTTCAATCAATATTCAAAATATGTATAACAGCGTTGATGGTCATGCAAGAGACAAAATTGCTTACCTGCAAAATTTTTCACAAAAGTTTTCTTTGTAACATGATAATAACATGAACTACTTATAATTCGATAAAATCATTATTAATTTTACGTTTTTCAGAATTCCGACTTGTATCATTCAATGTTCTAGAAAAAGATGTTACCGGTCTTCAAATTTTACGAAATTTTCAGCATATAATCTGTATATGTGTAGCCTAATTTAAGGTTAAAATTATAGGTTGACAAAACCGGGAACATGTTGAAATTGAAAATCAAACTTGTGTTTACACCATTATGGAGCTAAAATTTTGGGTCATCTGCGAAACAAATGATAATCAGCTGATTTCAATATTATAGCTATCAACAATTATGCAATACTAATATGATCAGTGATCATTCTAGATTATTTTACAAACAAACAGAACCAGGAACTTGCTATTATGACGGTTATTGGCGACTTTAATTACACAAACCCCTATATTCAGACCCCCTCTAATACAAAATGCTGTATTTAAAATTTTTAAGTAGTTAAGAGAAAATCTATATTACTAATTAAGTGGTCATGCACCCAGCATGCAATATGCATAATATCATAAAAATCGGTGCGTGGGCAGAACCCTATGTAAATTTCATATACCGTGAGACCCCCCCTTTGATTCTATATTCTGCAGCACTCTTATTCACTTCAGAGTACTATTTATAATACTTAAAGATTTTTTTTTTATTTTTTAAGTTGCAAGACCTATCGCCATACCAACATGCCATCCGATCTTATCCAAATTAACACCCCCACAAACTAAACAATTCCGATTCGTGGAAATTAAACATGTTAACTGAAATATTCAAATTATTATCCATCTAAACTATCGAAAATAGATTATTTATTTATTTATTTATTTATTTATTACCATTATTATTATTATTATTTATTATTATTATTATTATTATTATTATTATTATTATTATTATTATTTATCTGAAAATCTAATCAGAATTATAATGTAGACTATTAACTACAAACAAGGTATCACCACCTCTCTCCCGATGCATTTTTGCGTTTCGAGCACATTTACATGGTATATAAATATCCCGAAGCATTTTTGTGTTTGAAGCACATTTAAATGGTATATAAATGGACATAAAACGACATTAAATTAGTACATACGAAGATTTGTATCAAGGTAATGGAATGGAAGGAAGTATCATTATTCCGAAACTTATCTAAGACGGGACCATGCCGGTCACTTGGAACATAGCACATACAAACAGTAATCGTCACGAAATGGAACGTATTGGTTAGGTAGAGAAGTATAAATTATAAAGCACGCATATCAAAAAATTAAAGTGATTCTTATTAACCGAAATAATTTTTCGTAAAATACACCAAACTTCTTCATATACTCACAAAAATTGGCGAAACAACATTTCTTGTTAAAATTAAACAACGTCTGCATAATATACGCATTCCTTTATGACTTACAAGTATCTCTATTTCTTAATAAATTTAAAATATTGATCTCCAAAGTAGTCTCCCTTATTTACCCGTAAATATCAAGTAATAATTAAAACAAAATGTCTCCTCGACCACAAAGCACAGAAAACGCCTGGTACATATATTTCCAGACCTTATCTAAGCTTTCATTTAAGCAAATACCACCCACAGGAATTTAAAGAGTGACAAGTAACAATGGTTTAAGCTGGTTGCCACAATTTGCCAAAATTAAAAAAATTTAATAAGCGGTGCCTCCCCAATGCCTGCATAAAAAACGCACCAACGGCCACAAAACATCTGCACCTCAGCACGCCAACAACCATCCAACCGAATGAGCTAAAACAAATGTAAACCGTTAAACGCATAAGCCACCAAGTAACCCATATTTATCAAACTGACCCACTACGCCCCTCGGCCCCGGCTACACCTCTACGCACACACATACCACTTCCACCAAAAACACACATTTGAAAATTCAGACATTTGATGACAAATACCGGTAGATGCTGCAAACCTCAATTTCATCTTGAATTAAAACTCTTTGTCCGAATATTAAAAACTTATAAACGAATATTAAAAACTTATAAATACAGAAAATCAGTAATAACCTTATTAGTCTTGATCTAACGGTAGAACATCGAATATCTTTGAAAACTAATCGATTTTTGTCTTGAAGAGAATAAATTCAAATAATAAGCTTTCTGACCAAACTACAAAAAAATCGGTACTTTCATTTGATCCATATATAATGCACTATTTTAGAAACCAAAATATTATCTTCATAAACTGTCAGTGAATAATGATCATGCCTGATTATTCTCCAAGCATTGGCCTTTGATACAGAAACAACTTTCAAGTCAAATAATGACATTGAAAACTGAACAAAATAAGAATGTACTTATCTTAAATAGTCGCTGATAAGCTGGTAAAGGATGTATGAAAAGCTACATACGTGTATACTGTACACCACATCAGCTCGAATACATCGAAACTCGATAACAACTGAAACGGTTAATTCAAAACTATTCCATTGTGAGCAATACTTCATATATGCAAGCTTAAAACTAACTTATACAAAACTGCTATGAACGAATTTCTTTACGACCCGACATATTTAATTGATGTAAAATACTTTTGCACTAACACAGTCTTTTGATCTAAATTCTTAAAACATCTCTCATGAAACTGCAAAACGCAATTAAATCTGTCCTTATTTATAATCTAGAAATCGTAAATATACTTATGATACTAATATCTCTGCATATCACACGCATCCACGTCATAGATATCCGATCTTCTTCCTCTAGTCCACAAACAAGAAAATTTGACGAACAAACGAAACGGTAACAATCTAGCGAAGCAACGAGCGTCGATGATTTTTCAAATTTCTAAAATCCTGATATACACGCTACTTAGAAGTGCTCACTGCCAATCGCACCATTTTTACGAAATCCTCGAGACAATACATGAACTCAAATACCAACCATATTCAGCTAAAAGACCGACCGAAAAGAAGTGCATATCATATGACTTCGATTTAACGCAAAATTCAAAACGCTGTGACTTGTAAGGTTTTCGGAAGATTTCTTATGTGAAATGCCCAAGAAATTTTCAAAATTTCACATTCTAGGCACTGAAATGACGTTTATTGCAGTCGAAAAATTAGTTTCTATTGTATTTAGGCATGTAATGTTTTGTGTAACTCAAGCAGTGGCTTCTTTAAAAATTGGACAAAATCTTTGAATTTAATATAGCATCATATAGGAAATAGGAAACCTTTTATAAGACCATGTTCCCCCCCTTGCCCAACTAAAATATTTTGAACACAGCTGTAATTTTGTAAATGACATAAAATATCCAAATGCCATGTTTGGGCAAGGGGGGGAAGGCTGTCGAAAAGCCCCAAAACCGATAAATGGGTTCAGGTCCATTATTTGTAATTCGCCAAGGCTATGGAAATATACTGTATTTGTATGTTCTACCTGAATGAACAGACCAGACTGACTGTCCTATTTTAATAGGTATACACAAAGTGTATACATATAATGCATATAGATATACTGTGCAAAATATGTATATCAATATTTGATGGTTTATGTTTTACTTGAGATATGCCTCCGTGGGCTTAAAATCAAATGGCACTTCAGCATCACACAAAGACTGGTTCTACCATAATTTGATACATGCAAGCCATTGTCTGATTGTCAGAAGAACTTCCCTAATGTCTACAAAACATATGGAGTAACTATTCAAAGTAAAAGTTGCATAATTTATTTGGCATAGTATATTTAAGGTACAGGTTTTTGCATAAGTGATGGACAGTGCTGTTTACATTTATAAAACTAATAAAGATGTTGTACCTGTTATTAGTGGATAGATAGTTTCTACCCAAAATTTTGGGTTGCAATAAGCATATTGTAGCATTTCCTTGATAATCTGTTGCAAAAAATATGTTTTCTGACAAAATATTTTTTTGAAAAATTCTGACCCCCTCCCCCTTCGACATAGATTTATGCTGCATGTATGTAACACCAAGAGGTTCCCACCATCTTGTTGCATTGATCAAATGTTGGATTTTACGGGGAATGCAACACATTTTCTATACAAATCACACAGAAGCTGCCAGAAACACTCAAACTTTGGGCGGGAAACCTATGAAATCTTCCGAAAACCTTGCCGAGATTGATTTAAACATCGCAATGAAACCGTAATGTCAAAAGTCACAGATCTACAAAGAATCTATATAATGAGCCCCACCCCAACCCCCACCAAAGGAAATAGAAAAAAAATGGACAGGCCTAACGGAATACCGATGGAAACATTCCGTCTACTAGCATTTGAAAAGAAGTCCTGAAAAAAAGAAGCGGTGCGTTTCTAAAGTGTTTCAGTATATATATTATATATACCTGAAAATAAGCCTAGTTTTATAAGCTGAATACATTGTCCACGTCATGGCCGACGGTTTTCAAAACTATGCTAACATCTTTTCAGGTCATGTATCATGAAACCATTCGGTGCAATTGTTCTTTTGTTCTTATCAAACCCTGTAATTGGCTACTCATGTTATACTTTTAATTTTACGCTGTCTGTACGATATAATTTAAGCTGATATTTTCTATAATCTGAAGCAATTATTAAAATCTGTCTATGGAAGTAGGTCATCTAGGAATGGTCTAAAGGACAGTTCAAAACGTGATGAGGCGCCATGACTTTGTGTCATAATAAACTTCAGTAGTGGCTCTATTGTTTTATGTTTTGGTGTTGAATGTGTGTACTCTTTGCACCATTCCCTAGTCTTATGTACGTTTTCTATTATTTAGTTATTGGAAACTAAGCGGCTACTTTTTGGGAAATAGCTGCTCAGTCGGCATACGGTATTTTGTTTGCACGAGTATCTGACTGTCGATTTATTTATTTATTTTTGTCTTTATTATTATGATTTTTTATTTTTTCTTGTCACTATCGTTTTTGCAGTGGGACATTCGTTCTGATTGCACTTTTTCCTGAAAATTGCTTACTTTTTCTCTTTTGTTATATATATCGTAAGCCGAGTAAGTAGCTATTTCACAATATGTGGCCATTACTAAATACTAGAGTATGCAAATGTTCATAAGATGCAACCAATACAAAAAATAACACCAAAAATTGAACAATTAGAATCACAACAGAAGCATAAGATTTTTTTCCTTAAAGTTCGATTGTTATATAGCCAGTGCCCTGACTTATGGACTTTAAATGTAAAACTGCATTACTAGCAATTGAGCCGCGTCTTCGGGGTTTCCGACCAGGTCCGACATAAACCGACCTGTATAATCACAAGAGACGGCTAGAAACTTGAAATTTCGTATTTAGGAAGAAGTGAAATTGTACTATTCGAGTAGCGAAAACAAAGGCGCTGATCAGCTTCGCATTTACTGGTTTTCTCATGACGCGGTTCAATTAATGATAGTCAGCAAAAATTTAGTAAAATGTGACACTGATGAATATGATGAACAAGAATGTGGTAGGAGAAATATAATTTGTAACTCCACTGTGAAGTCAAAACAACTTAAATATCTGAAACTACTCTCTTTGAATATGTCCCTTTAAAAAGGACACTAGGGTTTAAAAATGTGTTACGTACGGAGAAATTAACGTAACGTTTTATAGATTGACCTATTAATATTCCAAGACAATCATGTCATCCACATGAAGGCCATAGAGACGAGTTATAATTTTCTACATTAATTGCTCTCATCACTTTTCCTAGCTAAGAATTTAATTTCCGTTTCCTCGGCTCTGTCAATAGCTCCTGCTGTCACTGTTTCAAGACAAGCTAAATGGTATCCCTTCTTTAATGTCTCTAGGATGAACACAAAAAGATGACGCCATGCATCTTCGCTCTCCTTCGTGTACCCTTGCTCAAGTACTTCCATCCATACTTTCGAAATGGCTTTATAAAATTCTTCAAAATACACCGGTTTAAATCCCGTGAATTCGACATGCCTCTTGCCCAAGTTGAGTAGAGGTCCTGACATGTATGTTTCAAGGTCATCTATGTTTTCAACGGCTGTATCCACCTTTTGCATAAATCGTACTGCATGTCCTTTAAACTTTGAGTTTATCTCAAGGTATTCATCTTCGACCTCTTCACATCGGAAAAGTTCTTTGATTTCTGGATATTGCTTGAATAAGTTCAGAAAGACGGATATCCCATTCTCGGTAAGGTTGCATGACAATTTTCCCCATTGCGATTTGATAATATCTTTATCTCCGTCAGATAATCTGGATAATTTGACCTCCGGTTGGTGGAATCTGTCATAGAAAACACGTCCGTCATTCTTGAGTGCTTTCGAATTTTTATTAATTAATGCAATTGATGCCGTACAGCCCATAACTCGAGATACGATACCAAAGTATTAATCCTACACAATAATCACTTGTGTAATATTCACACTTTGTACACACTTTATGTTGGTCACGTTAATAACATTCTGCAGGTTATATATATTATCCAGTATAAAATTGATTTAATTATTGCACGTGTCGCCAGATATAAAGTGTCAGAAGTTTGGTGTTTTGTTCATTTAATGACCGACTCACACAATAATCACACTGAGTGTGACTGAAATTCTATAACTATATAAAATACATGTACATGTATTCCCATTCTGTGGCATTTTATCCTTTACGTTGGCGCAATGTCTCGACATGGATGCGTTCATATTACAATCATAATGTGCGTCTGCTACGGTCAGTGGACATAATTATTCGCCACCTTTTGAAAATTCCATAGACTTACATGTATTTTCATGTTAGCAAGAAAAAATATTCTGCTTCTCCTGGTCAACATATTTTTATGTTTTTGGTGTCATTTGAAAGGTAAATGAATAAAGCAATAAACAAGATATTTTCCATTTAATTCCATGTCTGCGTTTTAAAGCTACAATTTTTTAAAAACTTGCGATTTTTTTTTAGGACACTTTTTGGGCAACGTCACCATTGACGTCAATGGGAAAGTGGCTTTTTCAAAATTTCCCAAAATTTTAAACTGCTGTATATACAAAATGCAACGTTGAAACTTCACCAACTAACCTTTGTTTATTGCCTTAATTATTTAACTTTCAAATGACACCAAAAATGTGAATATATGTTGACCAGAAGAGGCAGTATATTTTTTCTTGCAAACATGAAAATACATGTAAGTCTATGGAGTTTTCCAAAGGTGGCGAATAATTATGTCCACTGACTGTGTATTTCAGAAAAGCAGAATGTCGCGCGGTAGCCTGCAAAATGTTATCACTTATTATTTTGAATGTTAACAATTAAATTACTACAAATCCTGTCTTCAGAGCGTGATTCCTGATTCAACTAAAGTATCAGTTTGTACTAACTTAAGATGGCAGTTACTGCTAATCTGATAATATTTGTCTTTTATTCACCAAAGAGCAGATAATGATTTATCTTGGCGTAGCTCATTAAAGCAGCTAAAAATAATCTGCTTTAATGTCCAGTGACGCACTCATTACTTTCTTACAAAGCACTATAATGCGCATCTTGTTTGATGTGTTCTTTGGTTTGCTTCAGAATACAATGTTCACGCATGCAATATATTTAATATACACTAATTTGCTGCTATGTTAAGCACAGACGCTAAAATAGCCCATCTTTATATTTTTCATAGAAAATTATAGAGAACAATAAAGTCACTGACGTATTGTCTATAATGATAATCCCCTTGGGTCTCCCAGAAGCAACGGTAATTGATTTGTTCTACGCAGTAGACCTAAGGCATTACTAAAACTTGCCCATGTTATAAACAGGGATTTTTATAGCTAAGCATTGCAAATTTTCATAAAAAATATTATTTTTAACATTTTGTTCAAAACATTGATTGTGGGTACACGATAGAACCGCCTCGCCGAGGCGGTTATAACGAGTACCCACAATCTATGTTTTGGATCAAAAATAAGAAAAATTGCATACCCCTATATACCCCCACTTTTACTATAAAAGAGACCCCCACTTTACTATGAATGTGGGGTTCAAGAGAGTATACTTTTCATGGAAATGTTTTCCTGATGTAAAATCCAGTCGCAGCTGGATGTATAAACAGTTTTATCTCAGTAGGAAAGTTAGTCAATGTCTTAGAATTTCCACATGCAGTTGATTAATATATGCTTTTCATGAAATTCTGCGTTGTCATTTCGTTTTATAATTGTACAGTTATTTTAAATGTATTATTCCCATTAGTGTTTTGTATCCAGATCACATTAATTCTGAGGCACGAGTTTTAGAAACGGTGTATCCTACGGTAAGGTTTATAAATTAATAAATGGTTTTCAGTTGTTTTTCTCGATTTTCATCATGGATTTTGCTTTATCTCTGAAGCTGTATTTATTCAGGACGCAGCTAATTAGACGGAAATATCGACGATCTAGAACGGCATCGGGTAAAAGAATGGATCAGAATGTCTGCCCTTTTGCTTGCGATATGAAGGGAGATATACACTGTAAATAAATCTATTTATTGCATGTTTATCGTCGATTAGCGTTTATATAGATTGACATTATGCAGAAAATAATTGTAGTTAGCTGGCTTGTTTGTGTCTAATAAGGCTGAACGTTTAATCCAAGAAGAAAGATTTTCGCGCAGCGAGACTTATATCTGTGTGATTAGAAAAAAATCTATCGCTGTGAGATATCGTGAAATGTGTACATTTAGTAAAGCCAATCTCGCAACATCCTTTGATGCTAATGAATCTAACACTATGGCAATTTAAATGTCTTTAAGTGTGTCAGTGCGATAAGAGGAATCTTCAAGTTCCATCTTTAACATAGCACTGATTGCACTTTAGATGTACAGTCAGAATACACAGCTGAAGAGCAAGAACGCAGAATTTGCATTCGCATTTTACGTGCATGCGGAAACAATTAGTTAAGAAGTGCGTTAGAAATTTGACTCTACACCATTTTGTCAGATACATAGCATTTTGTGTTTTTTTTTTTGCATTTAACGTGTATGTGACATTTCCATACGTATAATTATTAAACTGATAAACATCAACGTAACAAGACTAGTGTCTTTGCATGTCTTCATGTTGTTTTATTCAGTCATGAACAAAATTTGATTCAATCCACTTTATAATAGATTGATGTAGGGGCATATTTCTTGATTTCCCAACTCCTACTGAGCATGCACATCCGGAAAGCTTTGGCTAAGTTGCAACAGTTATAAAATGAGAATGTAGAAGCCATTCTTACTGATTGGTGTACCTGCAATTATTGTATGTTCCATACTACCGTGGTATGGCCAGCATATTGATTAAGGGTTGTTCTTATCTCGCATCTTGCATGTGCAACTTTAACATACGGGGGAAAATAAAAACGTCGCGAGTAGTACAATTATTTCGAGTTGCATTATCAGCTTTACATTAAGACATTTGCTCTATTTTGTAACATACTGAAAAAAAAAAAAAAAAAAACAGTCGCGGATCGTTGTAAAAACACAAACCTGTACACGTTGCGTAATGGACGCAAGACTCATTTAAGAATTTTATACTGATCACTTTCATTTAAAAAAATATAGGTGCCATTTTTGCCACCTACAAATGAGCCGCCTCATGGGAAAACCAACAATCTGCATATGCAAAAACAAAGACGCAGATCAGCTTCGCGGTAACCGCGAAGCTGATCAGCGCCCTTGTTTTCGCTACACGGATAGTACAATTCCTCTTATTCTTAAATCCGAAATTTCAAGCTTCTAGCCTGCTTCTGTGCTTGTACAGGTCGGTTTGTGTCGGACCTGTTCGGAAACCACATTGTTGGTTTTCCCACGAGGCGGCTCAAATATCTGTTGCCATTGGTTTTCTTTCTTTTTATGTATATCAATATGTTGTTGAATGTATTTGAATTTAGGTAAAAGTAAATTAAGAAATGGGGTAATTTAAAAAAAAAATCCCTTTCCCAAGACAGAGGTGGGAAAGAACTGAATTATCAATCAGGTACTAATTACAAAGAAAACATATTTCAAGTTGAGTGAGCAGCTATTTCACAATAGGTGACCACTTAGTTACCCGTACTAAACTAAATAAATGAAAACGTACAGAAGAGGTGCAAATAGCACAAAAATTCAACACAAAACATAAAACAACTATGTAGAACCACAACAGAAGTATTGCCTTAGAACGGTTAGCAATATAAGATTACCGGGGGATGAAACCGGTTTTGAATTATCGGATCCCAACCTCACCCATAGCTTCTGCAGAGGTTTACAAAATTTAGTTTTTTTATTCGGTCTTCGTGGCGAATCTCTAAATAGCCAACGATTCATCATCGACAAACAAGTAAATTATGATATGCGCTATGAAGAATCAAACATGAAGACTCGTTTGTCTCACACTAGTGAGAAAGTCCATTTATCTATATTTCTTGGTTATTAGATTATTCATGTGTGCCGGGTACAGATTATAAGAATCTTATATGGGGTTCTGTTCTAGATGGAAGTTTCCAACCCAAGGGATGACCGTGCTGAGCGGAACCGAGGCTCCGCCGAAGTTCCGCTCAGCACGGTCATCCCGAGGGTTGGAAACTTCCATCTAGAAAAGAACACCATATTAGATTTTTTTTTCTTGCACAACAACCCCCCAAATCTGGTTTATTTCAAGGTTTTGCGTAATTTTGTTTGCGCACTTAGCCTGGGTGAGAACACCTGGGTGAGATGCAATTTTATCACCCAGGCAAAAAGTGTGGCAATTTCTGTCTGGTGTGCAAGAAATAATATGCTGCCCTGCAATAAAGTATAACGATTTTTCATAACTGGGGAGAAAAATCACTCCTTTGTATAAGTTTCGTACATTTATAAACCAAGTCATCAGAAAATTCTTGTTCCGGAAGGCCCTCACGTAAAAGCGTCTTCAACCTAAGATTAAATTTGGAAATCAGTTCATCAGTCAGAGCACTTACTTAAACAGGTGATTATGAAAATCACCTTGTGCAGTACAATTTTTTTATAAATCAGTCACAAGATATAAGATGTGTTTCCCTTTGTTGAAATAATTATCTTAAATATCACTTCCACTGCTGGGAATCATGTGACCGCAAGTGTTTCCATATACACCAAAATGTAAACAAATGACGTCATCAGTTTTGTTTTCTTTCCAAATAACTTCAAGATACGCTTGTTGATTTTTACGCCACCTAGTGCATTCCATGGACAACCCTATTTGGAAGAATTTGAGTCATAGTTTGTGGCATTTCACCTGGCCAGTGTTTCAAACACTTCAAAACTTCACTTAAAATACGCTGTTACCCTACACACATAAGCTTTATTTCCTTCAATATCTTAAATATTAAATGTTAACCATGACATTGAAATTCATTACATACTGCTGTGGTATTATAAAAACGTGGGAAGTTGTTTTATAACGGATAAAACCAAATTCTGCAATTTTACGAGCAGATTACTTTGCTAGATACCATATACACAGCAAACCAAATTGATTCCTTCCACACAAATAAATTGTGTTCTTATTTTCTGTCAGTTTAATATTTAAGTAGATTAATTTTGGCTCTCTAAAATTGATTAGGTCCAATACAGTGACGGACAAAGCCATGTTTTTCGCTAGTTCAGAAAGTACTAGATCATACAAACTGTTTGACTCTTTACCACTCATATCCATCAATGGTATTTTAAATGTTTCATGTTGAATATCTTTTTCTTTCTTCATTTCTTTATTTACTATACCCGACAAAATTAGAAACGTAATGATGCCATTAACCAATTTTCCATAAAGCTCATAAGAATTAACAAACTTTTATGGATTCCATTTCATAGATATGCTATTCGATCACACTATTAAACAAGGGGCAAAAACTGTGCTTCAAAAATTAGCCATCAACCAGGTGGGGGTCATTTTTAAGTCACTTTAAAATTGCACCTTTTTTCACCCTCACTTTGGTATTTGCTTTAGATGTTTAGAATCTTTTGAGTACACTTCAACGACCCCAGACACACACTCTTTGCATCTTTTATTCTCATTTTGTTCTAACATGGACTCTTAAAGGGAAAGGCAAGGTTAAAACAAAATGCATCTTAAATGAAAGTAGTTGCCTCTCTTAACAATTTGGTACAAGTTTTATTAAAATCAGATGGATATTAAGAAAGTTGTGTTGGTTTGAATATACATTAATTTCTGTTAAAAGCTTGGATATTCATTAGGCTTAATGCCGTCATAAAGTTCTACTTAAATATGCATAATTAATAATAATGAAACCTTATTAATAATTTTCTGTTAATTTTTGTTACACTTTTTGTACTATTGATTTACTATGTTACGCGTAGCTTTTAGCGTCGTTTTATTTTGATTTTCAAATGACGTTTCAAGCTGTAGAATCTTATTTTGTTTGTTTCTGCATAATTAAGTCCTAAAGCGGGTAAACGTATTGTTCATTTTTTATTTTAAATTAGTTATGCGACAATTGATATACCCTTATTCTTGTATAAGGTTAATTACATGTGAAAAACGGTTATTTCGCTGTTGATGACGTCGCATTAATATACGCGACGTCAGTGCAACGTTTGACATTAAAACGAAAAAGCACGGGTTTTCTCTAAATCTTCCAACGCAATTCGATGACCCCCACTTTTTATTTCAACTTTTGAATGGTTACATCGTTTTAAATCTATTAGTTTAATTTATATAAAACCATATGCGTAGTTTAGGAGATATCGCAAAAATACATATTTTTTTCCAGCTTTGAAAACATGGCGGGAAAGTTAATTTTGCTTGTAATCTCATCAGTTTAAAAGCAAATAGTATCAAAATTTAAGAAAATATCACTGATCGTATGTTTAAGTTGTTTATGCAAAAATAACACATATATTAAAACACATGTCCGCTACGAACGCGTTTTTATGAAATGCACGAGAAACATTCAAAAAGTTCTGATACCATGGAAACGAGGCCGGTGACATCCCACTTTAATTTCGATTTTAGTCCAAGGATACAATTATCTTGAAGCATGTGAAGTTCCATGAAAATTATATGCGGGAATTTAATAATTATGTTTCCCTTTAAGCCGAATGAGCAGCTATTTCCCAATAAGTGCAAAACGTACATAAGGTTCAAACAGCACGAAAATTCGACTCCAAAACATAAAACAAATAGAACCACAACAGACGTATCGCCTTGGAACAATCAGTAATACAAAAAAATACTGGGGGCCTTACACCAGTTTTTAGAGTCTCTCAAAGACAAGTTCACACGCTCTTAAATTAATGCAAAAAGTATGCAAAAAGTATCAGTTAGCTTTTTACACATATCAAAAACTTCTCCTTACCTTTTTGTACTCACTTTTGACATGCAAAAGCATAGACTTTTCTACCGTCAAGATCGCCATGTGCCCCAGAAAATGAACATACGCACAGTTTAATTCAACAGTTCTTGACAGAAAATTTGCAGAATACGCACCAATTCTTTACATGTCAAAAATTCACACGTGAATCTTGGTACCGTTTCTATATATTAAAAAAAGTTCTTCACAGATGTGATGAATACGTACAAATTCTTCACACGACAATGATAAAAACGTATTAAATTGGAGCAGACATGATACCCAAAAACTTATCGAAACTGGCATATGCAAAATAAATTTCACATTTCTCATAATTAATGTGGTGTACATGGGTGTAAAATTTGCGATATGTTAAATGTGCGTGTCCGACAAACCTGCATTTTATCTGTCGCAGTGCATCTGGTTTGAAAGTAGCTTGTCTGTTTCAGGTCATGCTTAATTTGCATGTTACGCGCATGGAACTTATTCGAAACGTATAAGACACACACCCGGGACACACCGAACTTCTAGAAATTTTTAAGCATGTTTGATTTTTGTGTGTGTGTGTGTGTGGGGGGGGGGGCAAACGCACCAAGAGCGCGCAGCGACTTACGGCGACGTATGCAACAAGCGTACACCAAGCTTAAAAAACGCGCTTTTAACGCGTTTCTAACGTGTCTCCAACGTGCTCCTGGCGTTTTTTGAATTCTACATTTTTGTCGACACGCCCGGCGCGCGTTTGGATTATACGCTAGTGTGTGACTGCTGTTTAAAATAGCAGAATAAGCCAACGTGCGCCGGGCGTGTTGACAAAAATGTAAACTTTGAATGATTCAACCTACGTCAGGAGCACGTCGGAGACACATTAGAAACGCGCTACATGTGCGTTTTTGGTGTACGCTGGGTGTACGTTGATATACGTCGCTAAAGGTCGGTGCGCGCTCTAGGCGCGTTTGTGTTTAATCATGCTTAAAATTTTTCCAGAGGCTGGGCGTGTCTTATGCGAATGTCTTTTACGTTTCGAATAAGTTCCATGACAGACGCGTTGAATTAAGAAATGAATATCATTTTTCTGGTGTTCATGGAGCTATGAACCGCAGTGGGTCGCGTGCAAAGTGAATGAACCCCGAAGGGTGGTTCATCTAAGGAGGTTTTAGAAAAATGTAAATATTACGCTATGAACGCATTTGGCGCACGTGTTATGCACGCTAGTATACGCCACATGCGTTTTCAGATTTTATGAGATATTGCTTCCGTAGCGTGCCCTAAGCGTTTGTGAGACGCGCGTTGAACGTTTTCTGTGCGCCTGTAGCACATGCTTAGCGCGTCTGGGAAGTAACACAAACGTACTTCAACACTTTGAGATTTTTGTACGTCCGGCACACATCTCAGTCAGGCGCTAATGTGTGACTGCTAAAGCGAGTTAAAGGGACAAATTATTTTTATACATCCAAAATCTTAAGCATGTTGAGAGTATTCATACGCCAGAAGCGCGTTTGGGTTATACGCTAATGTGTGACTGCTGATATATAATAAAGCCAGGAAAGCATTCAAAGATTCGTTCTCAATATTGAACAAAACCGAGAATGGCTATTTTTTCTTTTTTTGATCATATTTTAGCTGCAATTGTGCACAAGTCATTTGTAACCACTGCTCATCCACCTACGGGGAAGGGCGGTGATTGTGGCATTTCTGCTTTCAATGCCCTGCTATAAGCCGCACACACAGGGGGCAAACTGGGGGGGTCAAAACTTTGATCTTTGGCCTCACCTTAGAAATAGAAAATTGCCCTGGAGTAAGGATCCTAATGCATAAAACACCTCGTCATACCCCCTGCACTGCGGATACACTCGACAAGTAATTGCTCTGCACTTAAGCCCGGCTATCCCCCACCCTTCACCGTAGGTAAGTGTGAGGGGGGGGGGGGCAATGGTTACAAAGGACTGGTGCATTAGCAATCAATACATTTATCGACGAAAGAATAGAAACATGATGACTATTGTTTTAGTGTGGAGGGTATCAATCCACATTGCATGTGTATAGGGATGCAATGTCAATGATGTTGATTATCTTTTTTCATGTGGCGCTTAGCATATTTCTGTAAAATGGAGGTAATTGTCCTTTGAAAAAAATGTTATTTTACCTCTAAGAAAGGACGCATTGTTGCTGGAAGAATGAATAAGGCCCAAAATAAATATTTGGTGTACATGGCAACAAACAATTTTGATGATGGGAATGAAGTGTTTACACAAACAAAACACTTTGAAAGATTAGCTCGCGCATGGTTAAATAAATCTGATGTATCTGCATGGACTGAGCATATTCATTTATCATTATCCCTCAGAATTTGAAACAAAACTCGATAGACTTACCTAGACCCGGGGGAAAATGGCGGCTTCTTGTTTACAATTTGCACATATCATAAACATTGCGTATCACGTGATTCCCAGCAGTGACTTCCTCAGGTGATTATTTTGATCTATCAAATCACTTGCATAGGTGATTTAAGTATATAAGAAAAAGGGACGGTGCTGTCTGTTCATTTTGCCAGGCACAAATGCCAACATGTTAAGGGAGATGACGAGCATTGTCAGCTAAGATGAAACCAAGAAACATAGAAGCCATATCGACTTTTGTGGGTTTTATTTCATTGAGAAAGTGTTACTTGAAACAGTGATCGGCCAAACCGATCAATGGCCGATCACGATGCGTAGTGATTTTTTGGGGTTACCCTTCAACTTTTAACCCACTG
Organism: Rugalucina vietnamica; assembly: GCA_964017185.1. Classification (NCBI taxonomy): domain Eukaryota; kingdom Metazoa; phylum Mollusca; class Bivalvia; order Lucinida; family Lucinidae; genus Rugalucina; species Rugalucina vietnamica. The sequence continues at coordinate 60,477,757 of OZ024874.1, read as the reverse complement.
CGCGCAGTACTTATTTGAATGCGCGCACCACACTTTCTTTTCACTATTCAACGAATAAGACTCCAAACTTATCAGAAAAATAGGCGCTGTCTTCACAAAAAATAGCCGAAATCCTTCAAAACTGAGCTTGAAAATCACGAAAATTTCACATAAAATTCACAGTTTTTCTCGATTTTCTCTGCGATGCTTACACTTTTGCTGCCTCTGACCATGTGACTGAATGGCGCGTCTTTGCATTGACCCCTCGGATAGCTTAGAATTAGGAAAACAGCGCGAAATTAAAAATAAAACAAAAAAAGTAGGCATTTATTCATGCTATTGCAGTCTTCTCTTGGAGCCAAAAATCACCCGAGAACGTGATTTTAAGATCACTTGTTTCAGTAAGTGCTTTGACTGTTCATAGTCTTTGCGATAAAGTATTGGGAAAAAGCTGCTCACTTAGTTTTTTCCCACCTCGGCCGTTTTTGGAGTTGGAATTTCTCACTGATTGGTCCTTTTCCTCATCAATGCCTATTTCTACCTTTTCATAGTCTTTGCAATAAAATTTAGAAAGGTACAAGTAGGCAACGACCGCTAATCATGGATAATGTTGTTATAACGGAAGTAGACAGACATCGCCACCTTGGTATTACGTTTTCTTCAGATCTTAACTGGCAAAACCATATCACTGAAATTAAAACTAAAGCTTGGCAGCGCCTAAATATACTAAGAGCATTTAAATTTAAATTCGATAGAAGATCGCTCGAACGTATGTATGTGTCCTTTATTAGGCCTACACTGGAATACAGCGGCGTCGTATGGGATAATTGTAACGACCAAGACAAAAAACTTCTCGAAAATATTCAAATCGAAGCTATGCGCATAGTAACTGGTGCCACTAAATTATGCAGTATAAGTAAACTTTATCAGGATACCGGCTGGGAAACTTTAGAGGCGCGTAGACGTAAACAAAAGTTGATAATTTTCTTCAAAATGATTCACGGCCTTTGTCCCGACTATCTGAACGAACTCGTACCCGAAACAGTGCAAAACCGTGCACGATATCCTCTAAGAAATGCTGACAATATATCCACTATTCGTACAAATTCTGTATTATATTACGAGTCATTCCTTCCATCCGCAATACGAGCTTGGAATGATCTACCCAATACAATTAGAAATAGCACTTCTCTTAACCAATTCAAACGCAAGCTATCAGAACAAAGGTCAAAACCTCCAAACCATTTCTATTACGGCAGAAGAGTACCACAAATACAGCATGCACGATTACGTATGGAGTGTAGTGCTCTACAACAGCATCTGTTTAAGAAAAGCCTTGTTGAAAGTCCTCTGTGCACTTGTGGTATCTCAGAAACGTCGAAACACTTCCTACTCGATTGCCAAAACTATCACCAAATCCGTAACCGAACTCTGTCTGATTTTCTCCACCTTCCAACTAAATCCCTGCTCTTTGGAGACCCCAGACTCACAGAGGAAGAAAATACAAACATTTTTGAAGCTGTTCATAAATTCATTACTCAGACAGGGCGCTTTGACAATTAATTTCGCACAGGCATTTGTTGCTGCTCTATTGCGATCTCCGAATCCGCGGGGGTTCGTTTCGGGTGGTTTGAAACTGGGAACATTCATTCATTCATTCATTCATTCATTCATTCATTCATTTATCTATCTGCTCTCATGTCCTCCTTACTCTTCACTGTCTCGCCTCTCTACTTGATTCTAATCTCAGTTTTGCAGTCCGTATTAGACTTTTTCTTTCATTTTTTTTTTCTTTTCACTACGTATAAACATCTAGTTAGTATTATTTCTTGATACTCAATTGTGTATTTTTTCACGTTAGGAGAAGATTCATATAAGCTTCCTTGAAGCTTGTTTTCTGATCCTTTGATTTATTAATTGTCATTATTGCTATATGTGAATTTATTAATAAACTAGTGTTTAAACCAAGTAGGCAACGACCAGAAAAAGGCGCAATCAGAAAAAGATTCCCACTCCAAAAACCGAGGCGGGAAAAAACCAAACTAACAATAAGGTACTTTTACCATTAAAACATTTCGTAAGCCGAATGAGCAGCTTTTTTCCTCAATAGGTGGCCACTCAGTTACTTAAACTTAACTAAAAATATGATAACATGCATAAGGCGCCAACAGCACAAAAAATTCTAAACACCAAGACATAAAACAATAAGAACCACCACAGAAGTATCGCCTTGGAACGATCAGTAATATAAAATTACTGGCGAGCTTAAACCGGTTTTACAGGTACCTAACCTCACCCTCAGCTTCTGCAGTGGCTCAAAACATTTAGTTAGTTGTTCGGTCCTCGTGGTGAATCTCTAACTAGTCAATGAATCATCATGGACAAACAAATAAATCATGATCAATTCCATGATGAATCAAAAACGAGGACTCACAGATTGTGTAAGCTGCCCGACGATCGAGATCCCTGGACGCCTAATAACTTACTAACTCCGGAGCAAAAAAAAAAACACCAGTTGAACCCCAGTGGGCCAAGCAACAGACAAGAAGCTCCGGCCCCAACCAACTAAAATGAGTAGCTTTATGTCGGGGCCATCATAGAGTCTGACGCCCGACCCACCGGCGTGCAATTAAAGAAGGCAGCATAGTTATAAACCGTGATTGGGTTAAAAACTAAGCATGCAGACTGTCGCACAACATTTAAGTTATATCCTATTCGTCTGTAACGCGTAATGAAAAGAAAAATCATTCCTTCCTATAAGTTTCTTAAATTTGTAAACCAAGTCACCATAAAAATCTGGTTCCGATATGCCCTCGCGTAAAAGGGTCTTTAGCCCAACATTAAACTTTGAAATCAGTTCAAAGTGTCTGCGATAAAATTTAGAAAAGTTTTTTCGAAGTTTATGATACCGATAGCCCTGCTGAAGAAGTTTGTCTGTTAAACATTTATTTCGCGCATTGAAGTCCGCAACATGATTGCAGACTCTAGCAAACCTAATAAGTTGCGAAATGATACGCCATAAAAAGCAGGCGAGGAACGTCACCATCCAAAAACGGAAAGTTTACTATAATATCAAAATCAAAGTCATCGCGTTTATCATAAATTTTAGAAGAAACGAATCCATTTGCAATAGAAAGATGTAAGTCTAAAAATGGGGCTTCGGTATCTCTGTTGTTTGCTTTACTCAACTGTAGTTCAGGGGGATAAATTTGTTTGACCATGCCTTCTAAATAAGGATTGTCAATGTTTAAAAGTTAAGGTCATCGAGGTACCTAGAAGTCGAATTAAAAGCCTCGATAACATCAGCTTGATTGTCATGGTTAAGAGAATCCAAAGTCTCTTTCGTAGCAGTAGAAAATGTTTTCTAAGTTTTCAAGTAACTGTGTGTCCAATAAACAAGATATTCCCGTCGGTGCTCAGTGATAGCTCTCCACACCACGCAAGCGGAGTAAACCTCAAAGTGTTACGTAATTTGTTAGCCAGTTAGCCTAGGTGTCTAACTATCAATAGAAAGCTGCTCCCTCGGTTTATCTTATGTTCACATTGTATCATTTTATTTTATTACTCTTGTTTAAGTTAACTTACATTAGGGCTTCAAATTAAGTGTGAGTTTATATAAAAATTCATATTCGGTTGAAATGTTACCTATATGTTGTGGCAACTGGTTTTAGACAAATGAGCCGCCGCATGAGAAAACCAACAATCTGCATATGCGAAAACAAAGACGCAGATAGATCAGCTTCGCGGTAACCGCGAAGCTGATCAGCGCCTATGTTTTCGCAACTCGGATAGTACAATTCCTCTTCTACTTAAATCCGAAATTTCAAGCTTCTAGCTCTTTTCTGTGCTTGTACAGGTCGGTTTGTGTCGGACCTGTTCGAAAACCACATTGTTGGTTTTCCCACGATGCGGCTCAAATAGTTTCTTATTATGCACCGTGAGTGGGTTGAGGAAAGATTATGAACGACCGATACAACGTGGAAATAAGATATTTTGTCAGTCGAGGCAGAATTTCTGATGAGTTCTGATGAGAACAAAACATATCCCCCTCCCAACGCACCCAAAACGTATTCTGTTTTTGGATATGCCATTATCTGATACACGGACAGAATGCAAGGAATCAGAAAAGCATATATGATTAGGAACTAAAGTGCTTCGTCACATCTGTTACGTGTACAGTATTAATGAAAATATGAGAAAAATTTTACTTATTTCAGGCTGGTTGTGCTCTGGACGAGTTCTTGTTGTTCTACGGCGCTGGTGATGACAGTGGGCGTCAATTCGATTTGTTGAATTGTACGCAAATAAAAACAGCAAATTGCTGCCATCATATTTGTGACAAAAATAATTGCGTTGTTGTCGTTGAGAATGTATATCAATATGCTTGGTTTGAGTCCGAAGTTTAAGCAAAGGAATTGTTGATGTTCAGTGGATCGAGTCCAGGGGTGATTTGCAACATTTAAATATAAAATGAATAAATGACTTATGCTCGAACACAATTATTCGAGTATTTTAACAGTTTCTTGTTTTGTACTGCCATCAGTGATCCATTGCAGCAACGCTTATTCGTTCTGTATGATAATGATTAACTACGCTGTATATACATGTAGCTATTTTCAGCGGACCTTTATATTTTATTTGCTATTACTGCAGCTGGTGTTGTGTCGTGTGGCGGCCCTGAAACGTCCCCCGTACATCATCCATGGTGCAGATTATATTTTATTTAGGTCCTTTGCGATCAGTAAAGATATTCAGAGTGTTTAAAACACTCACGTTTAGAAACACTTCTAAGCAATGTTTTAATTATTTGACCCCGTTTAGGAATGTGTCTTTTATTTAGACTTCTCATGTAAATTTTCGAAATTACAGAACAATAGTCTGGCTTTCAGTGCCGGTTTTAAAAGGGCTACTGATGAGGGTTCATTACCCGAAATTGCGCAATATAGTCCATTCTATCTCCCTTTGAATGTTTTTACTGCTTTCAAAGGATCAAACCTTTATATTTTATTTTAGATCAACCCTCTTATAACTGTAGACATCAAACATTATTATTTGTATATTTGTATTGATCTTTGGTTCAGTCTTTAGAAATATTCTTAGAACAGACGCACTTTCAGATAATCAGATATGATTTGACGTTGGCAAATAAGCATAAAAATGACAGCGCTAAATTATTTTCTGGAGATTTCTTGCAAAATTACATAAGGTATATTAGACGTTTTTTAAATTATTAAAGGCTAGAAAACACACTGTCCAATCATAATAATCAGCTTAATTGCGTCCTAAAATGTAATACATTGTCTAATTACTTAACTAACTAGAAAAAGTGCCTTGAGAGGCACGTATACCCCCGGCTGGTAGCCACCAAGCCCCATTCCCTACCCCCTACCTAAACGACCCGGCATAGCTCACCCCTGACATTGAACCTCACATCACCAGTGAAAGACAGTACCCTTATCAAGTGCATTTTAGAAATAAGTAGTGTAAAATACTTTGCATACAGACATGGGAGAGTGTAGTTTTACATGTAGAATGACATATCTATTTTAGAGTGGTATACAGAGCTGACGTGTATACCCAATCTAGGACATAAGCGCGGACATTGTGGGTCAGGTCCTCAGTCCTAGATTGAAATGAAAGTAGAATGTCAATTAAAAAAAAGTCCTAGATCTTGACCTCAGGTCCCACCCCCACCCCCATGCATGGATCCTTGGGTCTATCCCTTGGGTACCTATGTTGTGTTGTAAGCATGAACGCTTTCTGACACATGGTTGTCAAGATAAAGACAAACAGAATATTAATCTTGGTAACTATTGTAAATTATGTGTCCTAGATTTTGACCTCCAGCCCCACCCCTAGAGTTTGGTGCCATGGAATCTAATTCAACCCTAAAGGGTATCTATGATCCAAACAGGAATACATTCCTATAAGTATTTGTTAAGATATGAACTTAGAGATGAAAAAACACTATGTAAATAGCACATTTTCATGGTGACCCAGTTTTTGACCTCTAGCCCCACCCCCGGGCATGGAACCAGAGTCAGAACTCACGGAGACAAAGCCAACCCTATAGGGTACTTATGGTTAAAATATGAATGGTTTCTGATCATTGGTTCATGAGATATACACCACCAGAGAAATTTAAACCAAAACTTTGACCCAAATAAAGGTGACCTAGATTTTAACCTATAGCCCCACCCCCGGGCCTGGACCCAGGGTCCGAACTCACAGAAACAAAGCAAATCCTATAGGGTACCTATGGCTAAAATATGAATGGTTTCTTATCATTGGTTCATGAGATATACACCACCAGAGAAACTTTAACACAAACTTTGACATAAATTCCACGAACGTTCCGGAATAACGAACGAACTAACGAACGAACAAACGAACATACGAACGGACGAACGGAAAAGCGAAAACTATATACCCGTCGGCATAAATGCCGGGGGTATAATTACTGCTTGTTTTATACAGAGTCGGCCATTTTACTCTAATCTTGGGTCAGTTGATCTGTCTCTCTCAATTAATATTACGAAATGTCATTCAATAAGGTGACTCGGTATTTCGCTAGCAATCTAAAACGCTTGGACTACACAGAGAAAAACAACAACAAAGTTTGCAATAAGTAAAGTCCGTCAAACACCTAGGGGTGTCTCCCTCGATTGGAATCAACATTGTTCGGAAAAATCTAGTTATTGATCGTTGCCTACTTGTACCTTTTTATAATCATCTAAGACATTTGGCATTGCAACCTATGTATCAGACATGGGTTAATCATACATAGTAATTTAACCATCAGTAATCGATTATAAATTTTTGAATAATCATGGAATAATCAGTAATCACATTAATATTTTTTCAAAGTAACTTTAATCATAGTTCAATAATTATGTTTTTTAGGCTAGCAATCATCATTATTTGTGATTACTATCATGATTACAGTAAAAAGTTACAATATCAATGTCATTTAGAAAATCTGCACAAAACAAGTTTGTATTGCTGGATACAATATGTGTGTATGTGATTCACATTTAAAATGAATGAAACCTAGTGTGTTGCATTCTATATTTGAAACACAGCTCAAATACCAGCTGACCTGGCTGACAAACCATGACTTGTCTTACATAATCACTTTACAAGGAAGGCTGTGTAACCTTGTGCATGTAAGTGGTTTGCTAAGACAATTTCTCACAGCTTTTATAGACATAGTTGAGAAATGAGACAGTGCTATAATTGTAAACATCAAATTATTTTCAGTTCAATTGTTGAAGGATAAACAGTCAATTTCAATGTTTACAAACAGCCAATTATCTCTCATTTACTTAAACACTATTGTTTTTCATTTACTCAAAATTTCCCCCAAGAGGGTGTGAACTGACACTGAGACAGTGTGTATTTAAAAGTGATTGTTGCAAATTAGCAGTGATTTTTATTTATAAATAAGGAGTCAAGTGGACCAGACTTTTTTACCACCAGGGACTGGTCTTGATCTTTATTTCTATGCAGTAGGTTTGAACATGATATATACTTTTTATACTAGTATGTACGAGGGAAGATCCAAAATAACGTTAACTTTTGATGTAGCTTCAACATAAGTAGATCAATTTTAGAAAAATGTATATTGCGATAAAGATAAGATAAAACAATTACACATTTCGTAAGTTCGCAAACACGCCGCATCATTTTAAAACCATGGTGACGCATAGGCGGCGCACGCGAATTTCGGGTCGTGTCCTGTGTCATACATGTCTTGATAAAATGTAAAATAGGCATGCGAATCGCGCCAAACTTAGTCCAGTAAAAGCTTGGTGTTTAGACAAAGATGGAAAAAGTAACAAAAATAAAGCGCGTCACTGGTGACGTAAATGCGTAATGCGCCTAACAGCATGCAAACGGCTGATGATGAGGCGATTTTGAAGCGATTTAAAGTTAGAATTTGTTTCGAGTTTTGGATACTGACGGAAAATTTGCGAAAAACAAAGCAAAAAAAGTAAAAACTCTTTAACTAAGGTACATGTTGGATAGCGACCGTGAGCGCTGAGAAAGTGTTTACTTCAAAATGAAAAAACAAAAGTCATTGACGTTACAAAATCATAGACGACGTGCGCCGGGTAGATCATAGTGACCTTTTTGTTTTGACTGTTGATTTTTAACGGGTCGGTATGTCTGCCTGATATTTTGCCACAATATTATAGACATATTTCGATTTATGATCATGTTATTTTATAAGCATTTGATTGAGCTGTATAGAAGCTACAGCAAAAGTCTACGTTATTTTGGATCATCCCCCGTACATCCTTTGAGGAGGATGTCTGTGGTGAAACTATGTTTCGTGGAGGATTTAGGATTTACCATGCATCATTGCTAGTGTCAAAGATATAGAAATAATAAAGATGTAGTAGAGAACGGAGTTGTAGTGAACCATTTCAAATTGTCCCTTCATTATTTAATTTGAAATTTAATGATGTATCTGTGTAATGGTCAGGGCAGCTATACCTGTTACGTTTCTGTTGTACTAGACGAAGTGTCTGGATCTTATTCAACAACAGAAAATATATAAAAAAATACAACAAAACTTGTAATCATTAATCATAGAAGTAATCTGATTACTTATTCACATTAATCATGATTTAATCAAATACTCTTGAAACAATGGGTAATCATAATCATAATTTAATCACACAGACAGTCCAGTAATTGTAATTTAATCTTTACTGATACCCCAGTAATTGTCCCATGTCTGCTTTGTATACATAGGAAGTTCAGTTGTTGTTTCGGGAGGTTCGCAGGGTGACGACCACTTTAGCTTTATTTTAGAAGATACACTCCAGCGCAGTGTCGCATGAGAAAGATGAATATCCAACCATGGCAGGACTAAAGGGTATGCTATGTCACATGATGATGCCCTATTAAAATCTCCTTTTCCATAGGACTATTTCTTCTGTAGTTGTGGAATCATTCAACTGTCATATCCAAGGAAGAATCAACAGATTTGGACTGGCTTATCAAGAATTCGAGCGCCCTAACTATTCCAAGAGGTGTGACTTTGGAGACAGAAACTACACTGTGCAGATAGTTACAGATTATTAACACTAGGAGTGGGAAAGATTTTGGGAAAAATAAACGATTCAAAAGCTATAGGAGCTGGCAACATCTCTAATGTTATGCTTAAAGAGTGCGCTAAACAATTAGCATCTGGATTGACTGCTTTCTTTCGTACACCTATCGACGTACACCCCGCAGAGGACTAATTGCCGGTATAATTGACTTCTGTATATTGTAGATTACTGAAAAAAAAACATCAACTGTACACATCTGCTCAATCATCTGCACAATATCAAGATTCTTACAAACTTAAACCACGGTTTTCGCGCAGGATTTTCATGTGATACCCTACGACTTTTCACAATGAAAGATTTACAACATTGCGATGAAAAAGGATATCATCCTAGACTTTTCTTAAGCGTTTGAAACAGTTTCTCATGAGGAATTAATGTCCTAATTAAAACATTGTGGCATTCAAGGACCCATATATCAGTAGTTAAGAACATTTCTAACAAAACGGTATATGAAAGTTGTAGTCGACGTTGAATCATCCTGTAAAACGTCAATAGACTCCGGTGCAACCCAATGGACTGTCCTCGGGCCACTCCTCTTTCATTTGTGCCGCATTAGTGGCTTACCACTTGTTGTAAAGTCCAAAGTCCGTTTATTTGCAGATGATTGTCTGCTGTATAGAGACAGTGAGACACAGCGATACCACATTGAATTACATAACGGCCTATTGGAACTAGAGAAATGGGCGACGAATTTGGGATAATTATGCGATTTAACGCTAAGAAGTGCTATATAGTAACGGTATATTGTAAGTCAGTGCACGTCTATACTCTGTGTAACCACATACTGAAACAGGTCGATGAAAATCTTGGACTTATCCTTACAGAAAACTTGAAATGGTCTTCACTCATCACATTACTAAAACAACAAAGTCTATCCCAAGAGGAGCTAGGGTTAACGTCAATCTTCTGCTTCGGCGAAATTTGAGAAACTTTCCAATGGGCTGCAGAAAATGTCGCTTATCTATTGTTAGTAAGATCAATCCTTCATTACGGTTCAATTGGACCCCCCATCAGACAAAAAACATTGAAAAAGCTAGAACGTCTTCAGAGACAGGCTGCTAGATTTATCCAAAATGACAATTAATCGCACGAAGAAGGGTGTGCGACAGGGATGCTATGGACGCTGGAACTTTCTCCATTAAAAAAACTTCGCAGCATAAGCGGACTTGTCTTCATTTATAAGGTGGCCGAGGGCCTACATGTATTCTTACGATTCTTAAGGCTCTGCAACCTCTGATGATGTATTTGGATGTATTTGCCAATGTCTTGTCCTTTCGCCGGGAATATAGCACAAGGGCTTGAATTTGTAGTGAGGATGCCCAAAGGTGGATAATGAAAATTTTTGTTCTGTTCTATTCTATTCTTCAAATCGAAAGTAGAAAGTTTCATTTGTTTTCGAGTCGATTTTCATCTTGTTTGGTTAGTAATTAGTTATTTTATTAATGTTCCCAGCACATATTTACTCCTTTAATATTAAACTATCAATGCCTTATGAAAATACGTAGGTTTGATGCAAAATAAGAGAGAAAATTGCATTTGATCGGGCGAAAGTTCGTCTGATAGACGCTTGCACAATCGCCGCTATGATAAACAATAGGATCGTATTGTTTACCGGCAGGAGCTTCAGTTGCTTTGTATCTATGGCAAATGTAACGGGAAACCAGGCATAGCTGCCCTAGGTATATAAGGCTCGCGATTCAGATATTTCGTTTACTCTGTATCTAGAGGCGAAGGTGTTCACTTCATAAGCCTTTGACAAGCAATAAAGAAATTGTTGGTTTTTGGGCTTTGAGCCGAGCCTGTCTCGAACTTGTTCATCCGAGTTCTCCTGCGAGCTCAGCTTGCAAGAGAGGATTTACAAGTAGTAGACAGCAGAGATCGGGTCCAGACCAACTAGATTTCTTGTGTTCAGCAGCTCAGCAGTTGAAGCTGAGAGGAAGCTCCAGCCGGTATAGGGTTGAGCAAGTGTTGAACTGTGGTTGTGCTGAGCAGTGGTTGAAGCTAATCAGAACGTATTTTCTTGATTTAAATTTCTTAATTATTTTGGTGATTATTTTAAGTTGAAATCAATCCAATCATTTGTATTCTAATAAGGTGGCAAGGTAGCCCATCGGAAAATTTATATATACGTTTTTAAGTTCAATGAATTGTTAATCTTTGTTCGAAACACGCTACAACTTTTTGGTGGCAGCTTAGGTGGCATATTGATAGAACTTTTCTGTAACGAACTCACGGGTCCATCAATATACTTAAAGCAACATGGATAACATGGACTTTACATCGGTAAACGCGTCTATGCAAATGATGGGGAAACGCATCGAGGTTATGAGAAAGAAAAATGAGCTGGCATTAATGGAAAATGAAGTTCGTATGTTAGAACGTGAGCTGCAAGAGATGGAAATAGCAGCTGGACACATGCCAGAAGGAGAGAGCAGACAGTCCAGTCCACGTCCAAGAAGACGACTGCCAACTATTCCGACTAGCAGTACTCAGTTACGAGACAATGAGCCACCAGAGCTTCATGCTTTTTTGATGAAAGTAGTATGGTGGGCCCTTCGGCTGCGAACGTTGCGCATGACATGGTCGTAGATCCGTCAGTCCATACATCAAAGCCAACACCTGATATGACAGCAAAGACACAGGCGGGCGCTAGGTTGAAGCCAGCAACCTATGATGGGACAGGCCATTGGTCAGACTATAAAGCACACTTTGACGCGTGTGCTGAAATCAATAACTGGACTGAGAAAGAGAAGGGACTATATCTGGCAGTTTCGTTACGTGGACAAGCTCAAGGGGTGTTCGGTAACCTGGCCAAAGACTCCTGCAAGTATGATGAGCTAGCAAAGGCTTTAGAGGAAAGGTTTGCCCCGCCAAATCAGACGGAGCTTTACAGAGTTCAGCTCAAAGAACGTCGCCAGCGAGCCTCTGAAACACTGACAGAGCTTGGACAGAATATTTGGCGTCTAACAAATTTGGCTTACGCTTCCGCCCCAATAGATGTCCGAGAAACGCTGGCCAAAGAGCAATTCATTGATTGCCTTCACAGCTCGGATATGAGACTAAGAATAAAGCAGGCTAGACCTAAAAGCTTGAATGAGGCAGTCCGACATGCAGTTGAGTTAGAAGCATTTGTGAAAGCTGAGAAGAAACACGAAGGTTCTGGATTTATGAGGTCCACAAATCAGGAAACAGATACAAGCTCAGCAGAGAAGACGAACTTAAAATCTCTTCAGGATCAACTGGCAGGCTTACAAAAGACATTGGAAGGAATGGCTAGACATACGAATCAACCAAGGACAGGTTCATACCCAACAACGTCAGAACAGAGAGAGACAGGTCGAAATGTACCATATCAGCAACGGCCAAGGCTGAAAAGAAAGTGTTTCAAATGTGGATCAGAAAATCATTTGAAATGGGATTGTCCGAAAAATACCGAGGCTAAAGAGGAGACTGAACCAAAGACTCACCAGCAGATGAAAAACGTTTCAACAACTGGTGCTGGGTTATATGCCAAATGCAAGGTCAATAACATGAACATAGAATGCCTGATAGATACGGGTGCCACATTGACAATTTTGTCTACAGATTTTTGGGAATCAATAAGGGATTCTAGCGCTCCAGTTTTGGAAGGTTATGATGGTAATGTGTTTACAGCTTCAGGAGCGCCTGTCGAAATAATAGGAAAAACGACAGTGTTTATTGAAATAGGTGGCATGCATTGCCCATGCAAAGTTGTGATTGCCAATATAGATTTGGACTTGATTTTGGGGCTAGATTTCTTAAAGGCTCATAACTGTTTAATAGATGCTGCAAAGAATGTTCTTACGATACGAGGCAAGCCTTGTAAACTCATATGCAGTGGATCAGTTGGCTGTTATCGCATAGCTGTACAAGAAAAGATTGAAGTACCACCTATGTCGGAAATGATCGTGAAAGGCAACGTAATGGGGATGAAACCGGATACAGGTGGCCTGTTTATTGTTGAACCAAGGGATCAACTGTCTGATGATCAGAAGACACTGGTTGCTAGAAGTCTGACGTACGCTAAAGGAAAAGTACCTGTGCGTATCATGAACTTATCTGATGCACCACAGACTGTTAACCGTGATTTTAAATCCGGTAACTGATGTTCAAAGAGTGAGCAAGCCAGCAAGTACTGCAGATAATACTGTACCTAGTCATTTGAAAGATTTGTATGAAAGAACTGTGGCCGGTATGACTATGGACCAGCAAAAGAATGTTACTCAGCTATTGTGCAAGTACTCTAGTGTCTTTTCAGAATCAGATGCTGATATTGGACGGACTGGAATAATTCAACATAAAATTCCAACAGGGACCACTCAGCCAATAAAGCAAAGGCCTAGAAGAGTTCCAGTTCACATGAACGAAGAAGTTGATCGGCAAATTGACAACATGCTGGAAGAGAATATAATTCAGCCTTCCAAAAGTCCATGGGCAAGTGCCATTGTGATGGTGAAGAAAAAGGACGGATCGAGCCGATTCTGCGTAGACTATAGAAAGTTGAACGACGTTACCATCAAAGACGCATATACCCGCTTCCACGCATTGATGAGTCCTTGGACCAACTGGCGGGATCAACTTGGTTCTCGTGCTTAGATCTAAATGCCGGATATTGGCAGGTAGAAACAGACCCGCAGGACAAAGAAAAGACAGCTTTCACAAGTCGTAAAGGACTCTATGAGTTCAATGTGATGCCGTTTAGGTTATGCAACGCGCCCGCGACATTTGAGAGTTTAATGGAAACTGTGTTAGCCGGCTTACATTGGCAAATCTGCCTGATATATCTGGATGACGTAATTGTGTCAGGAAAGTCTTTTGAAGATATGGTGAAAAATTTGGGACAGATCTTTGAACAGTTCCAACAAGCTGGTTTAAAATTAAAGCCAAGAAAGTGTTCGCTTTTTGCCAGGCAAGTTGAATTCCTTGGACATGTCATTTCAGAGCAGGGTATCAAAACTGACCCTAAGAAAACGGAATGTATAGACAAGTGGCCAACCCCAAAGAACGTGCATGATGTAAGGGCATTTCTTGGACTCTGTGGATACTATAGGAAGTTTGTGTACAGATTTTCAAACATAGCCAAGCCATTGTACAAGCTTACAGAAAAGAGAACACCATTTGTATGGTCTGAAGAATGTGCGGAAGCTTTTAAGGTGCTTAAAGAGAAACTCGTTCAGTCACCTATTCTGGCACACCCGGACGTTACGAAACCATTTATTCTCGATGTGGACGCTAGTGATAAGTGTATTGGGGCTGTGCTTTCACAGGAAACAGATGATGGTGAATGTGTCATCGCATATGGCAGCAGGACTCTAACTCAATCAGAAAGGCGCTATTGTGTTACTCGGAAAGAGCTACTAGCTCTGGTAACTTTTGTGAAATTCTTCAGACATTATCTGTATGGAAAGAAATTCCTTGTTAGAACCGACCATGGTTCGCTGAGATGGTTGATGAACTTTAAGAACCCGGAGGGACAGGTTGCTTGGTGGATTTAGTTTCTGTCAGCTTTCCACATGGATATAGAGCATCGGCCAGGACGAAGGCACGGGAACGCGGATGGGGTTAGTAGGATCCCATGCAGGCAATGTGGAAAAAATGAAGAGACTTACAGTGATCAAAAAGTGTGTCAGGTGGGACATGATAATAGTAACGATGACATAGACGTTTCAAGATTGAAAGAGGCTCAAGAAAAAGACAGAGATATAAGTTTGGTGAAGCAGTGGCTCGAAAGCGGTGAACGGCCCAGTACACAGACAGTCTCCAGTGAAAGTTGGTTTGTGAAATGTTTACTCAGCCAATGGTCCCGGCTAAGTGTTCAACAAGAGCTTCTAGTCCGTAGATGGGATGAATTGGGAATTGATCAGTTCAAATGGCAAGTTGTTGTGCCGTTGAGTCTGAGGAGAGATGTTCTTAGGTATGCCCATGATGTGAAGACAGCTGCACACTTAGGAATCCGGAAAACGCTGAGTAAGGTGCGACCAAGGTTCTACTGGCCCGGCCTTCAGAACGACGTGAAAGTATACGTTGGTGGTTGTGAACAGTGTTCCCGAAAGAAAAAATCCAAATCCTACAAAAGTGGCACCCATGCAAATTGTTCGAAGTGGCTTTCCAATGCAGAGAATTGCTTTGGATATTCTTGGTCCATTGCCAGTAACCGAACGTGGAAACATGTACATCCTTGTTATTTCCGACTATTTCACGAAATGGACAGAAAGTTTCGCGATGCCAAATATGGAAGCAAAAACATGTGCTCAAATCTTGGTTCAAGAGGTTATCGTAAGATTCGGAGTTCCAAACGCGATTCATTCAGATCAAGGCAGGCAATTTGAAAGCCAACTGTTTGCTGAAATGTGTAAAATCTTGCAAATCCAGAAAACAAGGACAACGGCATATCATCCACAATCCGATGGTATGGTCGAACGCTTTAACCGTACGCTATGTGGTATGCTAAGTACACTTGTGGACGAAAATCAGCGGAATTGGGACACGCTGTTACCTTTTGTTATGATGGCGTACAGGTCGGCAGCACATGAAACTGTAGGAATGTCACCAAATGTACTTATGTTAGGTCGCGAAGTAAGTACACCACTGGATATACAGTTTGAAATGCCTAACTTCATGAAAGCTGAAACTAGGAATGATTGGGTTTGGCAATTGAAAGAAAATCTCGAAAGAAGCCACAAGTTTGTCAGAGAAACCACTGGTATGAACATGTTTCGTCAGAAAACGTATCATGGCTTGAAAAGTAGGGATGATCAATTAGAACCGGGTGAAAATGTGTATGTGTATTTTCCTGTTGTGAAAATAGGTCAAACTCCTAAGCTAACCTCATTCTGGAGAGGTCCGTTGAGAGTCGAAAGGAAAATCTCTGATGTGTTGTATGAGATAAACTTTGGGACTAATGATAGGCGGTACATCATACATGTTGATCGCTTAAAACGGGCAAAAGAACAGAGGTTAATTGATGAAATTGACAATGAGCAAATCCCGGAAGATCAGTTGGTAGAGCAGTCTAAATTCGATAATGCAGACTTGGCTGATACGCAAGCAATTGACGATGTGCTTGCTACTGATGATACTGATGGGCCAGTCTCATACAGTAGGTATGGGAGGCAACGACAGAAACCTGTTTGGTTTACTGATTATGCGTTTTCTATTTTCAGTGGAACCATGGCAGATCCCAACAAACGGAAGGGGCCAAACATAAAGATTACTCCTAGAAAGCAAGTGGACACCATCATATGCCCAATCTGTAAGGACGGCATCAAAGGACAGACGTTTCAGCAACATGTCCTTACATGTGCAGAGCCTAGATACAAATGCCAAGTCTGCACCAAGACTTTTAAGAAGAAAGAATACTTAAAGACTTACATCAGACGATACCATCCATCCGAGCAAACTGGGAGTTCAGTGGCTGCCGAGCTTGCTCAGTCGGGCTCATCCAATGATAGCGATTCAGAAAGCGACTGGAACAAGGACCCGGACGTCGAGTTGGAAGATCCTGGGAAAGATGAGAAAGATCAAAGGAAGGTTAATGATCTGACGACATGGCGGGTGATCCGTCGCCCTTTTGGACCACCCCCTGTTTTTACACCATTAAAGAGAAAGAGCACTGAAGGAAACGAAGTACCAGCAGAAAAAAAATAAACCTCTGACACCCAGGATCATGAGAATCTCTATGCGAGTGAAGGATGTCATCTCAAGGTTTCATTTGGTGTAAAGCGTTCCAAGGAGGACAAGTTGGCTCAATCGTTTGTACTTGATCAGAATGGAGAGGAATTGATCAATTCCAAGGTGATGCGCTCCGAGATGGGAGACATGAAACTGAATTTGGGAGATTTCATAAGGTCAGCCATTCGACCGGAAGATGTCGATATTTGTGTGAAAGATGGCATGTTGTCTCTGGCCATCAAATATAAGTAATAATGTTAATCCTAATCTGAAAGTTCAAAAGGTTTTCAAATTTCATTTTTTTGTTCGTGTTTGTGCCAGGAAGCGCATATATGTAGTTCATTGACAACTGAGCCTTTGATAACATTTTTTTGTGAAATGACAAATGATTGCTCTATTATGTGGAAATATTTGAGGAGCATTATATCCTGTAGATTATCACGTTTTATGTTGAGTAAACTTTCATTATTTTCATGCCCATTTTCATGTTGTGTTTAAGTTGATTAAGGAATAAAGCAATCCTGTCATATGTTTCATATTTATGTGTTCAAATATATATTTAAAAAAATCATCATGCAGGGACGCATGACCCGGAGGCGTGGGTAGTGTAGTGAGGTTGCCCAAAGGTGGATAATGAAAATTTTTGTTCTGTTCTATTCTATTCTTCAAATCGAAAGTAGAAAGTTTCATTTGTTTTCGAGTCGATTTTCATCTTGTTTGGTTAGTAATTAGTTATTTTATTAATGTTCCTAGCACATATTTACTCCTTTAATATTAAACTATCAATGCCTTATGAAAATACGTAGGTTTGATGCAAAATAAGAGAGAAAATTGCATTTGATCGGGCGAAAGTTCGTCTGATAGACGCTTGCACAATCGCCGCTATGATAAACAATAGGATCGTATTGTTTACCGGCAGGAGCTTCAGTTGCTTTGTATCTATGGCAAATGTAACGGGTAACCAGGCATAGCTGCCCTGGGTATATAAGGCGCGCGATTCAGATATTTCGTTTACTCTGTATCTAGAGGCGAAGGTGTTCACTTCATAAGCCTTTGACAAGCAATAAAGAAATTGTTGGTTTTTGGGCTTTGAGCCGAGCCTGTCTCGAACTTGTTCATCTGAGTTCTCCTGCGAGCTCAGCTTGCAAGAGAGGATTTACAAGTAGTAGACAGCAGAGATCGGATCCAGACCAACTAGATTTCTTGTGTTCAGCAGCTCAGCAGTTGAAGCTGAGAGGAAGCTCCAGCCGGTATAGGGTTGAGCAAGTGTTGAACTGTGGTTGTGCTGAGCAGTGGTTGAAGCTAATCAGAACGTATTTTCTTGATTTAAATTTGTTAATTATTTTGTTGATTATTTTAAGTTGAAATCAATCCAATCATTTGTATTCTAATAAGGTGGCAAGGTAGCCCATCGGAAAATTTATATATACGTTTTTAAGTTCAATGAATTGTTAATCTTTGTTCGAAACACGCTACAACTTGATGGGGGCGCCTATGCCAACACTTATTAAGTCTACTCTTAAGCTATTGAGAGTGGTTGAAATTGCCACTGCTCTACAACTCTATTGCTGAAGTAATTTCAACGGATATTCAGTCTATGCCTTTTCTTCTAGATTTTGAAAGAGTGACCTCGTGTTCCTGTATACTGTGACAGTGTGAATTATTTCTCTTTGTTTACCATATCAATGTCATTAATGAATTTATAGGCCTGAACCATATCAGCCCTTTCCCTTCTGTATTCTAATGTCGGCAAGCCTAAGATTTTCAATCTTTCTGGGTATGCTTTACCTGTAAAGCATTGTAGCATTCGAGTTGCTCTTTGTTGGACATTTTCAATTGCAATAATATCCATTTGTGTTGTTGTGACCACACACTGGAGGCGTATTTCAGGTGTGATCTCACCAACGATAAGAAAAGGTATAGAAACAGATCCTTACCCATAAATGTGAATGTTTTTAAAATTAGTCCCAGGTTTTTGTTGGCAATTGATATCTTATTACTAATGTGTTCTACAAAGGATAAAGCACTGTCAGTGATTACACCTAAATCTTTCTCTGGCTCAACCGTTTCTAACCTGACCTCCATCTGGTGATAGCATTGTGTAAACTTGTCCCTTTGAGTTTTTCCCGCCATGAAGATGGTGACATTTCAAATGGTTTGAAAACATTTTCCGAATATCAGCCCGTGTTAAAGCCTTGTTTAAACATGACTGCAAAATTTCAACATGTTCTATTCTAGATATTCTCCAATAGATCTTTGAATCGTCAGCAAAAAGTCGTATACAATACTGTATGACATCTGGAAGGTAATTTATTTGATTTAATATAAATGACTTAAGATTGGGTCCTATGGCACTGCCTTGAGGCACGCCAGACGTGACTGGTTTGGTGCTGGATGATTGTCCATCCACGACGACTTGCTGGCGTCTGTTTGCCAAAACTTCTCTGATCCATTTCTATACTTTTCCATGAATTCCATATCCCAATAGTTTTTTTTTGTTAATCTTCTATGCTGTAGCTTATCAAAGGCTTTGGAAAAATCTAAATAAATGATGTCAATGTAATTGCCTTGTTCTGGATCCTTTTTTTTTTGTAAATTGCTGTCACATTTGCTAGCTTCCAAATACTGGGTAAAGCGGTTTCTTGAGCAGGAAAAGAAGATTGAGTGGCAGACAGTAGTGAATTAATGCCCTTGATAAATATAGGGTAATTACCAAGGTGGAACAAATGACGACTGGGTCCAGTCATTTGAAATCCTTGGCTTTTATCAATGGGTCATAATGCAGGTCAGGTGATAAATAAGTGTAATTATTTTAACATATGTGCCAATTAAGAGATGCCGATGGGAATAAAGTCAGAATTGAAGACTATAAGATCATAAAATTAGAGGTTTGAAACTTTTTTGTTGTTCTATTGGATATATGTACAGAAAAATATTTTCCATATTTTGCATGGGAAGCAATAATAAAAGCAGAGGAAACCAAACATTTGGACCTGGTAGTTTCAGAAAAGCATTCAAGGGAGAAAACTGACTACTATCTGCCATTGAAAGGCCATTAGCTGTCTGATTTTCATCGCTGAATCTGAATCTGAATGGTTTACTTGTGGCACGCCAAATCGAAAATAGTTCACCATGTGTGCGCCAGGATGGAAATAATCCCTGTCTCTCACAAGAGATGCGAACTTGGAAGCAAAGTCATCAGAAATGAAATGTCAGACGACTGTGTGTCCAAGTTCGCTTCGCTTGTGCGCTCTTGGGACTAATTTCTCCCCTACCCGAACCCCTGGCGAAATATTGACCTTTGTTGTGTCACCAGATAGCTATTCAGAATAGATTGAGCTTACTGATACCGGTCCCGATAACATAATGGTTAGAGCGTCCATTTTGGGAGCGGGAGGACGCGGGTTCGATCCCGGGCCGCGTCATACCAAAGACGTTACCTTGGCTATCTTGCTTGGTGCTCAGCATTCATGAGGAAAGCACTGGCTTCTCTTCTTCCAAAGAGATAAAAATGTTAACTTCAATGATGGGATTACACTAAATATGTTATTATAAGAGCCTCGACGTGAAAAAACCAGTCTTCGGGGTTTCCGAGCAGGTCTGACACAAACCGGGCAGTACAGTCACAGAAGATGGCTCGAAGTTTGAATGTTCGGATTTAAGAAGAAGAGAAATTGTACTAGCCGTGTAGCGAAATTTAAGGCGCTGATCAGCTTCGCAGTTACTGCGAAGTTGATCTGCGCCTTTGTTTTCGCATAAGCAAAAATCCGGTTTTGTCACGATGCGGCTCATTTAAGGTGATGGTACTTGGCGGGCAGTGTAGTTCTATCATTGTTTGTTTGTTAAAGTTTGAATTGATGCCTTACGTCCCAGTCAACAGCAATGGTCATGTCGGGACGTTGCCTCCATCATAGTTTTATGGAACTTTTACCCAACATTAATAGGATGCCACGACACTCAAAATGTGCTTCATAAATTGTAACCACCCAACTAAGCCACTAAAGCTTATACGTATGGATGGTTTGACTAAACCACTTTTCCTGGGCAGGCTCAGATATGAGCGGTTAGCCAGTAATCAGATGGTCGGTCAGTAGATTAGAAGCTTTGACTGGAGGCACAAGCAGCCCATCTACCGGTATTTCTCCTTGGTCACAATGGGCAGGGGCCCAGTTCTATCATTGTGGTTATCTTGACGTTACTCGGTGATAAACGAGGTGTTCCCAGTGGTTTGAAGGTAGTAATAATAGTAATAATAATAGCGACGCTCCTGTGTCGCTCTTATGGTAGAACGTGGTAAAAATGTTCTGTTCCATTCTGTTCTAGATACATTGATAGAAAAAAATCTTTCGTCAGTCGGGACCGGAATTCGGGGTAGCGAATAACAACAACTCTTCACGTCGAAACATTCGAAATATTGTGTTGACAAACTTTTTGTTCAACTGCGGCTGCCTTAAATGTACGAATTAAACAAAGATACTTAGTCAAGAATATCTGTCTTTTATGTTCCCGATAGACCATGACAACATGGCGTCACAGTTTTGCTTAGTATGACGTCACATGGTTGCGTTCGGTTAACTGCACAGTGCACGACCTTTGTCGCACCGAGCGACGAAGGTTCGTATGAAACAAAACGACCTCCCTTATTTCGGAATGGTCTATCCTAAAAATACAGATCTAGAACTTTATGTTGTAGGGAAATCATTGTAAATGGTGCAAAAAGAAAAACTGAAGAATTTTATGGCCCATGCCCGTGTGTGTCCATGATCATCTGGGTAAGGTCCTACCCGGTGGGTCTTTTTACTGCCTGCTCTCTGAAAGAATATTGTTTTCCTAATTGCCCATTTCCTCTGCTCCCTAAATCTCCAAACGTTAGTGCTTGCTCCCCAGATCCCTGAAAATAAATGACCTTCTCCCCAGATCCGCAAGACACCTGGCAGGGCCCCAGGGTGAGGATGAGGAACTTATCAGCTTTTAAAATTATTGGCGCAATAGGAGCAGAGCGTCGCACCAAAGGTGGTGCCTTATTTCATATTAATAATAATAAGCGGGAAACGCTGGCTTAAATAATAGTGGGCATCTGAGTTCAAATGACCTTAACAGGAATTAAAATACACCAATGACGTAATCCTTTTATAAAAACTGTCCATTATTTTTCGGGAATGGACAGTTTAGTGTCCGTTATTTTTCGCATGAGCTCGTGTGAGCACAAAAGTCATGTTCACCAATGAAGTGTTCATTTTCCCTTTGCTGCACCCCAAAATAATGTGTTCGCTATGTTCAAAGACATTAAATTTTGTGCAGGCTGATTGGAAGCTTTTCTAGCAAATGGTTTAGAATCTACCTAATATTAAATAAAATTTCTTCCTAGTATTTGAAATCCTTTGCGATGAAATAGTCGGTATCGTAAATTCCCCAAAACCTTAATCCAACGAATCATCGCATATTTCTGTGTGAAAAAGGTTCTTGCTCCCTGGTTTCATTGTTAGAAGGTTAGGGTTAGTGTGAGGTGAATGAGAAACCTGGCAGTAGGAACAGACTTCACACAGTTATTTATGACCAGCTGTTTCCCCCCAAATCAGCCGGGCATTATAATAGTCGTCTGTCTTTCGAGCATGGAGATTAGCCCTTAACAGATCCATTTTCGCTGTCTCGTCGATTAACACACATTATGTATTTATACAAAATCATAATTAAATGGTATTGAACATAGACACTACGTTTAACGACGTGTAAAAAGGGAAACTACTGTGAATGCTCCATTTGTACATGGATGCACGAGAAAGTGTTAACATTGTTCACAGTTAGTTTCTGCGTTATGTCCGTGGGATAGTTTGACCAACATATCATGTCGCGAGAAAAGAAAATTAAGCGGAAATATGTTGTGCAAGGTCTGGTCAACCGGCTTGCTGTCTAAAGATTAAAAGTGCTTGTTATAACGAAACAAAGGCGCCAGTGTATGGTGTATTTTAAGTCGGAGAAAGTCCTCGTAAGTATCCATTCCTGAAAAATAATAAATCCTCGGCCCCGAACCTCGGCCCCTTCGGGGCCTCGGATCCATCATTTTTCAGGAATGGATACTTACGAGGACTTTCTCCTATAACAGCCACCGGTTTTTTTTTGCCACACCGGTTTTTGGCAAACTCAACATGCCTTTAAATTGATCCAAACTTCTCAAAACCACTTTTAAACATAACAATGGAACATACTGACTAATTTCTATATGTTTTCATGATAAAAAGTTTTACAGTTTGTGAGAAATTTACCGTCAAAGTTGAAATTCCCGCGGGATATTTGAAAAATCCCGCGGGAAAAAAAAATCCCGCGGGATTTTTAGAAAATCCCATGGGAATAATTTCCCTTAATACATAATGGAAAAAAATACCATGGGAAAATTGAAGGAAAATGAAACACTTTAATAAACATTCTATAACCTAAATAAATACTTACCAATACATCAAAGCAATATAGGAGGTGTTATTTCAAGTTCTTAATTTTTCCCGCGGGAATTTTTTACCTTGGTTCTACATTGGAAAAAAATCCCATGGGATTTTTTTGAAGTTGTAAAATTCTATTAAGCCAGTGATTGACCTATTCTATCTACAATTAGCAATATCATCAATCATTAGGAACAAGATCAAGACTCTATCATAACTTTTGATTTTTCCCGCAGAAAAAAAATCCCGCGGGAATATAATACCATGTCGATAAAATGGAAAAAAAATCCACGGGATTTTTTCCACAGAAATTTATTCCCGCGGGATTTTTTCAACATGATATCGGTCAAGCAGAAAGACATTTCCACAGGCTCTTTTAGGTCTACGATCAAATCTCTTGTCTTAATTTCTTAGGTCTTCCCTTAAGTTATCAACGGTTACCGCGATAAAATTCCTATATTTTCAAATGTTTAAAGTCTCAGAAGTCAATAATTGCAATTCATTCTATGAATGGTAATTGGTTCTGCTGTCATCAAGTAATGTTTACAGTTTCTACTTGACTAGCATTTTGTAGGGGCAACAAGAGAAGGCAGCCAAGAAGCAACTCAATATGAGCTGCTTCCTGAGAAAACCAACAATCTGCCTCTGCAAAACCAAAGGTGCAGATCAGCTACTGCATAGCTGATCAGCCTTTGTTTTCGCTACATGGATAGTACAATTCCTCTACTTCCTAAATCCAAAATTTCTAGCCTGTAGCCGTCTTCGGTGCTTGTACAGCCCGGTTTGTGTCAGACCTGTTAGGAAACCACATTGTTGGTTTTCCCCACGAGACGGCTCATATGTTTGATTGTGTGCACAAATATTTCTTGGTCTTTACTCTTGTCAAGTTTAATGAATGCTATGTTACAAATTATAGTTATAGCATGTAACAATATTGAAGGAAATAAAAAAAGGATAAAATATAAATACAATGGGTTTAATCATTTATTAATGTCCAATTTAACAATACTAGCTATAGCTCGATTTTGTCCTTAGACAGATCATGATTAACCAACTTACAGCTGTATTGTGTATTACGAGACCCTGTAACATCAAAATAGAGCTATAGTCCATAACAAAAATATCATAAAACATATGCATTTATTTACAACACTTGGATTGGGAGTGTGATGTCCTGGTGGTAGAGCATAGCTACTACTACTATAGCTACTAAGAGGCCTGGGTTGGATCACCACAAGGGTGCCATGCAAGACAAGTTAACTCCCCACAGTACTGGTTAACACCCACAAAGCCATGGCTCAGTCCCCAAATGACTGAAAATTGTTGACTGAAAATTGATAAGCTCACTTGTAAGCCACAGAAGATGGCTAGAGGCTGTACATTTTAGATTTGTAGAGGAATCATACTATCGTGTAGCAAAAGTAAAGGCATTGATTAGCTTTGCAATTACTGCCAAGCTGTTCTGTGCCTTTATTTTGAATATGCAAAATGCTGTTTCTCTCATGACAGGGTTCATACAAGTGTTGGTACACGATTACTAAAAGTTAACTTTTTTGCAATTTTGCAAACTGCAACTGTGGATCACTGAAATCTATTTTTTACGTAGTTCATAATACATGTACATTGTACTTCTATCACTAATTTTCATTTAAAATACACTCCTACAGTCATTGTTCACATTCAAGTTTTCTTTGAGGCCCTAGGTTTCTCCACAGTTTACAGGATCGAATCATCCCATGTTATCCTATCAGTTAGCAGGTTTGGCTATATTCTTGAAGAATCCAGTCAGTCATTATGGGTATCACACTCTATCTAACAGGAAACTTTCTTTCAACAGGTCAATTTTTCATGAAGTTTCACATCCTACAACTCAGGACAATCTACTAGACTGCTACTGACCCTGACTTTAACACAATTCAGTAGTTGATTTCAGCATTCTCAGTATAGGATTCAAGATTTTTTTCACAAACATTGTAATTCATTAGATTTTCCTGTTTTGAAATCATAATGTAAGTATATTAAACAAACAAAATCAGTTGGCATTCATTGCATAGATTGCTATGATTTTATTTTTCAAATAGGTTGTCATCCGGCACTTGATTTACTTTTCCCTTCTTTTTCTTTTAATTCTACATAAGGCCTTGTCACAAGGTAGGTATATGTTCTATCCTAGCAATCTCTGAGTTTTCCCTGTTGTAATTTAAGTCTTCCTGTTTGTTATATGAACAGAATTTCTCATGGAGCAGTAACATCAATGCACCAGGTTACATTCTGACCTGAAATGCAAAAGGAAAATAGATGAAATGGACAGCAACAGACATCATTACCGAGCTAGCTAGCTCTCTAAGATTTTCTAAATTTTACAGCTTGTTTCAAAAGTAGAATAGTACCCTTTCCTATACGTGTATGGAAATGATAAATTTACAATTACCCCAGGAGGTGTGGAAATGTGACCTGCTCAGAGTCTGAATGCGAAAGTGAACATCAATCACCCAGGCTGAGTTCTGAACAGTTTACTGGCCAAGCCAGAATTTTGTTAGTCTTAATTTGTTTGTGATATAATGTCTTGGATCCAGTAATATCCAATTTTGCATCCGAGATAATGTCCACAAAAAAAACATCCCGTATAGGAGATAATTTGATGTAAAAATGTATCTTTCTCATAAAGTAAATTGAGAACACACCACAAATCAACTTTTCTGATATGGCAAATTTTAAAATAAACTTGAACCAGGTATCAATCAATACATTGCGATACACATATCAATGTGCTTATCCATATTGGGATACATAAACCAGAGGACCAATGGTCCTGTAAACGCTCACCTGAGATATGTTGTATATACCAATAAACATGTTTGAAAATTATGGAAAAAAGCCACATTAAAGGGACAGATGAAGCCCTGGTGTCCATTTTTCTTTTCATAATAATCAATTTCCTGTCCATTTGCCAATTTCCTGCAGGTCTTTCCCTTCAACTGACATTTTAACAGTTTTACCCATTCAAAGGCATTGGCAACCTATGTTGAACTTGTCGTAAAATAGGTAAAGGTCACCACAGGGTCATGATTTATATACACATTATGATACTTTAGCCATTGATGCTTCATGCTAAGTTTCTTTGAAATCAGTCCACCGGTTCCATAGAAGAAGATTTTTGAAGGGTTTTTACCATATATGGGCATGGCGCCCATCTTGGTCATGTGACCTGGATTATTTATATATACATTGGTTACCCAATCCTATAGAAGCTTCGCATAAAATTTGGCTTTGAATGGCTAAGTGGTTTCAGAGGAGAACATGTTTGAATATTATGGAAATATACAAGTATACTGCCCCGGGGTGGGGGCATATGAGCTCCTGCGGACCAATTTTTTTCAGAATCATTAATATTCGGTCCTACTGCCCATTTCCTGCAAGACTTTCACTTTAAATGATATCTTAGAAGTTTTCCCCATTCAAATGCATTGGCAACCTAGGTTGACCTTGCCATAAAATAGGTCAAGGTCATCACAGGGTCATGATTTATATACACATTGTAGTACTTGAGCCATCAATGCTTCATGCCAAGTTTCGTTGAAGTTGGTCGGCCAGTTCCGGAGAAGAAGATTTTTCAAGGGTTTTTATCATATATGGGCATGGTGGCCATCTTGGTCATGTGACCTAAATTATTCTTTATACATTGGTTCCCCCTTCCAATAGATGCTTCATATAAAATTTGGCTTTGATTGGCCAAGGGCCGTCTGAGGAAAAGATCTTTGAAAATGGTTGACGGAGACGGACAGACGGAGGCCGGGTGCCTCCATATCCTATAAGCTCACCTGTGAGCCTTCGACTCAGGTGAGCTAAACCAGAGGACCATTGGTCCTGTAATGCTCACCTGAAGCCTGATCTTGGAGCATTTAGTCATCATGAAATGACCTTGACCATGAATACTCACACGCCTTTATTGACTTCATTAGTTGTCTGCATCTGCCAAGTTTCAGGTCTCAGGCTGCAATAGTTTCCAAAATATCCATTATTCTCACCCATTTCTATATAAAAGCCTATGTTTCCAAAATTCACCTTGTCATAAAATAGGTCAAGGTCATCCAAGGGTCATCATTTTAGCAAACTACCATGGGCTGGAGTCCCTAGTGCTACACACCAAGTTTTCTGTGAAGCGGCCTACCAGTTCTGGAGAAGAAGATTTTTAAAGGGTTTTTTACCATATATGGACATGATGGCAAGCCTGGACATGTGACCAAGATATCGTGAACAAGATTTCAATGCCACTACACCAGCAGGCTTCACATAAAATTTCAACTTTATCAGCCAAGGGGTTTCAGAGAAGATCTTTGACATTGTGACTTAATTTTGACATTTAAGTGACCTTGGGTCAAGGACAAGAAATCTTCATTGACTCTATTAGTTGTTTGCATCAAGCAACTTTCAAGTCTCAGACTGCAATAGTTGCAAAAATTTCCATTGTTTTCACCATTTCCCATGTAAAATTCCAAAATTGACATTGCCATAAAATAGGTCAAGGTTATCTCAGGGTTATCATTTTAGCAAACCATGGTGGGCTGGCGTCCCCAATACTACATACAAAGTTTCATGGAAATAGGCCCACTGGTGCTGGAGAGATTTTTGTAGGATTTTACCATATGTGGGCATTGCGGCCATCTTGGTCATATGACCAAGATATGGCGAACAAAATTTCAATTCCACTATCCAAGGAGGCTCCACATAAAATTTCAACTTGATCGGCCAAGCAGTTTCGAAGAAGTAGATCTTTGAAATTGTGACTTAATTTTTTTGATATTTTAACGACCTTGGGTCAAGGACAAGAAATGACCTTGACCTTAATTATATACCTTCATCGACTCCATTAGATGTCTGCATCTAGCAATTTTCAAGTCTGCAATAGTTTCCAAAATATCCATTGTTTCCGCCTTTTCCTATGTAAAAGCCTCTGTTTCAAAAATTGACCTTGCCGTAAAATAGGTCAAGGTCATCCCAGGGTTATCATTTTAGCAAACTATGATGGGCTGGAGTCCTCTATGCTTCATATCAAGTTTCTTGGAAATTAGCCCACCGATTCTGGAGAAGAAGATTTTTAAAGGGTTTTACCATATATGGGCATGGCGGCCAGCTTGGTTATGTGGCTAACAAAATTTCAATTCCACTATCCAAGGAGGCTCCTCATAAAATTTCAACCTGATCGGTCAAGCAGTTTCAAAGAAGAATATCTTTGAAATTGTGACTTAGTTATGATATTTCAATGACCTTGGGTCAAGGACAAGAAATGACCTTGACATTAATTAATTACATACCTTCCTTGACTCCATTAGTTGTTTGCAACTTTGCATCTAGCAATTTTCAAGTCTCAGGCTGCAATAGTTTCTATAAATCCATTGTTTCTACCTTTTCCCATTTAAAAGCCTATATATGTTTCCAAAATTGACCTTGCCCCAAAAAAGGTCAAGGTCATCCCAGGGTCATCATTTTAGCAAACTATGATGGGCTGGAGTCCCCGATGCTACATATCAAGTTTTATGGAAATCTACCCACCAGTTCTGGAGAAGATTTTTGAAGGGTTTTTACCATATATGAGCATGGCAGCCATCTATATGATGTGACCAAGATCCCGTGAACAAACTTCCATTCCCCCTAGCCATAAAGGCTCCACATAAAATTTCAACTTGATTAGCCAAGCGGTTTCAGAGAAGAAGATCTTTGAAATTGTGGACGCCGACGGATGGACGCCGGATGCCAGACGGATGGACGGACGCCTAAGCATGGGTATACTATAAGCTCACCTGTGAGCCAGCCTTCAGCTCAGGTGAGCTAAAAATAGGTATACCCCGGCATACCCCAGTTTTTCTGTATAAAAGTGGGGTTACAGGGGGTATACATTGCACCGACATGTCCTTTTTTTTTTTTGATTCAGTTTAACATCCCTTTCAAGATTATTTCAGCTCATATGAGACAGGCCAATCAGTAGGTGGGGCGAAAACGGGAGAACCCCGAGAAAAACCATCTGACACACCCGCAAGCAGAACTTGGCTTGTCTCACTGTCACATGGACATGTTTTCCTGACGTTATGCTCATTACAGCTGAAATGTGATTGTCCAGTATGTGTCACCCAGATCACAGGAAGATGGAAGATGAGAAACCCTTAGTTTAATGGATACAGAAAACTATCTTACCATCTTCATTTCAATACCAAGAATGAGCTCTGGGAAGTTAGTGTCTGCTAGTTTAGCCACTTCATTCTGAAATAAAAGATACACTTCCATTGAACATGAAGCCTTTTTATAGGAATAAATATTTGTTGCTTATCATTTATACTTGTGGATAATTCAAATTAAAAACTTTGATTTGAATGTCGGACAAATGTGACTCGCACTGAATTTGAAGATTTCAGCCTTACAGAGAGTATCTCCAATCATCAGCTTATAAAGCACTAACACTATAAGCTGAGGTATTGTTTCCAGCATTAGAAATAATAATCAAACTGAAACTAGACCAATACTTACACAGAGTTCATCTGACTTGACTAGGGTTTCCTGTATCAGGTTTCTAACTTTCACTTCCTCATCTCGGATTGTCTGTAACTCTTCCACTCTGACAAACAAACGTAAACCATTTTGGGGTTAAACTATATTTATTTGAATTAAAGCAAATAAGCAACACATATACATACAGTATAAATTAGGATCAGAACGAAAGCCTATGGCTTATGAAGTTCATTTCCTTGAAGTATCAAAGTTGCGAAAGAGATAATTACAGGATGACAGCATGTAACACTAGAGGAAATGGCCTGATATCGCTCACCTTAGAATTTGTCTTTGATGAATGACCTTTGGCTAAGGCCATGTTGGTCAACGTAAAATGTAAACTTTTACCATTTTGCTCCATGTTGCCATATCTAAAGGGTCACTGACGAGACTTTAATAGTCGAAACCGCGGTATGGCCCATCCCCTTTCTCATAAATGTGTTCGCTGCTCTTAAAGGATCTCAGTTTTAATTTTTATTTGCTATTACTGCAGCTGGTGTTGGGCCGTGTGGCGGCCCTAAAAAGTCTCCCCGTACATCATCCATAGTGCAGGTTATATTTTCCTTTTGGTCCTTTGAGATCAGCGAGGATATTCTGAGAAATCAAATTTATTGTCGGTTAAGATTCATTTTCTTACCAATGTTTAATATATTTGGTCCCATTTAGATAATACTAGTCTTTGTATCGACTACCATGTTGAAAGTTTTAAAATTTCAGTAATTCTCTTTGGCTCCATGTTGCCATATCTAAAGGGTCACTGACGAGACTTTAATAGTCAAAACCGCGGTATGGCCCATCCCCTTTCTCAAAAATGTGTTCGCTGCTCTTAAAGGACCTCAGTTTTAATTTTTATTTACCTCAAATACTCTCATAATTATTAACACTATAAACTTTCTGTATCTAACAACTTTCAAATCATTCTGGCAATATTTGACCTTTCTGTTTAAATTTACAGTTAAATAGGTCAAGGTCAAACCAAGGTCATGATTTATATAAACTATGAAAGGCCAGAGCCATACCAAGTTTCATTCCACCAATTCCAGAGAAGTTGATTTATAAAGGATTATACCACATATATGGGCATGGCGGCCATCTTCATGGTCATGTGACCTGGACCATTTATACAAACTTTGGTTCCCCCTTCCTAAGGATACCACATATAAAATTTGGCTTTGATTGGTGAAGTGATTTCTGAGAAAATTAAGTTTTAAATTTGATATGTAAATGACCTTTGGCCAATGTCAAAAGATGACCTTGACTTTGAATATTCATAGGACTTCATTAATTCAATAAGTTGTATGTATGTACCAACTTTCAGGTCAAAGGCCACAAAACTTCCTGAAAAATTCAATGTTTTCCATTGAGAAGCCTTTGTGACCAATGTTGACCTTGCCAGGTCAACCCAAGGTCATGATTTATATAAACTATAATGGACCAGAGTCCCCGATGCTGCATACCAAGTTTTATTGAAATCGGTCCAGCAGTTCCAGAGAAGATTTTTTAAGGTTTTTACCATACATGGGCATGGCAGCCATCTTGGTCATGTGACCTTGGCCATTTATACAAAAATTGATACCCTCTTCCTTAAGGATACCACATATAAAATTTGGCTTTGATTGGTGAAACTGGTTCCTGAGAAAATTAATGTTTAAATTTAATATGTAAATGACCTTTGGCAAAGGTCAAGAGATGACCTTGAATACTCCTATGACTTCATTAAATCAGTAAGTTATATGTATCTACCAACTTTGAGGTCACAGGTCACAAAACTTCCTGAAAAATCCAATGTTTTCACTTTTTTCCATTTAAAAGCCTACGTAACCAAAGTTGACCTTGCTGTAAAATAGGTCAAGGTCAACCCAATGTCATGATTTATACAAACTACTGTAGGTTCGGAAATTTTCGCGTTACTTTTATTTCGCGAATTTTCTATTTACGAATAATTAGCGAGTTCTTGAATTCGCGAGTGAGTGTCCATGTATTCTATAACGTTTATAGTGACTCTTTATTAGCGAGAACTTTGAATTCGCGAGGCAACCAATTCGCGAATATTAGCGAAAATTAAGTTCTCGCGAATATTTCCGGATCTACAGTATAATGGGCCACTCCCCAATGCTACATGCCAAGTTTCATTGAAATTGGTCCACGCGTTTCAGAGAAGAAGATTTTTTTGAAGTTTTTAGCATGTAATATATTATGGGCATGGCGGCCACCTTGGTAATGTGACCTGGACCATTTATATAAATTTTAGTTCCCCCTTCCTAAGGATGATCCACATGAAGTTTGGCATTGATTTGACCAGGGGTTTCAGAGGAGAAGATCTTTGGAAAAGTGAACAATGACAAAGACGACGACGGAGCATGACAATCCTATAAGCTCACCTTTTAAGCCTTTGGCTCAGGTGAGCTAATAACATAGGAAACTATATTTTTGCTGACCATGAGCATAATAGCAGGGTTAATTTGTGACCTTTGTCATAGGTAAGGCCAAACTCGACCTGTAACCCTGTAAAAAATTTGTCTGACCGAGGCACTGAACGGAGAGCATGTACTCTATATGGAATAACTACTGAAGATAATATATTGCATGGTATGTAATATTGAACGATCAAAAGCTGCATTAATTTTGTAACTACTTTTCTATTCTTGACAGATAAGCCAGACAAAACTAGTTGAAAATTGTCATTTAATGACAATTTTAAAGGTATTTTTTATCTGAGTACGCATAAACTGAAAAATGTTTGCGTACCGCCGATTTTTACTGCGTACCATGTACGCACAGGTCTGAATTTTTTATGCGTACAGAGTAAAAAATTGTGTGTACATAAACAGTATGCATCGTTATCTACATCGCTGATCATGAGACCTAAAATTATGTATATGATAGTCTACAATCTTACGATGAAGTGCCCAATACACCAAGATGATTCCTAGGGTCCTAGATGCCAACATAATACCATATACAGTTAAATTGTCACTGCATAATTCAAGACTGCAACCCTTACGGAACTGCAGCATATGCTGGAATGCAGCGTATGCTGATATCATACTGCATTCATACTGTTTTCATACTTCTTATTTGCCCTATCTCTGCAGCGCATTTGCAGTATATATACTGCATTGCAGCATACGCTGGAAGTATGCTTCTATATACATGTACACTGTTGACATACTTCTTTGTAGCGTACGCTGGAAGCATACTGCTTGATGTATGCTGCATTCATACTGCCCTGTCTTAGAATTTTTACTTGGCTAGATCCATGCTGCTGTAGCTAATAGCCTAATATGATCGATTTAGGTATGTGCTGCATAATTTATTATACCGGTACGCTGATTTCATATTGCACAGAAGCATACACTGCACAGAAGTGTATGCTGCACAGAAGAGTATGCTGTAATCATACTGCAAACTAAGCAATTTACAGATATTGATGTTTTGATGATATCAAAGTTTTAATTGCATTATGGGTAAAAATGGCTGCCAGAAGTGGAGGGAAATTTGAAAGCTGTTTTACAAATGCAAATCAAAGAAAATCAGCAGAACCGGGTGAGTGCATTTAGAAACAAATTTTCATAGCTTTTAGGGTAAGCCACTGTTTGACTCACTTCTACAAAGCAAGAATGTAGCTGTGACATATATTTGCAGACGACAACCAATTTGATTCTTTTTTTTTTTTTTTTTTATTTTAAAGAATGCATTTACATGCTCAGGAAGGCCCTGTTATAATTACATGAATGCTTTTTATATATGGCAGGCATGTTGAAAAAGGTGTATGATTTCCAGCATGAAAGCAGTATGATTCCAGTATGAATTCAGTATACGCTGCATTACAGCATGGATGCAGCATGAAACCAGTATATATGCTGCACTGCAGCATGAATGCAGCATGGAAGCATCAAACAAGGCTAAGAGGTTTGTAATTATTTTGTCATGCTGCAATGCAGCATGGTTCCAGCAATATATACTCAAGGACTTTGAAAACGCCTCACTTGTTTTATTGCACCTTACTCTCAAAATACATGATATATCGGCAAAAATATTTTTGAACTGAAAAGTATGGCTAGTCTGCTTAACGTCGACACCAAAAACCTACACGTCAACCCCTGTTATTAACGGCATACACAATGAATTCAAGCGTTACCCAGAATTCAACAAAACCAAAGTATGGGGATGGCCCATATTCATCAGATACAACATGATTTCTGGAAACACCAAAAGCCAAGCAAATGCTGTTGGTTTGCTTTCATTTGCACTAAAACCGCGGTAGTTACATCACTTTTACTTTTATTAGGAAAATTTAATTTTTTTCGAGTAAAATGAAACAAATTCAAAAGTTTTTGTGCACAATAAATAAGCACAGAAGTTACTTAAAAATTACATTTACTTTTGACGCTGTAATCAAATGTATAGAGGTATTTTGAACACTTACGCTTGACGTCATCAAAAAACGTTAGCGCCTCAAACGACATTGAATGAAATCCCCCATTTTTATTTTGATTTTCTTGCGCTTATGGTTGTTAGCTATCACCGGAGGGGGTTTGTTTTAAAAAGAATCCCTTTTTGTTACCATTTTACAGTTTTCTTATGTCTTTTTGACGTCTGTGAAAACAGCTATAGCAAACACACGAGCGAACATTTTTTTATGGGTCTTTATGGATAAATATTGCTTATCGAGCTAAGGGACACGATACTATAGTTATTTTGCACATCCGCTTAACTTTAAGGAAGTTTTTAAGCAAATGATAACCGATGTACAGTGAGGCGTTTTCAAAGTTCTCTAGTATATCTCTGCTCAATATCAATGTTTTATATATCAAAATAATCCACTTCGTATGGACAATTGCATCACAACAATCATGCATGCTTTTTATTGCACAAATTATAATAAGATATAAATACAAGAGGACCAATGGTCCTGTAAACGCTCACCTGAGATCTGCTGCATATACCAATAAACATGTTGGAATATCATGGTATTTAACCCCAGTGCAGGGACAGATGAAGCCCTTGGGCCATTTTCTTTTTTCAGAATAATCAATATTCTGTCCATTTGCCAATTTCCTGCTGGTTTTCCCCTTCAAATGGCATTTTAACAGTTTTTCCCATTCAAATGCATAGACAACCCATGTTGACCTTGCCATAAACTGGGTCAAGGTCATGATTTGTATATACATTGTAGTACTTTAGCCATCAATGCTTCATGCCAAGTTTCTTTGAAATCGGTCAACCGGTTCCGGAGAAGATTATTCAAGGGTTTTTACCATATATGGGCATGGCAGCCATCTTGGTCATGTGACCTAGATTATTTCTATACACATTGATTCCCCCATTTCTATAGATGTTTCACATAAAATTTAGCTTTGATTGGCCAAGTGGTTTCAGAGGAGAAGATGTTTGAATATTATATAGTAATATACATGCATAATGTCCCGGGGTGGGGGCAGATGAGCCCCTGAGGTCCATTTTTTTTTCAGAATCATTAAAATATTCAGTCCTAATGCCATTTTCCTGCAAGATTTTCACTTTAAATGATATTTAAAAAGTTTTCCCCATTCAAATGCATTGGTGACCTATGTTGACCTTGCCGTAAAATAGGTCAAGGTCATCACAGGGTCATGATTTATATATACAGGTCAACCTCATTATAACGCTATCTTTGGGGTCCATGAAAACAGACCGTGTTATAAGTGAACCGTGTTATAATGAGGTTATTTACAATAG
Source organism: Rugalucina vietnamica (assembly GCA_964017185.1). Lineage (NCBI taxonomy): Eukaryota > Metazoa > Mollusca > Bivalvia > Lucinida > Lucinidae > Rugalucina > Rugalucina vietnamica. Next base: position 60,442,266 of record OZ024874.1, on the reverse strand, counting down.
ACATATAGCAAAATAATCATTTTGGGAGCCATGACATGACCGTGTTATACTGAAAACCGCGCTATAGTGAGGCGCGTTATAACGAGGTTGAACTGTACATTGTAGTACTTGAGTCATCCATACTTCATGCAAAGTTTCGTTGAAATCGATTCACCGGTTCTGGAGAAGAAGATTTTTGAAGGGTTTTTACCATATATGGGCATGGCGGCCATCTTGGTCATGTGACCTGTATTATTTATATATACATTGGTTCCCTTTTCCTATAGATGCTTAATATAAACTTTGGTTTTCATTGGCCAAGTGGTTTCAGAGGAAAAGATTTTGAAATGTGTCTATGGACAACAGTCCGGCCAAGGTCAAGAGATGACCTTGACCTAAATTAATCATATACCTTCATCTTATCTATTGGTTGCTTGCATCTACCACTTTTCAGGTCTCAGGCTGCAATAGTTTTCAAAAAATAACTAATTTCCACTTTTCCCATTATAAGTCTATGGGAACTTAAAGTTACCATAGCAACCAGAGTTCTTATCCCACTGGAATAAAAAACACAAATTATGTAGAGGCTACTGTCAGGAACATGTATACAAAGTACAGGATTCATCCACTTGACAGTTTCTGAGGAGAAGATTTTTGAATGTTTTTTTTTTTTTTTTTTTTCAAAATTTTGCCCTTTATGGGGCCCCAGCAACCAATCAAAATAAAGGATTAGGACAAAACTCACAAGAAACGTCAAACACTACTCAATAAACATTTCTGCAAAAACAAAATTCAAATGTCTGAAATTTTAGCAGAAAAATAGCCAATTTCCACTTTTCCCATTATAAGTCTATGGAAACTTTAAGTTGCCATAGCAACCAGAGTTCTTATCTGCATAAATTATGTAGAGGCCACTGTCAGGTACATGTATACAAAGTACAGGCTTAATCCCCTTGACAGTTGAATGTTTTTCGGAATTTTTCCCTATATGGGGCCCCTGCGACCAATCAAAATAAAGGATTAGGACAAAAGTCACACGAAACGTAGAGGACTACTCAATAAACATTTCTGCAAAAACAAAATTCAAATATCTCCAACACCACAGCAAAAATTGGCAATTTTCACTTTTTTTCCATTATAAGTCTATGGGAAGCATAAGTTGCCATAGCAACCAGAGTTCTTATCCGATCGAAATAAAAAACACAAATATTCGTTCCCCCCAACTGTACATGCTATATGTAAAATATGAAAAGATTCGGCCTGGCAGCTTCAGAGGAGAAGTCGTTTGAAAATGTTGACGACGACGACGCAAGGACGCCGGCTCGACCACTATACTATAAGCTCACCTGTGAGCCTTCGGCTCAGGTGGGCTAAAAATGCAATTTTTACGCCAAAACAGCGTGTCACGCGTAACAAAATCGCATTGCTAAAAATGTTTGAAGATGTATATATACATCACTATATGGCGGGATAATGACAATACATTTAGATATCACTGACATAATTTTAGTTTAACTTTGGACCGCATTTCCATTTTTGGGAGTTAAAAAACAGTCGGTGCCAAAAGTGTCACGCTTAGGGAAAAATCAAGGGTCCACTTGAAAATAAAATAAATGATTATTACACAAATTTAATGAGTAAGACAATTTTTATACCAAATAAATGCTCATATAAAGCTGATTGAAATGTATGCAGAAATATTTATAAAACGTTGAAAAGTTCACTCTTATAAATCTTTACTTTTGGCTGAAAAAATGTCACACGTGCGATTTCTTCGTTGTTTTTGATTGGGTCATCTTCCTTATTGTAAGATAAAGAAATTTCATTACAAGAAAACAAGACATATGGTACTATAACTAAAATGCTCATGTTCTAAGCTTTAAAATCATATTATTTTCATTACTGTGAGACAAATAATACTATTTTCTGGGGCGAAAGTATTTAACAGTGTGAATTTCAGGTATTGAAATGTGTATGTTACGTTAAACATATCTGTTATGTAATGTATTTAAGTATTTGATAAAGCCCTATATGTTTTCAGTATTCTGTCAATCATTTCATGACGTCATTCAGAACGGTAAGATTTAACATTTTGTATAGATGATAGTTTATTTGGAAATGCTGATTGTCCAGTGATATAGTTCAAAAGCTATGCCAGCTTCACTGTATATGTTTATTTTTTCTTTAATTCTCAATATTTTTAGCGTTTTGTGATTTTGTTGTTAAAATGTTAATGAGTGGGCGTGTCCATTGTAAATTGCGTCATAGTGAATTGAAGCAGCCATTTTTCATGCGTTGATTGAAGTTTTGTGTTTGCTTAGTGTTATATATACCTGTTTTTGGAACAGTGGGAGGCTTTATTTGGCAATTTTTTCTTCAATGTAGGGAATATGCGTTTTCGATGCGAGGTATTCTGCTTATTTTTTGCAAATATGGCTCAAATTGTATGTTGACCTACTTATGATGTGTTTGTCAATATGTATAGGTAAATTAAATTGACCGTGCCGCTTGAACTCACGTGATATAGTTTTGTAAACACGCTTTAAAGACAGGGCTGGGGTATAAAAGGCCTCACAGGTATACCTGTGCCATTCTTTCTCTGACTGCTGAAGGGTTAACATCAATTCTGTGATTCTGATTGGTTTTCAACTGAGGGCCACTGTGACATCACAAAATGATTGACAGGTCTTACCTGTCTGCAACTAGCCTTATTATCTCTTATTATGTAACAGAAGGCACACTTCATAATTGGTTACAATAGACATTCAAAACTGTCTTGTCATGAAGAATTTATTTCTTGGTTTTCTTCAAATATTTACTAACACTGTTTCAATAAATAAATAAATAAATAGTGGGATTTCTATCTGTCAGACATTAAAATTAAAGTGGAAATATGAACTTATATACTTGAAAGGGAAGGACATTAAAAAATCATAAATAAACATTGAAATACAAAATAGTGATTCTGTTTACCATGTACAAAACTAGATTTTACTTCAGTAGTGTATAAAGGTTATGAGAAGCAAAATAGAAAAAAAAATATAGGAACTTATATTCTTGAAATGCATAAGCATTAAAAATCATCATAAATTAAGATTTTAACGATAAATAAATACAAATATGGGATTCTGTTTAACATGCACAAAACTGGATTTTACTATATATATTATTAAATGTTTAAAAATAACTGACTAAAAAAAAAATAAAAAAAATAAATAGATAAAATAAATAAAAAAAAGAAAGAAAGAAAAATGTTTTAGATTATTATAAATTTGTTTCCTAATCCTGTCTTATGCAGCTATAATGGTATTATTGGTAAATGAATTGTGGCTGTTTATTACAATCAATTATGACCTGTGATCCTTATCAGTTTTATGATCCCTATAGGTAGCCAGCTTACCTGGTGTAAGCCACGCCCACTGCTACTGTCTGGCTACCTGTTGTCTTTGATGCTGGGAACCAGACCCCCCGGCATGAAAACCCTGTCTTTAAAGACAGAGTGAAAAATCATGTATAGTATACAAATACATATTGGTACCAGTATGCAGTTCACACCCTAAAACAATATCAATTTTGCTCTAAGACTTTTTCATTTTCCTATTCTTCTCTTTTCTTTTCAGTCTATAGAGACCAAGTGCCCAAACTACAAATACATTTCAACTCAGCTGACAAAAATTGTCTTGAAACAATCACAATTTTTCAAGCACAGAAAGATGTAATAATTAGATAGTCATATACCATTGCATTGAAAAGTTCTATGTATCAAATAGAACATTTACAGCTTCATTTGACATAAAATGAGTCCTTTCGGTTAAATTATAAAAGTGCATAAAATTAAAGCAGTGGCTATTTTGCCAGACCCTACAAAATAGCCCCTGGGAGCTATTCTGCCGGACGGGGCAAAATAGCTGTAATGCACTTATAGGCTATTTTGCCCATTACGAAAACTGCTGTAACGCACTTATAGGCTATTTTTGCCCATTACGAAAACTGCTGTAACGCACTTATAGGCTATTTTACCCATTACAAAAACTTGCCCATGTAATATATTATATAGAGATTTTTTCTACTGTAAAAATAAAAAATTTCATCAGAATTTTTTTTATATTTTTCTTATTTTTTCTCGAGGCGATTCTAACGTGTACCCATAATCTATGTTTTGGAGCAAAAATAAGTATACCCCTGTATGTGTACCCACAATCTATGTTTTGGAGCAAAAATAGGTATACCCCATTTTTGCTATATAAAAGTGGGGTTCAAGGGGGTATACATTACATGGACATGTTTTCCTGATGCAGACCAAAAACTCAGTAAAATTTTCATTTGAATTTTTTTTAAGTTTTTTATCATGTTTATCTACATTTTTTATTTCATTATTTGAGATATTAATGTTTTTTTTTTTCAGTTATGATCCGGATAAATGTACAGAATAGGTTGATAAATTCTTTATTCAGATACACCTGGGGGTATGACTGGCATTCTTGGACAAATTTAAAGGGAATCCCTATAATAAGAAAGGGAGAAATGTTGTTATACAAAGGTCTGGAGGGTAAATTCAGAAAACACACAATTGACCTTAACCCCAAAAATAACCACTGTAGAAATCAACACTCTGTATCCATTGGTTCCTGGGAGAAGAAGAATTTTGAAGGGTTTTTACCATATATGGGCATGGCGGCCTCTTGGTCATGTGACCTGGATTATTTATAAACACATTTGTTCCCCCCTTCCCATAGATGCAGCTAAGATGCTTCATATAAAATTTGGCTTTGATTGGCCAAAAGGGTTCAGAGAAGAAGATCTTTTGAAAAGTGTGGACAACGAACGGCCGGACGACGGATCATGGTCATCCTATAAGCTCACCTTGTCAGCCTCACGGCTCAGGTGAGCTAATAAGAAATCTACTGCAAGTTCAACCAAATTTTCCAACCTTAGGTTTGGTTACCTATATTAACATATGTATGTGATATCTCCCTATTTTGGAGGGATCTCCCTATTTTTCAGCAAATCTCCTTATTTCGAATTTCAAAATTTCCCTATATAACGTATACATCTCCCTATTTGAAATCAACAATTTCCTTTTTTGTTTAATCATTCTTCCTATTTCAAAAAGTAAATCTCCCTATATGGCTTCTCAGATGTATCGCATGTATGATATTAATAAACAGAAAGAAAGAAAGGTGCCTGCTAAGCTTTTGTTGTATAACTGGGTACTATATTCTGTTCTTAATGCCATCATAATTAGTTACCCAAAGTTCTAACATTTCCTATATATATGAATATTCCATCCTTTTATATAAAATAATTCATTCACTTAATTTAACATGATATTTTAAATTTTTTTCATTTCCCATATACAGCCCCACAAATGCAGACTGACAGGTGAAATATTGTACATTAATAAAACCAGACACACAAAATATGCCCTGAGAGCTGGTCATAAGAGATAAGCTATACCTTGGCTGCTTATGACTACCATAATAGTTCTAAAATTTAGGACTGAATAGGTGTGAGTGATATTTGTCAGTCACATTAATTGCCATATAGTTTCCACTTACCCATATAAAATCACTGTATTATTAATATTGATAATATAAGCTGACAATCAATGCCTATAAAGATCTTAAATGCTCAATGTCTTTCAAAGTTCTATTTCAGTTTTTTTTTAAGTTAAGAATTTTATGTGTTTATGGTACAACATGTTTTGAAACAAGTTGAATAATGAGAAAATCTGCCTTTTAAAACCATATCTGCAGCTATGGAGTTACAACACTGCTGATCTATGCCTTTGTTTTCATTGCATTTTTTTTTAAACCTTTTAAAGCTTCTTACCATATTCCAAAAAGTATAATCAGATTTTTGTCTTACTGGTTTTCATTCAGGACTGTAAAAAGGTCTCTTGCGACATAGCTCATATAAACACACAAAAAAATCAAGACCAAGATTTTTATCAAAACTACATGTATAACTCAGAAATTAACAAAAAAAAAGTCATATGTAATAAAAAAGGTGAGAAAAGAAAATAAAAATCAGGGGCAAAAAAGTCTTAGTTTTGGGTAGGAAAAAAAGGCACAGCAAAAAATCAACAAAAATTATCTTTTTTTCTACTTTTAGAATAATGGGTTGATGTTTTACGTCCTGAATATCAATTTTCAGTAATGTCGGGATGGAGTTAATGCTTCCTGAGTACTAAACCTTCTTAGAGGCTTTTTTTTTTGCACATTATGAAAACATGCCCATGTAATATACAGTGATTTTTAAAGTTGTAAAAAATGAAAATTTTCAGCATTGTTCAGTAGAAAATTTTTGATATTTTCTTAATTTTGCTCAGAACACAGATTGTGGGTACAAATTAGAACTGCCTTGGTGAGCCACATCGCCGAGCTGTTCTAATGAGTACCCACAATTTATGTTTTGGAGCAAAAATAAGAAAAATAGGTAGACCCCTGCCCCAGCTTTGCTATATAAAACAGGGGTTCAAGGAGGTATACATCTCACGGACATGTTATTATTGTTATACTATATTGCAACATTAGATTTCCACCCCAGTACCCACCCATCCGACTTAACTCTAGCTCCATGGTCTGCCACTGCCCGCGGCACGGTACCAATGTGTCCAATTGCTTTTCATGTTCAAAATAGGTGTAAATGGTATGCCCGGCCCTTGAGAAAATCGAAATCTGTTCTGGAATTCACAGTCCCTCTCAAGGTTAGATCTGATCAAAGCATGAAGCTGTTATTGGTGTTTTTCAAAAAAAAAAAAAAAAAAAAAAAAAACATGTCCAGAAATAAATTTAAGCCATTCCAATTTTTTTCTAAGTTTAGCATCCACCCTTTAAGTCAGCAAAACCTACCTACCTATCCAGCATAAACAAACAAAAAGCTGGGAAAAAACAACATAGCATTTCCTGTTTTACTATAAGAAAGCAGGAATAACATACAAAAAAAACATAAATAACTGGGTAAACAATATAAAGATATTTAATTGAACAAACTTTGGATTATAATGTCCTCAGACTAGACAAAATTAAATCAGAGTTATCCAGAACTTAAATACATCGAAAATCGGGAAGTACAATACAATTTTCACAATCGGCAAGCATATTTATTTGTGTTTTTTATTTCTTCTAAATTTAAGCCCCAATCCAACCCGCCCATGGATGTTAAACTTAGAAATAAATTGGAATGGCCTAATGGTCCAAAATTTTTCGGGTAGCACTTCAGTGAGTTGTTGCCTTTACTCTATGTTTGCTCGAAAGTCTAGTTGTGTTCGCGTACGAGTGGGGCATGTGCATATTCCAATCGAGCAGTCATGCGCTCACACGAGTGACTGGATGAGTTTGAGTGGAGAGTGCCTTGAGTGTATGTTAAGAATACACCCGTAATTAAGTTGGCATGTGTAATGCCATCTATTTTAAGTTTTTATTTTGGTAGATGATCAGGCTGACATCATTACTCAATCACAATCCAAAGTAGAAGCCTCCGTGGTGCAGTGGTTATGTCACTCGCCTTGTAAACCAGGGGTCGCAGGTTGGATCCCGGGCTTCTCCAGTCTGTCGGATGGGACTATAAACCCGTCTCCATATGACCTTAGCTGTTGGTAGGACGTTAAACCCCAATCAAACAACCAAACAACAATCCAAAGTACACATGATGTAACATCATGATATGATTACACCACCAAGTGAATTATCGCTCAACATGCAATATACTAAGTCTTGTTTTCCATTGGACTGATATGGTGAGTTTGAATTCTACATGTATTCTGAAAGTTACACATTTTTATGTCGGTCAAATCTCCTGCAAGAATAAAGCTAAAGAAATTATCTTTGAGTCAATATATCCTTTTAATCAGAATTCAATTGTCGATTGACTTATTTAAACAAAACAAAGATGCTGCATGATTGTTCCATCTTTGAGAAATAGCTTGTCAAAAATGACATGGGGGTCAAAAACGAAAATCACATGTCAAGGTAAAATCATATGAATTGAAATGTTATAGCGGGTCTTTAAGTCATGGTTGGCACCACTGACTGCTGGTATAAATGTGTCATGATAAGGGTCATGTCTTGCCACCTTGGTATCTTACATCGCTGTGATGAAAAAGCAAACCATATAGTTACATGTATCTTGATCATAAACCAGCCAGTCATATAACCAGAAAGACTGTTGATTCAAAGCAAATTCTAAAATCCAGATTCTGCTCATACTAAACACCATTAATTGTATTTACCATTAGCAACCGAGTCATTTCGGTCATAAGCCAATTGGGATAGAACTTTAGTTTAATCGTCCTTGGAAACTGACTAGCAAGCAAGTTCTTAAATCTGACTTTACCTACAAATACCATGAGGTCATTTCAATCACTTAAGCTGTTCTGGCATGAGAGGGTGCACAAAATCACATGTACCATACTCCAAAGGCCCGACTTTCATTGGCCCTATAATTCCATTTGGAGTATTGTATTTTAGCATTGTGACCATATTCATATTGAAAATGAGATCATGAATTACACCCATCTTTAGTAAAATCTCTTTTTTTGGCAGAATATCACCAAAAATAATTGCATGTGTCGAAAAATATTAATCCAAGATGATACATTGAAAAAATTACTGAGAAGAGCAAGATTTTTGAAAAACATAAACTAAAGTGCATTAAATGTTTGATCAACATTCCATGTCCCAGATACTTTATAGCCCAATTTGCGAATACCTGTAATTGTAATGACAACAATTTTCTAAAACATTGAAACAGTTTTGACTCAAAGCAGCCTGTACCGCCACGGCTAGAAACAAGAAATTGCGGATTTAAGAAGTTATTGCACAGCTGATCTGCGTCTCTGTTTTTTGTGTATGTATAAAAAGCATGTTTTCGGTTATAAACTCATGAAACGTTTTAGCAAAGAGAAGTACTAATGAGCTAGCGCCATAAAGAGTTCGGGAAATGAATACATGTATCAATGTAAAGGAGTATCTGTGTGCGTAGAGTGTGTCATAGTTCACAACAATATATATGTGTCAAGGTTGGCTACGATGAGAGCGTATAATCGTGTTTGGCTGTTCTGGGTCTTTGATAAGTTTACAGCAGTAGCTTTATGTAGGTTCGTGTTTGAGTCATAACAAGAACCACGCAGATTTTCTTTCTTATTTTCTTTTTGTGTCCCGTAACAGTGCACACACATAAACATATAAATGCCATTCAACCAAGAAGAACATAAGTAAATCAGATACAATCACTAAATGATTTTAAAATAAATTACAAGACAACAGCCTTGTATATGGGCCGCATCGTGAGAAACCCTTTGTGAAATTCTAAGACTGTGCAGTTACTATAACAACACATCTAAATTATGCTTCACGGACAGGAAACTCCAAAACTTGCCCCTGTGACTGTTTAAGCTGGTTTGTATAGGACCAGGTCTAAAACATCGCAAGTAGGATATCAGTACATCCGCTCATTTGTAAGTCAAACACACTGTTTGGACTGTATGCCTCGGTTGCTACATGTAAGATGAGGATGTACATGTTTAGCTGATCTTTCTACTTTTCAGATTTCTGTTTTGCTTTATTACCCTACGTTTTTTTTTTTTAGTTATATAGCGACAATTTTATTGGTTTGTATAGGTTCTTGTTTCAAGCATACAAAGCCTTAAATCAAAAGAAGATTGTTTATATTACCTGTGAAGCGAAACAAATGCAATAATTAACGTGCAGCTACCACACATTTTTTGGCATGTGTAAAATGCAGGATTTCTCACGATGCGGTCTTTATGACAAGGCTCAATCCCTAAATGATGTGATGGCTAGAAACAGAACGGTCTTCAAGAACAATTCATTAGAAAGCTCATCTGTTGTCTAGGGTTTCGTCATGTCGGTATTTGATAGTTTTGGTTAACACCAAATACATACATGTATATAATTTATTTTTCTACTGTCCATGTACCATCTTTCAGAAACTGCTTTTTTTCAAAATCTCACTTTTAACACCTCAAGAAAAATATGACTATATCATCCTTTTGCAACCCAAAAGTAGTAAAAAGTGCTGCAAATATTTCGAAGATCGGTTCACTAATAAAAAAAATGCCAAAATCATTTTGAATAGGTAATCCAAACACATTAAAATTAAAAATAGAGCAAAAATCTGTGGAGTATTTTTAAGAGTTTTGGTTTCAGCTATATGTGTATGTATATTATACCATTTTGGTTTGGTTTCTCATGCATGTTAAATGAAAAATAATGAAATGATTTTTTTTTATTTTTTTTCAGGAAAATAGTTACTTCCCCTGCTGGCATTTTCACAATAGAAAACGCCCTCTTCAAAATTATTTTCTGGCATAAAAGTTTTATTTGTTGCCCGATTTTTGGTGGTTGGGGTCAGAAAAAATTTTATGATCAATTATTGGAAGATGTAAGTGACCAATGATCGATCATTAATTGATCAAATGTAAATGTTTTGGTAAACTATATATCATTATATAAAGTAATTAGTCAACTACTCTATTATCTGTTCAGTTTCTTGTCTGTAGATCATGTTCATTATCATGTTCATCCCTTAAATCAGTAATTCAGAATATTCAGACATCCTCTGAATTAAAATTGTAGTTTTGGGTGTACATGAGTTGTAATGCGCCTTGCTTGATGAAGCTTATTTTCCTACATTTTTATTAAAAAATTCTCTGTACTATTATTTCAAGCAGAAAGAGTATTTTATATTCAATGGCCATGATTTTCAGGTAACATTTTTTATTCATGAAAAACATACAACTTTAAGCAGTGGTGGCAAACAACCCTTCCCATGTCCAGAGTAGCTTAACATGCCAGACCACCACATTTTTAATAGAACCAAAGTATGCCCACATGACAGAGTGTTTTTTTCTGTCTGGAATATGGAAAAACTTGCTCTTTTTAGACTTCTGGAAGTGCTTTGTCAGTAAAAATGAACTGATCAAAATTAACTGCAACATTCAAATGTTGGAACCGATTAATCAACTACAGGAAAAAGTACTGATCATCAAATCAGGATCCCAAAAGAGAGTAATGCTCGATGAACTAGATTAACCGTCCTACCACTACCTATTTTCATAATTTTTGCTACACCTTTTAAGACTTTTGGAATGCAAAATAGAGATAAATTGTCATAATTTTCTTGAGGTGTTTCAGAAAAATGAGGTTTTGCAAAAATGCAATTTCTTGAAGAATGTGTATGGACAGTAGTAAAATATTCTTTTTTTTTTTCTGTGCAAACATTCCTTTTAAAAGGAAACTTTTATCTAAAAATCAGCTTTCTTATGAAACTGCCAGAACATTCTATGAGCAGTGTGGTTTCAGAACGGCACAGTGTATTTTATGGACTGGAGTCATGGATTGGAGTCTTGGTTTGGTGTCATGGGATGGAGTATTGGAGTGGATATTAGAGTTAAATTTTGAGTCCAGGAACAGAAAAACTCATTTCTGGTGGTACACAGTTCGCCTTGGGTGAACATAACACAAAATGTGTGGTAATGAATGCATAAACTGAATGAGTAACGGATGTGTAACATAAATTAACCATAAATTTTCCATGATTTACATGTATATATGGGTAATGCATAAATTTGCTACATGCTGCGCTATGGAGTGCATTCAAACAAGACCAATTTCACCACCAGAATAACTGTTTCTCTTTCTCTCCAACATTTTACTCCAATGCAGTACTCCAACCCATGGCTCCAATCCATGACTCCAATCCATAAAATACACAGTGCCTTTCAGAACATAATGCAATTTTCAATAGAAAATTGCATACAATGGGTTCAACTAAATAAAATTGGTACATGTCGTTTCTTTTCTTTTTGCATTATGCTTAACTTTTGGCAAGACATAATATTATATGGCGAACAAAACTGTAGGGCACAAAACTTTATTCTGCGAAGTCTGGAACATTTCATACTGTTGGTATAAGCAAACATTTCTGCCATCAAGGTACTTCATTTTGTAAGTTTTACATGCTTGAAGACTAAACCTATAGCGTTTGCCTTCAACAAGACATGACTATTAAACTATTAGTCAGACTACCCTTAAAATAACTTTGTTTGAATAGACATTTTAAGTCCCAGTCAACAGCTATGGTTATGTCGCAAGGTTTAACCTCCATTTAATGGGACTACTACACAACATTAGGATGTCATGACACCCAAAATGTGCTTTAAACTATAAAATTCAGTTTTACGCCACTTTCAACCATATTTCAGCTTATATGAGACGAGCCAATCAGTAGGTGACCGTGGGCGAAAAAGGGAGAACCCCGAGAAAAACCATCTGGCACACCCGCAAGCAGAACTTTGCTTGTCTCACATGTGGCCAGTTTGGGGCTCGAACCCACAACAAACACAGCGGTGAGATGATCGAGTGATTAAGAAACAGCCCTCTTAACCGCTTGGCCACTGGGGCCGCTTGCTTTAAAATATAACCACTCAAGAAGTGCTACAGTTAAGCAGCTTATGAGCTGTGTGTTTACCCAAATGGAAATGTCCTAAAGCCCAATTAAGATTTACAACTCTGTAATACATGCTTGCTAATAATTCGGAAATAGAAAACTCACAAAATAAAAGTCACACAGAAATGTCCGAATTTACAGAATATACAACATTGGGGATTAATTTTCAATTGCGAAAAATTCATGGGGCAAATAACTTCTGTTTTTCTTGTTTTTATTCCAAAACATAGATTGTGGGTACATGTTAGATGCGTCTCGCAATCTATGTTTGGAGTAAAATTAAGAATTGAAACTTTTTCTTTTCTTTTTCTACTAAAACTTTTCAGTTTTTACAAATTAGTAGGAATAAAAACCAAAGTGTACAGGCATGTTTTCATTATTATACTGATTTTTTTCTTTCTTTTTTTTAATCCAATTGTCTGACCCACGGTTCTTGGGAATAAAAAAAAAAAGTCAGTAAATGATAGCTTGTTCAAAGGTTCCCATATTTGTCAGTGTGTGGTCTTTCCACACATTGAAATTAAAACCCAATGTTTATACTAAAAATCTTCACCTTTTTATTACAATTTTTCTCCTTTTCTTAAGAGATTCTCTTTTAAAGTGTCCCAGAATGCCAGCCATACTTCTATTTGTATCTGAATATCTTTTATCAACATTTTCAGTATGTGCATTTTTTATAAAACATAATTATCTCAAATAAATAGGTATTAAATAAAAGAAAATGAAGATAAAAAAATAATAAGAGCTGTCGCAGGACAGCGTAGCTCGCCGGACTTAAGCTTTGCCACTAAATTTATCAAAATCTATGACCCATGACCTTGACCTCAAGGTCGCTCAGGTGGGTCGTAAAAGCATAAAATTTCAGACCAATATCTACAAACATGCAAAGTATCAACTTGATCCATCAACATGTTCAAGAGATATAGACTTCTAACAACTTTAACGAAAAACTTCAACAAAAAATTTCTAAATTTGTGACCTTGACCTCACCGTCACCCAGGGTGGGTCATGATGGTACTCCATAAAACTTCAGACCAATATCTTTAAACATGCAAAGTATCAACTTGATCCATCAACATGTTCAAGAGATATAGACTTCTTAAATCTTTAATGAAAACCTTTAACATAAAATTTCTAAGTACGTGACCTCGACCTCAAGGTCACCCAGGGTGGACCACGATGGTACTGCATAAAACTTCAGACCAATATCTACCAACATGCAAAGTATCAACTTGATCCATCAACATGTTCAAGAGATATAGACTTCTTAAAACTTTAATGAAAAACTTTAACATAAAATTTCTAAGTCTAAGACCTTGACCTCAAGGTCACCCAGGATAGGTCATGATGGTACTGCATAAAACATCAGACCAATATCTACCAATATGCAAAGTATCAACTTGATACATCTACATGTTCAAGAGATATAGACTTCTAAAAACTTTAACCGAAAGTGTGACATGGACGCGGACGTACACTTAAACGCGGACGACCGAGGTGACAACAATAGCTCTGTGCACTTTGTGCAGGCGAGCTAAAAATATGAAATAAAAATTTTACTAAGTTTTTGGTCTGGCAAAATAGCCCATATGTATATTATAGCTATTTTGCCGGGTCCGGCAAAATAGCCTACAGACTATTTTGCCTTATTTTGCCGGGTCCGGCAAAATAGCCCCTAGGAGCTATTTTGCCGGGTCCGGCAAAATAGCCACTGCCTAATATAATCAAGGTCTCTCTATTCCGCTTATCGGAAAAGATGGTGATGACGTCATCGATAATATTACCTGTGAACTCACGGGTACAGAGTCAATAAATACACAGACTTAATACACATATTTGTGCGGGTAATTGTGTCTTAAACTGTAAATATACGTTGAAATCAAAGCTGAATTAAATAAAATAAATTTAACTTAATATAAAAACCACTGAAAAAGAATTATCTGCCATCTGTCTGAAAAATTAGTCTGCAAGGTTTGTTTTAAACTCGGAAAACTGAATGATCTTAAGAGAAAAAGTTACATTTATCCAATGTATTCACTTATTATTTTCAGCTCACATTTTTCGAGATTTGTTTTATCTAACGGCAGCTTATATTTGACGATTTTATTTTGTAATTATGATAATTTTATTAATATGATAACAGATAGAAATGTACAATAACCGTGCCGTTGAAGTTGTTGGAGTTTTAAAATCCAAGTATGTGTGGTATGTTATTTAAAATTTTAAATATGTCTCCTCCAAAAACAGATCCTACAAAATGACAGCAGAAATACTACGGCGTAAAATTGTCATAAAATTTCAATGTAAATTTGAGACTGAAGTGCCTGAAATTGTGTGCATATTAAATAAACAGAGATCGAAGCCGCCCGCGCTTGCCGAAAAATCAAAATATTTAACTATAAATAAACACGGAAATATTGCGCTATTCACGATATTTTCCTTCCAAATTCAAAATATATGCATTCTGGAAAAGATCTTTCGTCATTGCACAACAAAACTTTTAAAGATTTTTGCGTTTTGGGTCATTTTTGCAAATGAAATACAACGTATATTGCCTTTTAATAAAGCCGCCATTACTGATTTGTACCCGTGAGAGTGACCCGGATGCTGGCTGATGACGTCTCGCCATCTTTTCCGATAATCGGAATACATATATGTATATTGATATAATAAAAAAAACACAAAGTTCAAATGATCCATGAAAAACAACCCAAGTAAATGTACTATTTTCTCGTCAGGTGTGCAAGAAATACTGTTCATACCACCCTGCCCCCACCCCCACACTGTCAGTTGCATAATGATGTATTTTTTCAAAGTCAGGTTTTGACCATTAATAGTATTTAAAAACTAAAAAATTTCTATAAATATTATACTTACAAGAAAAAGTTTCTGGTAATAATACTCCAGACTATTTATTTGTAACATGTTTAAAGAATAAAAACAAACAATCATATCCATATAAAGGTTGAGGCATCACCTGATGCATTGACTAAAATGAATTTCTATCCTTTTGTCTTTTTGAGTACCATCAAGAGAAAATCTACCTTCATTATTCCCAAAAAAAATTAAGTACATCTGTTGAGCAACAGTGTCTAGCTTCTATTAAATGTGTGTTTGATATAAAACAATTGCAATCAACAGCAAAAAATGATGTGCTGATCCATCACTGAAGATGATCATAACCTATAATACTGTTTGCATAAATGCTTGAAGCATGTTTTTTTATGACACGACCATTTTTTTACCCCAGACACTGAATGGTGATTTATGACCTGTGACTGTCTATTGAACATAGCCTACCTGTGTGACTTACCAATTCTAGTGTCTATTAGAAGATTGGCATATTGTTCACTAGAAAAATATGTGTTTTATTAATCTTTTTAAGAGGGAGAGAGAAAAATGCATTTATATTATAAACAATAGCCACAAGGGCAGTTATTTATTTTTTCATTATTTTTTTTTTTTTTTTTTTTTCAATCATTTCATTTTTAAATTATGAATTTGACTTTGTACTACAAAATGTGAGCACAGTTCCATTATTTCCTTATTTCCTACAAAGAAGAAAAAATGCTTTGGGATGAAAACACACACACACACACACACACACACACACACACACACACACAATTGAAGAATAAGAAAAAAATAATAAAGAATTTAGTATCAAGTGAAGTTTAAATAACTAGAAAAAGTGCCTTGAGAGGCACGTATACCCCCGGCTGGTAGCTCCCTCCAACACCCCCACCCCTCAGCCCACCGCCACCAATCCAGACATGCTCACTGACAGTGACACATTAAACCTCAATTCCTGATGAAAGAGAGTGCCCTCAACAAGTAAATCTTATAAATTTGTATTTGCAAAAAACTGTCTAAAACCATGTGGAGGGGGGGGGGGGGGGGGTGTAGTAGAATGACAGATCTATTTTAGAGCAGTATACAGAGCTGACTTGTATACTCAATCTAGGACTTGATCGCGAACATTGAGGGTCAGGTCCTCGGTCCTAGACGTAAAGTAGAATGTCATTCTTCAATAATATTAAAAAAAAAAAAAAAAAAAAAAAAAAAAGATGTCCTATATTTTGACCTCTAGCCCCACCCTCAGGGCACGGACTCGAGAGTCTAATGTCATTAGGAACAGGGCAAACCTTATAGTGTACCTTTGGTGCAAGTACGAATCATTTCTGAACATGGTGGTAAAGAAAAGTATAGAAATACATTTTTTAAAGGAGTTCTAGATTTTGACCTCTAGCCCCACCCCCCGCACATGGACCCTAGGGTCTGAACCTTACATGGTACCTATGGTCTAAGTATGAATGCTTCCTGATAAAACTTTGTGGATGTCAAGAAAATAGACTTACAGAAAATATTTATTATGATATTTATCATATTATAAATAAGTCCTAGATTTTGACCTCTAGCCCCACCCCCCTGGAGATCATACCGAGCATGGAGTATGAAAGCAAACCCTATAGAGTTCTATGAACAAAATAAGAATACATCCCTATGATTGTTTGTTAAGATATGGACTTATAGAAGAAACATTAAAATTGTAAACAGCATATTTTAAAGGTGACCTAGATTTTGACCTCCAGCCCTACCCCTGGGGATGGGCCCTGGGGTCCGAACTCATGGAAACAAAGCAAACCCTATAGGGTACCTATGGTCCAAATATGAATGGTTTCTGACCATCGGTTCATGAGATATACACCTCCAGAGAAACTTTAACCAAAACTTTGACGTAAATTCCACGAACGTTCCGGAATTACGAACGAAGAAACGAACTAACTAACTAACTAACTAACATACGAACGGACGAACGGAAAAGCGAAAGCTATATACCCGTCGGCATAAATGCCGGGGGTATAAAAATTAGGCATGCTCAGAGATTTTGCTTTCATTTCAGGGAGATTTGGAAAACTACCGTACACAGAATATATGAGCCACACCATGAGAAAACAAACATTTTGCATTATGTGAAAACAAAGATGCAGATCAGCTTCCCAATAACTGTGAAGATGATCAGCACCTTTGTTTTTTGGATACTACAATTTCTCTACTTTCCAATCCAACATCTATGTATATATACGCGTTTATAGCCTATAGCCATCTTCGGTACTTGTACAGCTCGGTTTGTGTCAGACACTCAGACCTGTTCAGAAAACCACATTGTTAGTTTTGTCATGACATGGCTCATTTAGGATTATTCCTAATTCATTTCTGTAACAGGTTTCAAGGCTCCAATCTTAAAAAGCAGTCACTCATTAAAATATAAGACAAAATTAATGTGTGCTGAGCAGCAAACATTAACACGCTGAAAATTTTTGACATTCGGAAATATTAGCTTGTAATTGAGTCGTGTGCCAGACATATATAAAAAAAATCTCAAAACCCTGTTCATTTTTGAGTGTATCACCAGCTAAGAGATCAGATTGTGTAGGAATGTGTACTGTGTATGTATGCATGATTTTTTTCACTCAGTACGCACAGAAAGTTCAGACATATCCGTATATTTCTCGATCCGCTTTTGGGGAAAAACGACCAGTAACATTTTTTTCCTTGTTAAAGAGGTAAACCGGAAAATCGATAAAGACATTCAGTACGATAATTGCATTATTAGCGTCTTCTTACAATGCACACCATCAGCCAATCAAAAATCTGGTAAGAATAGCTTCCGGACGTTGGGAGTTTTCTACTTTCGGTTTCATTCTATAACCGATAAAGTCACATTACAGCAATAAATATCTAAAAAATCTGCCTAAAACACCACCATGGGCATGCCAAGTTAGAGAAATATATATTAGGCAATACAGTGGTTCAGAGAGAGCACTCGGATGCTAAAATTGCCAAATTGACACAAATGATGACATTTCTAAATAGCTATACCAGACGATCAGTAACGAGCCATTTCGGCCACGAGTAAGTTCGGCCTTTAGTTGTTGATCTAGAATCTGAACATTTGGCAGTTGAAAGAAATGTGCACTAAGTAGCCTGCCTCTGGATGGCTTTTGCCAGGATAATTGATTGTTCTAACATGGCTTCGGCATTTACCCGTGTTTATTTTGAAATCTCCAACTCAAACAAGGGATAATGTGCATATCTGAATGGTTTACTGGTGACACGCCAAACTGGCAATACTTCACCAGGGGTGTGTGCCAGGAATGAAATCAGTCCCTGGCTCTCACAAGAGATACAAACTTGAACACACAGTCATCAGACATTGGTTTTATAAAGCAATAGTAAGGAGATAGGCGATAATGATTCTAGCTGAGTATTTGGCCCCTCACATTTTCAAGCCAATAACATCCCTGAGGGAGGTCATTACATTCCCTGGATACTACTTTTGCATGAGCGGATCCAGAAAATTTTCTCAGTGGGAGGGGGCGGGGGAGGGGTCTGACGGAAAATTTCAACATGGCAAAAATAAATAATCTGGCAATTCCAGGGGGCATCCAGACCCCCTGTCCCCCCCCCCCCCCCACTCTGGATCTGCCCATGTTTTGTATGCGCAGTCAGTAAATAATAATAATAATAATAATAATAATAATAATAATAAAATAAAAAATGCCCTACCATACCTAGAAAATTTCAGAGTGAAACCCTAAGCACAGCTCTTTTTTTTGGGCCCAGTACATAAATACCAGGCTTTGAAAATGGTCTTACATTCTACAAACTTGTTATCATTTAGTTTGTTGTTTTGATGTGCTGTTCACCATCAAGAATTTTAGAAGGTAATGCGTACAATATCAATGTAGCATAAGCTGCCTCAGATCTCTGCATACACACTGACTCAAAAATGTAAATGAGAACAACTGGCCTTATACAGTCAATGGTTTCAGAAAGTGTTGCAGCATATTCACTGCTTATATGCCTTCCACAGCTTTGACATAATTAATATCAGCTTTAAATTTACTGTAAATAACAATTCCTGGTCTTTTTATTCTTCCAATAACAAATTGTTCTCATATGTCTACAGCAATTTAACTTGTTGGACAAATGTATCAAATACGAGGCACAGTCGGAAAGTTCATGAACTGTTCTTGGTATGTTATTTGTTTTCAAAGATGAAAGTCCAAACTTTGCACACTAATAATGCTAATGGGAAAAACATTTTTCTACACAACAATATTTACATTTAGGGACATTTTAATGAAACTGCTGAAAATTTAGTCTCAAAGTGTGTCCCCTAACAAAGTATGGAGGCCTTTGTCTTTGACTCCATCACTAAGAGCCACCGGGGCTAAACCGGGGCTATACGTATGGCTCATGCCGTAGTCTCTCCTATCAAATAGTATTAGTCAATGTTTCTTAAGATCGATGTCAGAGCAGATGGTGTCAGTGCTCCAGATATGGATTGATGGTCAATGGGTATTTACCCACCTCTCATCAGGATAACATGTCCGTGACATTTCTCCTTGAACCCCAATTTTATATAGTAAAACTGGGGTATGCAGGGGTATACCTAATTTTCTTATTTTTGATCCAAAACATACATTGTGGGTACTTGTTAGAACCCCCTCAGCGAGGCGGTTCTAACAAGTACCCACTATATATGTTTTGAGCGACATATCAAAAATATTAAAAATTTTTCAATGAAATTTTCAAATTTTTGCTTCTGAAAAAATCTCTGTATATTACATGGGCAAGTTTTCGTAATGTTTTGGGTATTTCGGAATCCATTGGGTAAAAATATAATTTTTAAAATTTCGAATTGGGTACTTCATGTTTTTGTATTGGGTATCGTATTACATAATGGAGGATGAAAATACAGTTAAAATTAAAAACAAAAATCATGTATTTCAATGATATTACTGATTTGACCCTTCTTTTGAGGGTATCTCAGCTAATTGCCTATATCACTGGAAGTGGTACTTTGTGATTAAGTTTTTTCTAAAAGCTAATACTTGTAAATCTAGAAAAGACAAAAATCCACATTTTAAATGACACAAAATATTTTGGAAGCTGTTTCCTGTTGTGAAAAGTATTTTGCTCAATGAAGTAATATCTGGAAATGATCTTTTTTTGATATTTAAATTCCAATTGCAACTATAGTCAAGAGCCATCAAGCTCTATAATACATGCATAGTGGGTGGGGTACGCAAAGAAAATAATCTGATTTGCGGATCGAAGATTTCTTTTGCTTTTCTGTACGCAGAGTTGAAAATCTTAATTGGGTTTTAAGACATTTTAATTGGGTAAATACCCAGATATGCTGCTTATCTGTAGCACTGTGGTGTTGTCTTGGTGAAAAATCTGATTTTCTAAGTCGAAGCCCAACCAGTTCTTCCCTATGCCTCCCACTTTTTCGATTCTTAAAAATAGCGTATACTAGAGGAACATACAACTCCTCACCATTTTCTATGCACTTTCCTTGGGTTTCATGAATTACGAAGTGTTTGTAAGGTCTTGCCCACTCTTTCAACATACTTGATTACCGCACACTGCTCCGTATGCATACATGTGATATTTCCCGATATCGGCGTATTCCCCGATATCAAGGGCCCTTATATGCCCCTTACCCGACGGTCCCCAGATATGCCCTATCTCCCGATATGACAAAAAGTCCATTTATGTACTTTATTTTACACTTTTTTTATCCAAGTGTCCATTTCTTGTATAGCCTGTGTTGGAGTGTCAAATAATTGATGTTTACAAGAAGGATTATTTTTAACTGATTAATCAAGCCTGGTGTCTGCTTTTTAATTGATCACCAAAATAAACAATGTGCCTTCAAGTGGCAAGCGCTGTAAAAATAGATACAATTAGAAAGATTTCAATCAATTATGGAATGACCAAAATCTACGGACCGTATCGCAGTGAGTCCAAAGAAAATCCCATTGTAATGCTGACATTGGATTTAAGCACTTCATATTCAAAATAGTTTGGATGTAATTGTTGCTTTGTTAAAATAAAATGGTAAGAATTTACAATCTATCTAATGATATCTTTCTTTTCTACTTCAAAAATATCCCCCGAAACCACTGAGCTCTTGAATGTTTTTGGTGATGACCACGAGAAAAGAAACCTCCCGATATGACAGGCAAATTTACGATATCAAACTGAAAATCTCTCGACCGCGGAGAAGGAAAATATCACATGTATGTCCGTATGTTCCCATGACATTGGCTTTTTTGCGCTACAAAATTCATCAATGATTATCTAAAACACTGTCAAAAATTCAAAATTGTAATTTTTATGTTATCCCTCTGATTCTTTGTAGTTGAAGCTAAATTTTATACTGTTGCAGCGAAGTAGATAACAATGCGTACTGCCTATGTAGTACTATGTATGCATGATTTTTCGCCCTGTACGCATAAAAGAATTCACACCTGTGCATACCATGTATGCAGTAAAAATCAGTGGTACGCAAACAGTTTTCGGTTTAAAGCGTATGTCACAGGGGCAGAAAAAGAATGTGGCCCGACCAGGACTCTAACCCAGGGTCTCTCGCTTACCATGCAAGCACTCTATCATTGAGCTACCGAGCCACACGATCGACCCATTACAATATCCCCCTACTTAATTAGATTCATCCCCGAATCTGCTCGGAACCATGCCGGAACCAAAGAGAACCAAATCCCTTTTTTTGCTGCTCGCAGCCCGAGCACGGATCTACACTGAGCCACCAAATGTCAAAGGAGCGGAAATAGAATGTGGCCTGACCGGGACTCGAATCCAGGGTCTCTCGCTTACCGTGGGAGCACTCTACCACTGACTGAGCTACCGAGCCACACGACATAATACAACCTGTAAATCTACTGTCCCTGCACACGATCACCCCATTACATGTTTGATCTATAGAACATTTGTACTATAAATTAATAGAAACTCTAAAAATTTAAAGATACTCTATAAATCAATATCTTTCTGCTACCTGTTGGTAGCTGGTGAAATAATGTCATTTGGCGTGTCACCAGTAAACTCTTCAGATTCTATTCAGAGCGAAAACCTATGGCATTTTGGCGATCAATTAATGATAGCGTTATCATAAAATTACGCCAGCCATAAAAGATTAAAAATTTACCTTGTGTGATTAAAATCCATAATATTTCATATTTTTACACCAATAAACGTTTTAAACTAAATCTTTATATTAATTCTGACACTTCGAGAGCAATCTATCAAAAAGACTTTGTTTAATCAAAGCAGCTTAAGCCGTTCTTACTCGCCTACTCTATTTGTTTGGAGTCATCTCGGTCCAAAAACATCTTGAAGTAAAAGATGGTACAAGATAGAAGGTGGGATGACTGCACAGAGAAAGATAATTGTTAAAAAAAGAGTCCTGTGATAAATGGGATATGTGCATCATCTGGCTATCAGCATAACTGAACTGTACAACTGTATTATAATTATATTATGTTTGTAGTGTTCCGCCGTTGACTAAAACGGCGCACCTCGTTGTAACTCCAGGTATTACCATCACCAGACTACAATGATAGAACTGTATTTCCCGCTATCAACCAACACCTTAACATAATTACTGTATTGTCATCACTGAAGTTATCTTTTTTATATCTTTTCTAGAGAAGAGAAGCGAGTGCTTGGAATGCTTAGCGCCAAGCTGTTGAAGTATTGTCAATTTGGCGTATCGCCAGTAAACCATTCAGATGGTAGTAGCCACTGTTACCATTTTGAACGTCTTTGGTATGAACCGGGATCGAACAACCACCACCCGCTCCCGAAACGGACACTCTAATATAAATTACGCTATCGTATTACAATGCAGGCGGGGAGAGCATTCGAAAGTACATGTACCACAGTTCTGGGCAAAAAGCTGAACTTGCTTTAACTGGTTGAGGTGCGGCTTTGTCTTCATGTTCGTTTCACAAGTTTAGTACAAAGCGTAATGACACCTTGAATATACACACGGTAGACCAAATAGTATGTTAGGTGTAGCCTACCTCTTAGACAAAAAGGCCAGGTCGACACTTTTATACTCGATTTTGAAAAGGCTTTCGATACTCCTCCCCATGAACTTCTTAAAAGCAAACTGTTTAGCTATGGAATAGGTGGAACAACACTGAATTGGATAAATGCTTTCCTTTGTTTCAGACAACAAATTAAAGGGTAGTAGTTAATGGTATTAAATCGGATTGGGCTCCATTTGTGTCGGGTGTCCCTCAGGGCTCCGTTCTCGACCCCTTGCTGTTTTCCTTGTATATAAATGACATCTCAGCAGGCATTGAGTCTGAAATAAGACTCTTTGCTGATGATTGTGTTTGTTATCGTGAAATCAAGAATGAAGAGGATACATTGAAACTTCAGAGAGACATTGATCGTTTAGGCAGTTGGGCTAGGAAATGGGGAATGAGATTTCAACCCGTCAAATGCAACATGATGCAGCTGACGAATAAACGGTCTAGTAAGATACAGGCTAACTACACCCTTGAGGGCACTGTACTGGAAAACTTTGAAAGCATAAAATAACTGGGTGTAACTATCACAAATGATTTGAAATGGAATACCCATATTTCCAATGTTTGTACAAAGGCTAACAGAACTCTCGGATTCTTGAGGAGAAATTTGTATTCTTGTCCCCCAGATGTGAAAGAAGCAGCTTATAAAGGACTGGTGCGGCCGGTCTTGGAATATGGAAGCTCAGTTTGGGACCCTCACACTCATGGCCTCCAGGAAGAACTGGAAAAGGTCCAAAATCGTGCGGCAAGGTTTGTGACGGGAAATTATGTTTTTGAAACTGGGAGCATGACTGGCATTTTAGATCAACTGAAATGGGAATCTCTTAAGAAAAGGAGGAAGGATAATAGACTTTAAGATACGAAGGTCTAAAGGGTAAAGCCAGAATACCAACAAATGACCTTATCCCAAAGAATAGGCGTTGTAGAAATCAACACTCTTTGGCTTTTCAGATACCTTCAGCTAGCAAAGAAGCGTACAAAAGTAGTTTCTTTAAATTCCACAGACTATCAGGGACTGGAATGACCTCCCTGATTCACTTATCTCCTCTGCTGAAATGTCTGATGACTGTGTGTCCAAGTTCCCTTCACTCGTGCGTTCAAGGGACTAATCTCTCCCCCATCCGAACCCCCTGGTGAAATACTGAATGTCATTTGGCGTGTCACCAGTAAACTATTCAGATTCAGATTCAGATATGTCAAGTGTGTGAAATCAATATTTACGTTGATATTTCTGTCACAGAAGTTATTTTATTTCGCTTATCACATTTTACTTATTCTGTTACTTATTCTGTAAGAGGGACTTGTTGACCCCTCATACGGTTCATCATCCCTATCTCTCTATATTTTCTCGATTCTGTTTGCTGACTTCCGGTGTCGTATTTATCAATAATATGACTTTGGAATAATGTATTATAGCGGTTGTAGCCGAAAAGTTTTAAATCAACACAATGAAATATTTAACAATAGATTAATACTCCACTCCATGACTCCAATCCAAATCTCCAATCCATGACTACATAAAATACACAGTGCTCTCCAAAACTATCTAAAGCTACCAACTTTCCAGCACTGTGTATTTTATGGAGTGGAGTCATGGATTGGAGTCATGGAGTGGAGTATTGGAGTGGAACCTTGGAGTGAAATTTTGAGTGTAACAGAAACCTCAATTCTGGTGGTGAAATTTGTCTCGGGGTGAACATGCGCCATCACAAAATGTGTAACAAATGCATAAACTGTACGAGTAACGGATAAGTGACAGAAATTAACCATTAATTTCCATTACTGATACGGGTAATGCATTTGCTACATGTTTCGCTATGGCATCCGTTCAAACAAGACCAATTTTACCACCAGAATAAATGTTTCTCTTTCTCTCCAACAATTCACTCCAAAGATCCACTCCAAGAATCCACTCCAATACTCCGCTCCATGACTCCACTCCATAA
Organism: Rugalucina vietnamica; assembly: GCA_964017185.1. Lineage (NCBI taxonomy): Eukaryota > Metazoa > Mollusca > Bivalvia > Lucinida > Lucinidae > Rugalucina > Rugalucina vietnamica. The sequence goes on along the minus strand of OZ024874.1, from coordinate 60,416,954 downwards.
AATACACAGTGCCCAGTCTCAGCACCAAGCTTAGAGGCCTTCAGGGACCAGCTTCCATTCAGCTCCATGTACATGTAGACCAGCATCAAAATTTTAATCTATACATAAACTGTTTTTAAACTGCACTCTCAATCAGTCTCGGACGACACGTGTACATATGCACACAGTTCGATAATACCCAATTATCCGAGGGAAGAACTATATGGGAAGAAGAGGAAGAAATCGCCTTCCCAAAAGCAACAATGACGAGACTGCATCTGCATGTTCCCGAGAAAAGCGCTTACATTTAGAAGTAACGACAACTCTCTCACGTTTTATTTTGACCGAGATGTCTCGGAAAATTCACTGCAGTTGTTGCTGTAGTGAGTAAATGAACTGCAGTTGTCTCTGTAGATTTAGCGCTAAATTTACCAAGAGTTGTACATGTTATTTCATTATTGTAATATTGAACGATTTTTCCATATCTCTTTTTAAATAAACAATTTACATGGTTTGGATGCAAACCATGTATTTTGCACTGATCTTGCACACACTTCCGAAATGATGAAAATGTGAGAAAGTAAGCCTTTGAGACCAGTTTGTTTAAATGTTTAGAAAACCTTCATTTCACAATATCATCTCAGATAATGAGTATATAATGATGGTAAAATTCACAATTATAGGTCGGAGCGGACTGGCGACCTATAATTTACAATTATAGGTCGGAGCGGACTGGCGCAGTCGGTAGCGCATCAGACTTTGGGTCGAGGGTTCCCTTGTTCGATCCCCATCCGGGGCATCATCTGTTGTGGCCTTGAGCAAGTCACATTTCCACAGCTCAGTGTAAATAGTGTACATATGTTCTTAAAATAGTCGCAATAAAAGCTCTACAGAGCTTATGTTAGTTGTTGAAATATGAAGTGACTGCTGCGACTCAGAAATTTTGTTTTTTAATATTAAAGTGTCATTTGCTTCGAAATGTCCAGTGGAGTAAGGCGTTAAAATTATATCTAGTTTTCAAAAAGTTTCCTCAGACGTTCAGGAAGTTGGAACTGTTGAAATTATTTCTTAGAATCCTTTTATTTAAGTTTGAATTGGGCATTTAATTCACAAAAACAAGCAATTCAATATTTAGAGAATGGGGGTCATTTTAATAGTTCAATATTTTTACTAAAAGGCTACATGTAAAGATGAAAATCTTGTAATTCTCCTTCTGCATGCCTCACTATTAAATCTGGGGCCCAGAATGATTTATGCTTGCATGATACTTAACTATGTTCTTATTTCCACAGTTCACATGTGACAGTGAGACAGATGCCTTTTTGGTGGTGATTGTAGGGCCTTTAGATCCCATAATATCTGGTAAGACACAATTGTATTTTTGTCATTGAGTATAAAGTGAGATAATCACTAAACTGTGCACCAGTCTGTGGAACACAGTTTTAACAGTAATTTTTGTATGTAAAGTAAAACTGTGTTTCATTTAAGAAACAAAATTCATTTTTCTGGATGTTAATGGAGCTATAGATGAGCTGCAGTGGGTCGGATGTAAAGTTAAAGAACACCGAAGGGGTTCATGCCGTAGTAAAACACACAAAATTGTGGTTTGAGCACACTAAGTGTCTTATTTATGTGCTATATTTTAGTGTACACAATTGAGATACTGTGGTAGACCATTAATTATGCAACATGAGATTTGAACAATGTTTCATTGTCGTTTCAGGTCCTGTGATGTGATTTACATAATAGACGATACATTGATTATTCATGCATACTCTATTTGAAAACCAGTGTAAAGGAATAAAACAGATGGACCCAGAGCAGGACTCGTATATTTGTAAACCCCCAAGAACAACAGCCTGCCACGAATACCAGATTTATTTTGCCAAGAAATATCTGTCTAGAATATATGTGTTCATCAATTTACACTTATATTACTCAGTATGGTGTGAAATGTCTGCGACTTTGGTTTCTGAGTTACAGCCTCCAAACTTGTGTTTTGAATGGACATGTTGAAAACATCCCGCGGGAATAAATTTCTGTGGAAAAAATCCCATGGATTTTTTTTCCATTTTATCGACATGGTATTATATTCCCGCGGGATTTTTTTTCTGCGGGAAAATTCAAAAGTTATGATAGAGTCTTGATCTTGTTCCTAATGATTGATGATATTGCTCATTGTAGATAGAATAGGTCAATCACTGGCTTAATAGAATTTTACAACTTCAAAAAAATCCCATGGGATTTTTTTCCAATATAGAACCAAGGTAAAAAATTCCCGCGGGAAAAATTAAGAACTTGAAATAACACCTCCTATATCGCTTTGATGTATTGATAAGTATTTATTTAGGTTATAGAATGTTTATTAAAGTGTTTCATTTTCCTTCAATTTTCCCATGGTATTTTTTTCCATTATGTATTAAGGGAAATTATTCCCATGGGATTTTCTAAAAATCCCGCGGGATTTTTTTTTCCCGCGGGATTTTTCAAAAATCCCGCGGGAATTTCAACTTTGACGGTAAATTTCTCACAAACTGTAAAACTTTTTATCATGAAAACATATAGAAATTAGTCAGTATGTTCCATTGTTATGTTTAAAAGTGGTTTTGAGAAGTTTGGATCAATTTAAAGGCATGTTGAGTTTGCCAAAAACCGGTGTGGCAAAAAAAAACCGGTGGCTGTTCTATACTTATTTTCCGATGCGTTCCTTTACCGGAATGGACCGGAATGGGCCTGATAACCGGAATCGACTACCGGAATCGAGTACCGGAATGGACATTTATATATTTATATATGTCCTGGTGTGCTTTTTATTTAGTTTTTGATGACAGGGTGGCCTAGAATATGCACAGACTGCGATTAGTTCGAGAAATGTGTGGCTTAGGTACCTCAAAATTGTGTTCCATACGATGGGGATAAGGGTAGAAGCCTAGCTCAAATGCCCATAACTATACGCTTGGGTTACTGTCACAGTGCCAACACTTTTTACTCATTTCTATTCTTATTTGCACCTATGGTGTAGATCTATCTATCTCTATATACTGCCACACGCCCTCGCGGACATTTTAGGCAGGTAAGCGCATCGTCTGTTACCATCAGACAGAAAAAGGAAAGGTAAAGGAAGAATTAAAAGCATTTAGGTGAAGGGTAAAAACAGATGATAGGTTAAAATAGTTAAGGTCATTGTTCTAAACACTGGCATATTTTGGCTGCTTCGAACATGTTCGGCCAGTTTTGACCATCTGATTGGAGAGAAAACAAGAATGTATTTTGCCAAAAGTTTGTCCGACTCTATTATGAATAGTTATTCTTTATTGCCAAACATCACAATTTTAATCATGCAAAGCACCAGTATGGCGTTACAAAGGATATGAAAAGTGACCAAAACAAGCATTTTCGATAAACTTACCACCATGAATAGCTTAGGTAATCCTTTTGCACGCAAATGGCAGATTTTTTCTGCACATCACATTCCGACTGCATTAAACAAGATATTTAACTATCCAAAAACACATTTGTTTTGAGAAAATTAGTTATGGTTCATGTAGAGCAATGTACGCGGAAAATGTAGTATATAATTTTCCTTGTGTACATGTTTTAATATTACACAACAGTTTTGAGAAAGTCCTGAACACGGGGTGCAATATACTCTTCCTCAAAAGTCCTGTCACCCTATTAGTTTTCATTTATTGAATAAATGAAAATGCATTGTGTTCCATTTTTGTCTATTGAAATATACATGACAAAGTCCAGTATGCCAAATGTCCCTTTCATGCAGTTCACGTTTGTTGCGTATGTGCAGTTTAAACACATTTTTTTATAGTTACAAGGGTGCGAATGGGTGGGGATCGGGGGTGGAGGTCAGTCCATGTTAGTTGCATCCTTCGGATACAACTGAAGTCTAGAGCATCCGTGGTGTGGTAAAGCTATCTGCTATGTAATAAGTGGTTGGGAAATCGCTCTAGGGCTTCTCCGGCATATTCATTCCAGATGAAATTTCAAATATGCCCTGTCTCAGTTTAAATTCGTTCGAATTGATGCTTTACATCCCAGTCAACAGCTAAGGTCATGTCGGGACGTTGCCTCCACTTTATGGGGCTCTTGTCCAAAATGAAGACGTCCCAGTCAACAGCTAAGGTCATGTTGGGACATTGCCTCCATTTTATGGGACTCTTGCCCAAAATGAAGATGTCATGAGTCTTTGACATCCAACATGTGCTTCAAATATAACCAGACAAAGCCAAAAGGGGTTATAATATATGAGCCTTGATGCGAGAAAACCGGTCATCGCGGTTTCCTACCAGGTCCGACATAAACGGGTCTGTGCAGTCTCAGAAAATGGTCAAAAGCTTGAAATTTCGGATTTAGGAAGAAGAGAAATTTTACTATCCGAGTGGTGAAACCAAAGGCGCTGATCAGCTTCGCAGTTACTGCGAATCTGATCTGCGCCTTTGTTTTCGCATATGCAAAATTCCGGTTTTCTCACGATGCGGCTCATATTATAATGTGCGGATGGTTAGACTCGGAACCTCTTTTCCTGGGCAGGCTCAGACCCGAGCGGTTAACCAGTAATCAGATAGCCAGTCAGCATCGTACAGGCTTTCACTGGAGGCATCATCAGCCCATCTATTTCCTTCTGGGGTTCCAATGGGTAGGGGCCCCTGTTTCAGTATGACTTGCGATGTAAGTAGGGCATAAAACGCTGACACTACAACAAGTGGTCTAAGTTTCAGATTTTTCTTAAATAGTTGCTATTCGTCTTACTGCTGATATATATTACAAAGTACGTGATTTGGGACTTCACTTCAATGCTACACTGCTAAACTGCTGACAGCCCCACAAGCGTTGGCTCCGCCCCGACATGACTAAAAAATTGTTGACTGGAATGTTAAGCCTCCATACAAACAACCAAATTAACTGCTGACAGCCTACGGCTATTTTTCCCAAATCGTGCTTGCTCATTGTGTAATGGTTAGAGTGTCGTAGGTTAGATCCAGAGCCGCATCATATGGTATCAGTGGCTACTTTGCTTGGCGCTCAGCATTATAAGGCAAGCACTGGATTCTCTTCTTTCAAAATATAGCATTACTTACATCTCGAAAATATATGAAAATGACTGAAAAAAAAATTAAAAAAGGTCTGATACTGATCACTGTCTGTATTCACTGGAGGACCATATGGAAGATTGTCAATTGTGCTAAATTTGTTGTCCTCCTAAAATATAAAATTTATTTATTTATTTATTTATTATTATTATTTTTATTACAACACTTAAGGTTACCCATACCAACAGCAAAGCAAAAAAAATATATATATATAACCTTATTAAACAAACAAAGACGGGCGTCAGCCCTTCTTTGCTCCAATGTGCGCCAACCAATGTTTTGGACAATCTGAGTTACACTTGCCCTTTGATCAAAATTGCCAATTGTCCAGCGAGCAGCTCTTCGCTGGACTTGTTCAATTTGGGAGATACGTTTCTTATGGTTTGGGTCCCAGACAGCTGAGGCGTACTCAGGCTGTGGTCGTACCAGGGAGTTGTAGGCCGTTTCACGCACCTTTGGTATCTTGATTTTTATGTTGCGCCGCACAAAGTTTAGTGTACGATTTGCGCTACTGACAATCCGATTGATGTGGGAATTCCAGGAGAGGGAGCTGGATATATCAACCCCAAGATATTTTGCACAAGAGACAGACTACAATACCTGCCCGTGCAGTACATAGTCTTTTTAATGGGGATTTTAGAGCCTGTCACGTGTACAATCTGACATTTCGAGGGGTTGAAATCTGGTTTCCCACTTTAAGAGTATGTCCAGGTCATTTTTAAGTGCTGAACCGTCATCTTCACTTTCTATGGTGAGATACAAGGCTGTATCATCGGCAAACAGACGCACCTGGGAACAGACCTCATCAGGCAGATCATTAATATAGATGAGGAACAGGATAGGTCCCAGGACTGATCCCTGGGGTATACCTGAAGTAACTGGTACTGATTCCGATTCCTCACCATCAATGACTACCCGCTGGGATCTGCTCCCCAGGAAAGCTCTGACCCAGTTCAGCACTTGTCCGCGTATGCCATATTGGTGCAGCTTACATATGAGTTTGCTGTGAAGGCATTTGAAAAGTCCAGTAGGATGATGTCCGTCTGTTTTCCCAAACTGGCACTCCTTGCAAGGTCCTCTATGAGCATGATGGGCTGGGTCTCGCATGATCGCTTCTCTCTGAAGCCATGCTACAAATCATACAAGATACCCTGCCCATCAAGATGCCTGATAATATTAGATGCAAGGATGTGTTCAAGCACCTTGCAAAGAATGCAAGTCAGGGAAATGGGTCTGTAATTTTCTGCCAGAGATTAAATTTGTCACCCTTTTTGAAGACAGGCATGACATTGGCCGTCATCCAATCTGCTTGGAGCTTGCCTGTCTGTAAGGATCTATCAAAAATGACTTTGATGATCGGAGCAATCTCTTCTCTAAGTTCTCTCAACAGAAGGGGTTTGAGCATATGACCGGTCCCGATAGCGTAATAGTTAGAGCGTTCGCTTCGGAAGCAGGAGGCGCGGGTTCTAATCCGGGCCGCGTCATACCAATGACGTTAAAAATGGTACCAGTGGCTACCTTGCTTGGCGCTCAGCACTAATAAGGCAAGCACTGGCTTCTCTTCTCTCAAAAAGATAACTTCAATGATGGGAGCTCCATGTAATACTCTGTTTATGAGGTGTTTGGAGTACTTGGCAGATTCAGCTATCTGGTCCGGCAGCCTTACCAGGTTTTAGGTTTTTCAGAAGTTTAAGCAGTCCGTTTTGTGAGATATTAATCTCTGGCATGGTTACCATATAGTCTTGTTGAGAGTCTGTGGTGATGTCAGAATCAAGACGCAAACCACCCTCATGGTTCAGGTCTTGCACACGCATCTGAGCGAGACGAGAAAGTGATAATGGTTCTTTAGGGGGTAAAAACTGATTTAAACAGTTGATTAAAAATGTTTGCTTTTGTCTTAGTTTCAGAATAGAGAATGCCATCATGCTTAAGGGGTGGAGTGCCTTGCTGATCACGTCGGGAGTTTAGATCTACCCCTGAGATCTCTATAATATAGAGATTATTTGTATCAAAAAAAAAAAAAAAAGCTCTGAACATTAACCGCACCCCAGACCCCACCCCGACTGAGTCAACCTGGTGCCCAAGTTTTGCTATACTGAGATGAGACATATATTATGCAAACCACTTATTTGACTTCAAACGTATGGTGTACCGAAAGGCACGTAATTATTTTTTGTGCATATACATTAATGTACTCAATGCCACAGATAAATGTCCATTCCGGTAGTCCATTCCGGTAGTTGTGTCCATTCCGTCCATTCCTGTAAAAGAACGCACCCATTATTTTCCTATTTTCCAGTGAAGTTTTTTTTTTTTTTTTTTTTTTTTAAAAAAAACCTACTTTACACATATCACTGTGGCACACCTAAAATTATGTTCGACTCATAGCTTAGGAAGAATGGATCGAAAAGGTAATAATCTGGAAGCATCTCATGCGCCGAATTCGGTATTCAGTTGCACCGCCTTTCGTTAAACGAACCGACCTCAATTTTGTTTCCGGTTTTGAAACACATGAAACATTCACAAACACATTGACATTTAATTTTAAAGAAGACATTCAAAGGTAAACTTTGGCTTATAAAAGGTATCGTATCACTAGCATATGACCGAGTTCATCCCTGTATAACAACCTTAGTTTTAATTCACTCCGTAATTTATCATACTTTTAATGCTCTCTTGATACTACAGAAATCGACATGGGGCACAAGAGGCATCCGCCTAACTCAAAACCCACATCATCCTAATGTAATGTAATGCAAGTGTTTCCCCCAGTCCCAAAAAAAGGGCATGGTAAGGTTGCCTAAGCAGGGCACTTTTTAACGCTCGGCAACATGTCAAAAGGACACTTTCAGCACGCGATGGCAAGCAAAAGTGGCCCATGGCATGCTAGGAGGGCACATTTATGCACAGTTATTAAATTCAACACTTCTTGTATTTTCTCTGTAATTTCAAATTTGCTTTTCAGGTTAAACTGTTCTATCCTCAATTTCCATATTTCAGGATTCACTTCTACCAGAGACAACTTAGAAAATTTCTTTTCCCTACAGGCAACTTAAAAAATTTCCTTTCCCTCTGCCCCACATTACTTCAATACTAATTAACCATAATAGATAACCTCACTCATGATTTGTTTTGAAAAGAAAACTATTGATAATTGAAACTTATTAAATGGCACACTTATATTACCAGGTAGGACATTCAATTTTCACACCATTTCTGATTAACAGCTCATTTTGTGTCAAATTGTAATTGTCTACAGTCATAGAGTAATTATCAACAATTGCCACTGTAATTGAGTGACAATAAACAAGGGATGAAAACAATCAAAAGCTGTGGAAGTCATGATCATAAAATTTGCCAAATTTGTTTCTGCAGACTTCAAGCAAAAAGTCTTGTAACTTGCTTATTTTTTGTCCAATTTTAACAAACTTTTTACCAAAATTAGGGCACAGAATGTAGATTCGGAAAAAGGGCATGGCACTGAGAAAAAGGGCATGGCGCTGGAGAAAAAGGGCATGGCGCGGCGCCATAGTAAAAGTGGCTAGGGGAAACACTACTCTTAGAATCTTTTCTTTCCAAACTTTTTTTAATCTCATATGGTAGGTCATGTGAGTTCATGTGTTAAGCCAGTTGGGAAGCTATAATATGTTCAAGGACGTTACACAGAATGCATGTGAGTAATGCAGTAGTCATTTGTAACCACGGCCCCCCCAGCCCCGGAGAATAGCGGTTTTGGTCCAGCAAATCCCCGCTAAAAGCCCGACCCTGCGGGGACTGCTCGTTGGTAAAACCACTGCTAATTTGCACTGTTTTCCTCCCACAGCCTGCTATTTTTCATTTCACTGCCCTATTGTCTATATAAAGCAAACCCCCAGGTATTTCCCCCGCACTGCCGTGGCAAAACTTTTGTCAAAGCGCCCCTCATTTCCACGGCTATCGCCGGCACTCCCCCAGGGGTGTGGGGGTGTGGTTACAAATGACTAATGCATAAAGCTAGTATGTCACTTGTATGCAAATTTCTTATGACTATTTTGCGAATTTAGTCGTGGACCTTTCGCACTACATATGTGTGAGTGTCTCACGAGTGTCGCAAGAATTTTCATGTGTCGCAAACTAACCGCAAAGGTTTTAAACATGTTTAAATTTTTTTTGAAATTTTTTTCGCCAAAACATGACTCGCGCGGCTGTTGTGTGACAGGCGGACGAGGTTTGTGCGAGTGTCGCAAATCTGTCGCCGTGAAATTTTGGCCAATTAACAATGCAAAACCTTCGTGACACTCGTACAGTCGCACGACAGTCTTGAGAAAAACATGAGAGGGAATGCGGACTCCAGACACTCCCGACGTGCCCCTGGGGTCCATACAGGCCCTGCCCCGGGGGCGTGATGGGGCAAAACATAAAAAAATCTTCTTCTCCGAAACCACATGGCCCAGACCCCTCATATTTTGTATGTAGCAATGTGTAGTGGTCCTTTTTATAAATCCTACCAGTCATGCCCCTGGGGTCAAAAATGGCCCCGCGCCGGGGGTCATTAGCTCCCATAGACTTACAGGGTTCGCGCTAGGATATATTTTTCTTTCGCCATCACTTTCGCCATTTGAGATTTTTTTTCGCCATTTTCTTGAAGTTTGAGCCAAATCTTGGCCATTTTTCGCCAAGAGGACACATCTCACTCAGCTGCTTGCTCACTTAAACCCCCAAATATTTTGTTTGCCCTTTTTAACTTGGTCTCTCCAGTTCCCTAAAAATACATATTGCCCTTCTCACCCAAGTCCCATACATGCTACATGTTCTAAGTTATATTTCAACAGTAGATCCAGGTACAGTAATGTAATTATGAATTTCCAACTGATTTGAAGGGCAGGTGTAGACTGAGATCCCTATACATATAGTTTAGGAAAATATGTTTTATAAAGCTTGTTCTTGTATTTGTAAACAAGGGGAACAACTACTAAAATTTTTAGTTTATGCTTGTACAAAATCAGAAACAAAACTTTTAAGATTGAAATATTAAAATTCATATACTTTAATAGAAAAAAAATAAATGACAGTCTACAAAATCAAGAGTTAAAGCTATAAAATAAATGCATGGGTAAAGTTGAGTTGCTGATTCTAAAAAGAATCTGTTTCATTTTTAAATGGTATATACTGACATTTCCCACTCATCTGCACTCAAACATTATTTCAAATCTAACACGCTAGTGGCGGTCTGTATCGTTACCGGACCACGTGCGCTAAGCGTGTTATGCAGTACACGTCCGAATACACAAGGTCAAAAATGACACCTGTCAATTGAATGCTTTAGCAATACACTGCAACACTTGAATAAACACCGATAAAGAATAGGATTAGCTCTATTGTAGGCGCGAATATACAGGTAATCAAATGATGGTTTTCTGTGGAAAACAATGGCTTTTTGGCTGGACAAAGTGGCTCTATATATTCGCCATTTACTTTCGCCAAAGTCAAATTTTAGGAGCCAAAAAATAAAAATCTTCGCAAATGGCGACGATGGCGACCGCTAGCGCGAACCCTGGACTTACAATGGGAAAACATAAAAAAATCTTCTTCTCCGAAACCACAAGGCCCAGAACTTTCATATTTTGTCAGTAGAAGCTCTACATAAATCCTGCTAATCTTGCCCCTGGGGTCAAATATAGCCCCAACCCAGGGGTCATTATAGGACCCTGACCTTGTTAGATGATTTTTTTCATGTGAACCAAAATGGCAGAAAAGAGGATACACAATCCAGACAAGAGCTCTTCTGCTGATGTAAGTAGGGTTTCAAGGTCACATGACCAAGATGGCCACCATACCCATGTATGGTAAAAACCCCAATTACTTTGTCCAGTGACTGTACTTGTTGACTTTCAGGTGAGCGATCGTTGCCCCTGGGCTACTTGTTTATTATGATCTCCGGTGTTGGTGGCTTACTAAATTTTTAATTAAGAAAATAATAGTAGATCTAATAAAGAAATAGAAAAACAACAACAACAACAACAAAAAACCTTCTGGATACATGTGCCATCAAAATTCTGGGGAAAAGCAGAATGTTCTAGGTTTCAAGACTCAAAGCCCATCTGCAGCTAAAAGTCGAGCCCTGGGGGGTAAAATTTGTGGTAAAAATCTCTATTAAACACACAGCTGGCTGTGGCGGCTAGGTTGCACAGTATCAAAATGGCCTAGGCTCTGACAGTTTTCAAAGTGTCAGCCATTTACAAGGATAGAAAGTATTGGCATCTCTGTGATGTTGTGTCAGAGACAAAAATACAGATTAGCGCTAATACAGTTATTTCATGGCAGTTTGTCACAGTAATCAAGACTATGCCCCTTTTTGTCATTGACAGCTAAATGCCCAAAATGGCCACAACCCAGGGTTCGAAAAACCCGGGTATTAAACCATAAAACTCAACCCAGTGGGTCTCTGCGGGTAAACCCGTATACCCACTGGGTAGCGGGTAGTGACCAGTATTAGAAATTTTATGATCTTTATATCTAATGATGATACTCGAGTATTGAGCAAGGTATTAAGGCATTTTAGAAATGAATGTACAAGTAACAAGACATTTGAATTTATCTTATTTGAATAATCTATTTAGTTTGTGTAAAGCAATCCCAAAAGAACAATCAGCTATCTAACCAAGCTGGCAAGATTGCATTAGGGGTGTTTGACGATTAGACAGAATTGAAAAGATACAGATATTTTAACTTCTCGTTGAATTTTTGTTGTTGTTGTTACTAAATGGCTGATCGACATGCACAGAAGAAAGACTTGGTCTGTGACAGACTTATGATAAGAGAATGGTGAAAGATATTTCTACTGCCATAAAAATAATCAGATAAATCTAGCTAAGTCACATTTTACCTATAATTCATCATTTAACTACCATGCCAGATGTCATTACAGCTAGACATACAAGGCAGTCAACTAATTGACATACATTTAGAACAAACATACCAAACAATTAGTTAACACCTCATTTTAGCAGTGCCTAAATAGGTGTCATATGGGGTATTGTTATAAAACTGTTATCAACACTTCCTAGAGCAATAATTAGGTAAAAACACAAACAAAGGATTAAAGCAATTGTCTATTAAATGTGAGAGACGTGATTGATGACATACTTTCATTGCTAGATTTCATTGAAGTACAGTTCTAAAACTATCATTAGCTCCTACTAATATTCAAAATTGATGGTGTCATGGAATTTTAGTGGATGTAATATAAAGTACACATTAGTAGTAAATTTTACTTAAGTATATGTTTTTAAAGAAAAAAAAAAAATTTTGTCTGTCAAATTACTGTAAAATACACAAATGTGAACATAAAAAATAGTGAGGACCCACTAAGTACCCACTTTTTCAAAATATGGCTTAAAGCCCAACCCGGGTAAAACCCATGGGTAAACCCGGGGAGATATGGGCACTTCGAACCCTGCCACAACCTTTCAACTAATAATTGGGAATAATACATTGAGCTGTCATTTCTGTCAACTGATCAATGGGCATAGATTTGACTTAACCATTGAGGCATTATTTGACTTAACCATTGAGGCATTAAATAATTCTAAATATGCTTTGTATTACAAAAAAGTCTCCCCACACATCCATTTAACTGATGCTCTTATTTTTCCAATCCTCAGGGTCCTGACTTCACAAACATGTAGCACACTGAACTGTCACCTATTGTATGAGCCACATCGTGAGAAAACCAGATTTTTGCCTATGCGAAAACAAAGGCGCAGATCAGCTTCGCAGTAACTGCGAAGCTGATCAGTGCCTTTATTTTTGCTACATGGATAGTACAATTTCTATTCTTCTAAAATCCCAAATTTCAAGCCTCTAGCCTGCTTCTGTGACTGTACAGGTCGGTTTGTGTCAGACCTAGTTGGAAACCCCGAAGACCAGTTTTCTAGCGTTGCGGCTCATATGATCTGGGAAATTGGCACACAAAGAAATGAATGCATAATCTAACTGCAGCTCACATACAGGTATGAATGAATTTCTGTTGTGTTTGTAACCACTGTATATACATGTATTTTCAGATGGGTAGATATGCAAGAAAGAAGCAGCACAAGGGAGATAAGCCATTGAAAGAGAAATACAGAACCAAGAGAAAAACGAAAGATCATGATGAAATACATGAAGACATGAAACCATCTAAGGCACAGAAACTGCTAAATCAGGATGTAGACTATGACAAGCCTGGGGCAGCACAACATTATTGTCTTCACTGTGCGTAAGTACCAGATAAGATTTAAATTGTGGTTGATGCTACAAACACTGTATCTACTCTGTGCACATGCTTGAATTGTTCAGTGCATATATATGTATTGTGTATGAAATAGAACAAATGTCGTGATAGGTGATGCTTTTATGCAAATAACCTTCAAACAACCCTGAAGCCAGGCACATTATTTTCCAAGCCGAGATCAGTGATATATTGCTGTACCTACTCCACTGTCTGTTGATTTAAAAGAGCATGCTTGATATTTAACCCTAATCAGTAATGCAAAAAATAATTTGTATGAATGAGCCACATCAAGAGAAAACTGGTCTTTGGAGTTTCTGTCCAGGTCTGGCACAAACCAACCTGTACACTCACAGAAGATGGCTAGAGACTAGAAATTTTGGATTTAGAAAGGAGATGAGTTATACTAGTCTATCCATATACGGCATGTAGCGAAAACAAAGGCGCTGATCAGCTTTGCAATTATTGCAACTTTGTAGTAATTTGTATATATGACAATATGACAAGTAACATTAAATGTTGGACTTATGAAGAAGAGGAATTTTACTGTCTGTGAAGCAAAAAAAAAAAAAAACATTCCTCATCAGTCAGTGTAGATGCTTCACAGCTGATCTGTGTCTATGTTTTCGCATATGCAGATGTTCTCATGATGTATGTATTTGTATGCTTCAGTTTTATCCTTATGATACAATAATATATTTATTTGATTCTTGGTGCTTCTTTTCAGAAAATATTTTATAAATGAGGCAGCATTGAAAGAACATTTTCGGGGAAAACCTCATAAAAGAAGGTAAGTACTTCTTTGTATACCACAACTAACTGATTTTTTCTTGTAGGTAGATTTCATCATGAAACATGTCTGTGAACTGTATACCCCCTTGAACCCCGCTTTTATATAGCAAAACTGGGGTATGTAGGGGTTTACCTATTTTGTTACTTTTGCTCCAAAACATAGATTGTGGGTCCTTGTTAGAACCCCATTGTTAGAATCTATGTTTTGAGCAAAACATTACGAAAACTTGCCCATGCAATAAACAGAGATTTTTTGAGCTTTAAAAATAGAAAATTTTCAGCTGAAATGTTTTTATATTTTTTTTATATTTGCTCAAAACATAAATTGTGGATACACGTTAGAACCGCCTCTCCAAGGCGGTTCTAACGAGTACACACAATCTATGTTTTGGAGCGAAAATAAGAAAAATAGGTATACCCCTGCTTACCCCAGTTTTTCTATATAAAAGTGGGGTTCACGGGGGTATACATTTCACGGACATGTTTTCCTGATGATAAGAAAAATATCAAATTTCTTCAGCTGAAATTTGTCGATTTATAAAGCTAAAAAAATCTCTGTTTATTGCATGGGCAAGGTTTCGTAATGATGGGTAAAAGTCCATTCTTCACAGTTTTAATGTAAATACATGTGAACCATATCATGGGAATACCAACAATGTGGTTTTGGAACAGGTCCAACACAAAGCAAGCTGTACAAGTACAGAAGATGGCCAGAAGCTTGAAATTTAGGATTTAAGAAGAAGAGGGATTTACTTTCCAGTTAGTGAAAACAAAGGTGCCGATCAGCTTCTCGGTTACCGTGAAGCTGATCTGCTTCTTTGTTTTCGCGTATGCAAATTGTTGGTTTTCTCACGAGGCGGCTCATTTCTGAATCAAGGCCTTGAGGCTGTCTAGATAATTGAAATATGTTTGTTCCAGTTCTGCTTTTTAAAACAAGTTGTTGTTGCACATTAGAATCACCAAGCCAAGTTGATTCAAATGAGCACCCACAAATTAGTTTTTATGAAAAACATGAGCACAATTATCCCTTTATTTTCATCAAATGAGTCATCGTTTCAGAAAACCAACAATCAACATATTTGAAAACAAAGTCGCAGAATAGCTGCGAGTAACTGCACAGCGGATCAGGGCCTTTGTTTTCACTACATGGATAATACAATGTCTCTTCTGTCAAGATCAAAAATTTCAAGCTTCTAGCCTGCTTCTGTGACTGTACATGCTGGTTTGTGTCTGACCTGGTTGGAAACCCAAATTGTTGGTTTTCCCATGCACAGACTAAAATATCATCAAATACTCTATCTGGTTGTCTTCATGTATTCACATCATACTTTTTGTTTAGTAAAACCAGGGTATGCTGGGATGATAAATTGACTGCACTGTATTTTTGCTTGAGAACATCGATTGTGGCTGGGCAGGGCAGTTCTAACATGTTCCCACCATCTATGTTTAGAGCAAAAATATGAAAACTATAAAAACATTTTACTGAAAAATTCTATATTTACAGCTGTAAAAATAATCTCTTTATTGCACGGATTTGTTTTTGTAATGTTTCAGGATCAAGGCCCTACAGATAGAGCCCTACACCCAAGCTGAGGCAGACAGAGCGGCTGGAATGGGCTCTTATATTGCTCCAAAAACAGTTCACGTAGAAACACAACCTTTAAAAAGTATGGACTTGTCGGATGGATGACAAAGATTTGTACATTTTTTTGTTAAGTTTGAAGAAATGGTAATATTTGTGAAAAGTGTTTCTGTATATTTTAAGTCCCTCTGTCAGCTTTCTTTATCATGGCAATTTAAAGGCAAAGGGGAGCCTGGTGGCCAAATGGTAGAACAGTCATTCCAAAAATAATGTGCATTCTGTGGAATGAACAGCAGTCAAAGGTGATGATGACTAATTGTTCCCTGTATAATCCATGTCATAGATACATCCATCCAGAAACTAAAATAACTAATGTGGTAAAATATGGTAAAAACCCTTCAAAAATCTTCTCCAGAACAGGTGTCTATCATTTGTAACATGAATTTCATAGAAATACCTAAACATCCTGCAACCCTGTTATAGTGACATAGTGATTTTGCATATGTGAAAGCTGTTCCTTCACTAGATTTCTAAGACAATGTTCTCTGTCTCAAAACAATCGTGTTTAAATTTATGTATGTGTAGTAGGTAAATGAAGCACATAGAAAACTTCAAATGATTTTGCTTATTTTGTGATAAATCGTGAAAAATACAACAGGGACATAGGAATTCACATTATTTTTGGAAAGACTGAGAGCATCAGAATCCAAATTGAGACTCCACAGAGTACTGGTTAATTCACAGGAAGTGGCTCTGTCCAACTATATCCTGACACAATTGAAAAACTGTTGAATGGGCTGTTTAACCTCAATATAAGCAAACAACATAAAGACCTTGGCATAATGTTTCACCATGCTCAAATCTACTAGGCAAAATTTTTATCCCGCTCATAACTGTTATAAATAACCTAAGGGTGTGCTTTAAACTCAAAAAAAGTATAGCTAGTCAGTTTTCTTATTTACACAGCACCAGGCAAAATAGCTGGGTTAGTAGTTTGTCTGATTCAGAGACAAGATTGATTCCTGCATCTGCCATAAATGTCATAAAGATTGGTTAAAAATAGTTCTAGGGTTATTCTTGTTTCTCTGCTGTTTTAAGAAGTGCCTTTATCTGCATGATTGATAATACTTAATTTACTGACATGATATTGTAACTACCCAGAGGTAGATAATGCAGCCATGTACATGTAGCCTCAGGAAAACATGTCGGTGACACACCCCCTTAAACCCCCACTTGTATATAGAAACAAGTATCCCAAGGGCAACGATCGCTCACCTGAGAGTTAACAAGTACAGTCACTGGACAAAGTAGTCAGGGTCTTTACCATATGGGTATGGTGGCCATCTTGGTCATGTGACTTTGGAGTTTGGATTGTGTATCCTCTTGTCCACCATTTTGGTTTTAAATTACTTGAAAAAGTCAGGGTCCTATAATGACCCCCCCGGGTGAGGCATGATTGGCAGGATTTATGTAGAGCTCCACATGACATTGTTGCAGGGGCGGATCCAGGATTTAAGAAGTGGGGGTTCAAATGTAGAAAAGGGGGGTTCGTTTGCCTAATTTCACGGAAAGTCTCTTGAAATTTACCATGAAAATGAAATAATTTGGGTCCAGAGGGGGGTTCGAGCGAACCCCTTGAACCCCCTCTAAATCCGCCACTGTTGTTGCATATCAAATATACCTTTGTGTCATGCAGTTGTAGAGAAGAATATTTTTTCATGTATTTCCATTATAAGTCTATGGTAGATAATGGCATGCCTGAGGTTCCCATTGTAAGTCTATGGAAGATAATGAACCCCGGGGCGTGGCCATTTTTGACCCTAGGGGCATGGTTGGCAGGATTTATAAAGAGGACCACTACACATAGCTACGTACAAATTATGAAAGCTCTGGGCCGTGTGGTTTCGGAAAAGAAGATTTTTTTTATGTTTTTCCCATGACGCCCCCGGAGCGGGGCTTGTATGGACCCCAGGGGCACGGTTGGCAGGATTTATAAAGAGAGCCACTATACATTGCTACACACAAAATATGAAAGCTCTGGGCCTTGTGGTTTTGGAGAAGAAGATTTATGTTTTTCCCATTGTAAGTCTATGGAAGATAATGACCCCTTGGGCGAGGCCATTTTTGACCCCAGGTGAATGGTTGGCAGGATTTATGACCACTACACATTGCCACATACAAACTATGAAAGCTCTGGGCCTTGTGGTTTCGGAGAAGAAGATTGTTTTATGTTTTTCCCATGATGCCCCCGGGGCATGGCCTGTATGGACCCCAAAGATTGTTATGTCCCCCCAACCGAAGGTGGGGGACATATTGTTTTTGGTGCGGTTCCCGTCGGCGTCGGCGTCGGCGTCGGCGTCGGCGTCGGCGTCGGCGTCCGCGTCGGCGTCCGCGTCCGCGTAGCTTCTTTCTTACGCGATATCTTTTGAACCAGTGGATGGATTTTGACCAAACTTGCATAGATACATGGTTGGGAGGGGGGAAAGAGTTGATTAGATTTTGGTGACCTTGACCTCATTTTCAAGGTCACCAGCCCATGAAAACTGATCAAATTAGGTTTTCTGACGCGATATCTTCTGAACAAATGAATGGATTTTGAGCAAACTTGCACAAGAACATTGTTGGGAGGAGGCTCAGAGTTGATTAGATTTTGGTGACCTTGACCTAATTTTCAAGGTCACGAGTCCATAAAAACTGTTGAAATTAGTCTTTCCAACTCAATATCTTGAAAACCAATTGATGGATTTTGACCAAACTTGCACAGAAGCATTGTTGGGAGGAGGCTCAGAGTTGATAAGTTTTTGGTGACCTTGACCTAATTTTCAAGGTCACAAGTCCATATAGAATGTTGAAATTAGTCTTTCCAATGCAATATCTTGTAAACCGATTGATGGATTTTGACTAAACTTGCACAGAAGCATTGTTGCGAAAAGGCTCAGAGTTGATTAGATTTTGGTGACCTTGACCTAATTTTCAAGGTCACGAGTCCATAAAAAATGTTGAAATTAGTCTTTCCAACGCAATATCTTATAAACCAATTGATGGATTTTGACCAAACTTGCACAGAAGCATTGTTGGGAGAAGGCTCAGAGTTGGTTAGATTTTGATGACCTTGACCTAATTCTGAAGGTCACGAGTCTATAAAACTGTTGAAATTAGTTTTTCCGATACGATATCTTGTAAACTAATTGATGGACTTTGACCAAACTTGCACAAAAGCATTGTTGGGAGGAGGCTCAGAGTTGATTAGATTTTGGTGACCTTGACCTAATTTTCAAGGTCAAGAGTCCATAAAAACTGTTGAAATTAGTCTTTCCAATGCAATATCTTGTGAACCAAATGATGGTTTTTGACCAAACTTGCACAGAAGCATCGTTGGGAGGAGGCTCAGAGTTGCATAGATTTTGGTGACCTTGACAGAATTTTCAAGGTCACGAGTCCATAAAAACTGTTGAAATTAGTCTTTCCAACTCAATATCTTGAAAACCAATAGATGGATTTTGACCAAACTTGCACAGAAGCATTGTTGCAAGAAGGCTCAGAGTTGATTAGATTTTGGTGACCTTGATCTAATTTTCAAGGTCACGAGTCCATAAAAAATGTTGAAATTAGTCTTTCCAATGCAGTATCTTGTAAACCAATCGATGGATTTTGACCAAACTTGCACAGAAGCATTGTTGGGAGGAGGCTCAGAGTTGATTATATTTTGGTGACCTTGACCTAATAATCAAGGTCACGAGTCCATAAAAAATGTTAAAATTAGTCTTTCCAACGCGATAACTTGTAAACGAATGGATGGATTTTGACCAAACTTGTACAGAAGCATTGTTGCGAGAAGGCGCAGAGTCGGCTAGATTTTGGTGACCTTGACCTAATTTTCAAGGTCACAAGTCCATAAAAAATGTTGAAATTAGTCTTTCCAACGCAGTATCTTGTAAATCAATTGACAGATTTTGACCAAACTTGCACAGAAGCATTGTTGGGAGGAGGCTCAGAGTTGATTAGATTTTGGTGATCTTGACCTAATTTTCAAGGTCACGAGTCCATAAAAAATGTTGAAATTAATCTTTCCAACTCGATAACTTGTAAACCAATTGATGGATTTTGACCAAACTTGCACAGAAGCATTGTTGCGAGAAGGCTCAGAGTTGATTAGATTTCGGTGACCTTGACCTAATTTTCAAGGTCACGAGTCCATAAAAAAATGTTGAAATTAGTCTTTTCACTGCAATATCTTGTAAACCAGTTGATGGATTTTGACCAAACTTGCACAGAAGCATTGTTGGGAGAAGGCTCAGAGTTGGTTAGATTTTGATGACCTTGACCTAATTCTGAAGGTCACGAGTCTATAAAACTGTTGAAATTAGTTTTTCCGATACGATATCTTGTAAACTAATTGATGGATTTTGACCAAACTTGCTCAGAAGCATTGTTGTGAGGAGGTTCAGAGTTTATAAGAATTTGGTGATTGTGACCCAATTTTAGACAGGGTCCAAAACAAGTTTAAACTATCACACCTTACATGGTGTCTTCCCTAGAAAAACTTCATATCACAAGGTAACTACACTTCAATTACTAAACGGTTGGGGGGACATAGTTTTCCTCAGAAAACATTGTTTTAATTTTATGTTTTTCCCATGATGCCCCCGGGGCATGGCCTGTATGGACCCCAGGGGCATGGTTGGCAGGATTTATAAAGAGGATCACTATACATTGCTACACACAAAAATAGGAAAGCTCTACTGTGCCTTGTGGTTTCGGAGAAGAAGATGTTTTTATGTTTTTCCCATTGTAAGTCTATGGGAGCTACATGTAATGACCCCTGGAGTGGGGCCATTTTTGACCCCAAGGTCATGGTTGGCAGGATTTATAAAGAGGACCACTACACATTGCTACATACAAAATATGACAGCTCTGGGCCTTGTGGTTTCGGAGAAGGAAGATTTCTTTATGTTTTTCACATGACGCCCTCAGGACAGGGCCTGTATGGACACCAGGGGCACGGTTGGCAGGATTTATAAAGAGGGCCTCTATACATTGCTACACACAAAAATAGGAAAGCTCTACTGTGCCTTGTGGTTTCGGAGAAGAAGATGTTTTTATGTTTTTCCCATTGTAAGTCTATGGGAGCTACATGTAATGACCCCTGGAGTGGGGCCATTTTTGACCCCAAGGTCATGGTTGGCAGGATTTATAAAGAGGACCACTACACATTGCTACATACAAAATATGACAGCTCTGGGCCTTGTGGTTTCGGAGAAGGAAGATTTCTTTATGTTTTTCACATGACGCCCTCAGGACAGGGCCTGTATGGACACCAGGGGCACGGTTGGCAGGATTTATAAAGAGGGCCTCTATACATTGCTACACACAAAATATGAAAGCTCTGGTCCTTGTGGTTTCGGAGAAGATTTTTTTTATGTTTTTCCCGTTGTAAGTCTATGAGAACTATCTGTTGCCATGGAAACCAAGAGTTCTGATCCGACCTGGCCCAAAACCTAATACAACCTTCCCACCTCCTCAATGATGCTTTAGATAATATTTGATCACGATCGGCTTTGTTGTCGTAGAGATATTTAAGTTTGAAAATGTGAACGGACGGACGCCGGTTCGACTACTATACTATAAGCTCACCTTGTGAGCCATCGGCATATTTATGTCCCCCCAACCGAAGGTGGGGGACATATTGTTTTTGGTGCGGTTCCCGTCGGCGTCGGCGTCGGCGTCGGCGTCCGCGTCGGCGTCCGCGTCGGCGTCCGCGTCCGCGTAGCTTCTTTCTTACGCAATATCTTTTGAACCAGTGGATGGATTTTGACCAAACTTGCATAGATACATGGTTGGGAGGGGGGAAAGAGTTGATTAGATTTTGGTGACCTTGACCTCATTTTCAAGGTCACCAGCCCATGAAAACTGATCAAATTAGGTTTTCTGACGCGATATCTTCTGAACAAATGAATGGATTTTGAGCGAACTTGCACAAGAGCATTGTGCACGGAGTTGATTAGATTTTGGTGACCTTGACCTAATTTTCAAGGTCACCAGCCTATGAAAACTGATCAAATTAGGTTTTCCGACGCGATATCTTCTGAACAAATGAATGGATTTTGACTAAACTTGCACAAGGGCATTGTTGGGAGGAGGCTCAGAGTTGATTAGATTTCGGTGACCTTGAACTAATTTTCAAGGTCACGAGTCCATAAAAACTGTTGAAATTAGTCTTTCCAATGCAATATCTTGTAAACCTATTGATGGATTTTGACCAAACTTGCACAGAAGCATTGTTGGGAGGAGGCTCAGAGTTGATTAGATTTTGGTGACCTTGACCGAATTTTCAAGGTCACGAGTCCATAATAAATGTTGAAATTAGTCTTTCCAACGCGATAACTTGTAAACCAATAGATGGATTTTGACCAAACTTGCACAGAAGCATTGTTGCAAGAAGGCTCAGAGTTGATTAGATTTTGGTGACCTTGATCTAATTTTCAAGGTCACGAGTCCATAAAAAATGTTGAAATTAGTCTTTCCAATGCAGTATCTTGTAAACCAATCAATGGATTTTGACCAAACTTGCACAGAAGCATTGTTGGGAGGAGGCTCAGAGTTGATTATATTTTGGTGACCTTAACCTAATAATCAAGGTCACAAGTCCATAAAAAATGTTAAAATTAGTCTTTCCAACGCGATAACTTGTAAACGAATAGATGGATTTTGACCAAACTTAGACAGAAGCATTGTTGCGAGAAGGCGCAGAGTCGGCTAGATTTTGGTGACCTTGACCTAATTTTCAAGGTCACAAGTCCATAAAAAATGTTGAAATTAGTCTTTCCAACGCAGTATCTTGTAAATCAATTGACGGATTTTGACCAAACTTGCACAGAAGCATTGTTGGGAGGAGGCTCAGAGTTGATTAGATTTTGGTGATCTTGACCTAATTTTCAAGGTCACGAGTCCATAAAAAATGTTGAAATTAATCTTTCCAACTCGATAACTTGTAAACCAATTGATGGATTTTGACCAAACTTGCACAGAAGCATTGTTGCGAGAAGGCTCAGAGTTGATTAGATTTCGGTGACCTTGACCTAATTTTCAAGGTCACGAGTCCATAAAAAATGTTGAAATTAGTCTTTTCACTGCAATATCTTGTAAACCAGTTGATGGATTTTGACCAAACTTGCACAGAAGCATTGTTTGGAGGAGGCTCAAAGTTGATTAGATTTTGATGACCTTGACCTAATTTCCAAGGTCACGGGTCCATAAAAACTGTTGAAATTAGTTTTTCCGATACGATATCTTGTAAACTAATTGATGGATTTGACCAAACTTGCTCAGAAGCATTGTTGTGAGGAGGTTCAGAGTTTATAAGAATTTGGTGATTGTGACCCAATTTTAGACAGGGTCCAAAACAAGTTTAAACTATCACACCTTACATGGTGTCTTCCCTAGAAAAACTTCATATCACAAGGTAACTACACTTCAATTACTAAACGGTTGGGGGGACATAGTTTTCCTCAGAAAACATTGTTTTAATTAATGTTAAAAACCTTAAAAAACCATCTTCTATGGATCCGGTGGACCGATTTCAATAAAACTCCGTATGTAGCATCAGTGACTCTGGTCCATTATGTTTTATATAAATCATGACCTTGGGTTGACCTTGACCTATTAAATAGCGAGGTCAAGTATTATTAGCTCACCTGAGCCGTTAGGCTCACAAGGTGAGCTTATAGGATGGCCATGATCCGGCGTCCGTCCGTCCGTCGTCCGTCCACAATTTCAAAGATCTTCTCCTCTGAAACCGCTCGGCCAATCAAAGCCAAATTTTATATGAAGCATCAATAGAAAGGGGGAACCAATGTGTATATAAGAAATCCAGGTCACATGACCAAGATGGCCGCCATGCCCATATATGGTAGAAACCCTTCAAAAATCTTCTCCAGAACCGGTGGACCGATTTCAACGAAACTTGGCATGAAGCATTAATGGCTCAAGCACTACAATGTGTATATAAATCATGACCCTGTGATGACCTTGACCTATTTTACGGCAAGGTCAACATAGGTCGCCAATCCATTTGACTGGGGAAAACTTTTAAAATGTCATTTGAAGTGAAAGTCTTGCAGGAAATGGGCAGTAGGACTGAATATTAATGATTCTGAAAGAAATTGGACCCCAGGGGCTCATGTGCCCCCACACCGGGGCAATATACATGTATATCTCCATAATATTCAAACGTCTTCTCCTCTGAAACCACTTGGCCAGTCAAAGCCAAATTTTATGTGAAGCATCAATAGGAAGGGATTACAAATATGTACATAAAAAATCCAGGTCACATGACCAAGATGGCCGCCATGCCCATATATGGTAAAAACCCTTCAAAAATCTTTTTCTTCAGAACCAGTGGACCGATTTCAACAAAACTTGGCATGAAGCATCGATGGCTCAAGCACTACAATGTATATATAAATCATGACCTTTTGATGACCTTGACCTATTTTACGGCAAGGTCAACATAGGTCGCCAATGCATTTGAATGGGGAAAACTTTTAAAATGTAATTTAAAGTGAAAGTCTTGCAGGAAATGGGAAGTAGGACTCTGAAAAAAATTGGACCCCGGGGGCTCATATGCCCCCACCCCGCGGCAATATACATGTATATTTCCATAATATTCAAACCTCTTCTCCTCTGAAATCGCTTGGCCAATCAAAGCCAAATTTTATGTGAAGCATCTATAGAATTGGGGAATCAATGTGTATATAAATAATCTAGGTCACATGACAAAGATGGCTGCCATGCCCATATATGGTAAAAACCCATCAAAAATCTTCTTCTCTGAAACCAATAGACTGATTTCAAGGAAACTTGGCATGAAGCATCGATGGCTAAAGTACTCCAATGTATATATAAATCATGACCCTGTGATGACCTTGACCAAGTTTATGGCAAGGTCAACATGGGTTGCCTATGCATTTGAATTGGGAAAACTGTTAAAATGTCGTTTGAAGGGAAAAGCCAGCAGGAAATTTGCAAATGGACAGAATATTGAAGATTCTGAAAAAAGAAAATGGCCCAAGGGCTTCATCTGCCCATGCACTGGAGTTAAATACCATAATATTCAAACATGTTTATTGGTATATGCAGCAGATCTCAGGTGAGCGTTTACAGGACCATTGGTCCTCTGGTTACATTTATGAAGGCATCCATAGTGCAGATTATATTTTCCTTCTGGTCCTTTGAGATCAGCGAGGGTATTCTGAGAAATCAGAAAATTATTATACGCTTAGAATCATTTTCTAACTAATGTTTAATATCTTTGCTCCCTTTTTGATTATAATAGTCTTTTTATCGACTATCCTGTTGAAAGTTGCAAAATTACAGTATGTTGCCGAATCTATAGGGTCACTGAAGAGGCTTAAGTAGCCGAAACCGCGGTATGACCCATCCCCTTTCTTATTAATATATTCACTGCTCTTAAAGGATCTCAGTTTTATTTTTATTTTCAATCTTCTAGAAACCTCAAGTTTGTAGTCTGACCTGAAAATTGGTAGACACCGACAGTCTACAGTAATAATATTAAAATAATTATGTGAGTATTCAATGTCGTTTTTACTTTTTAACTTGGCCAACAAGGACCACTGGTCCTCTAATTTTTGTGCCGGAAGAAATTGTATTCGAAATCAATGCAAGAAAGCTGTACTTAATTGTGTTTATCAGCTTAACAAGAAATGACGCATTTTGTTGTTGTATCTAAGAAAACAAAAGATGCGCTTGACGAACTTGTCTTGTAACTTAATTAACGATTAGGACCACAGCCGTTAATGTGTTTTTGGTACCCTAAAAGTAAATGTTCTTCAAATTTAATGTCTTCGTAAACCAAACATTTTGATATAAGTGTGACAAAAATCGGTGGTCTATTGAGAAAGTTATGGGTAATTTACTTTGAAACATGGATGACCGCCACGCGACAAATATAGGTTAAAAAATAGGATAAAATCGAAATGAAAGAATTCCTTCCATGTATATGGAATGTGTGCCAATTCATAACAATATTGCTGAATCCTAGCAATAAACAACTATTAAAGTTTGATATAAAATACTAAAACAATCTTATTATTTGATTTTCTTTTTTTCAATTTTGATTTAGACTCTGTGCATTACCACAAGTAGACTCCTGGCGGCCATTTTGAATATTTTCAAACTGGTGTTTCTGCTCTACTTATTGGGCGATTTTTTTTTTCTGCAGAATGTATAACAAGCTGGCTTCAATGCTTACTATGTGTCAAATCCTATTCAGTTCAGTGTTTATTTTGATTATAATGAAAACCGAGTAAACACAATTGCGGTGCCCATACAGCCATTTGTTTGCATGTTACTTTGCGTATAACTTTATTTTTCATGGATTTATAAGTTCTTCAGTTTGAAGCACATATCACGTTAAGGGTACCAAACACTAAGTATTAAGCATATTACGTGACGCATTGACTATTTAAACGTAAGTATGGAATACAAATTTTAATGTCGGCATCGTCGTCCACATAATGAAGCGTCCTGTGTATCCGTTTTTGATTCATTCATTGGCCAAGCAGTTTCAGAGAAGAAGTTCTTTGAAAAGTGTGTATGGACGACAGACCGGCCAAGGTCAAGAGATGACCTTGACCTAAATTAATCATATAACTTCACCTTATCCATTAGTTGTTTGCATCTACCACTTTTCAGGCCTCAGGCTGCAATAATTTTCAAAATATCCATAGAATTCTCTTTTACCCATGTAAAAGCCAATGTTTCCAAAATTGACATTGCCGTAAAATAGGTCAAGGTCATTGCAGGCTCATTATTTTTATACACATTATAGTACTTGAGTCATAGATGCTTTATACCAAGTTTCGTTGAAATGGGTCCACCGGTTCCAATGAAGAAGATTTTTTGAAGGGGTTTTAGCTCACCTGAGCCGAAGGCTCACAGGTGAGCTTATAGGATAGGCAGGGGTCCGTCGTATGTCGTCCGTCGGCGTCGTCGGCGTCGTCGTCCACAATTTCAAAGAAGAATATTTCTGAAGCTAGTGGGCCAATCTTGATCAAATTTGATGTGAACCATCATTGGGTTGGGGGATTGATTGCATTAGGTTTTGGAGCAGATTGTATCAAAATTGTGGTTTCCATAGCAACAGATAGCTCTCATAGACTTACAATGGGAAAAACTAAAAAAAATCTTCTCTGAAACCACTAGGCCCACAGCTTCGATATTTGGTATGTGTCAGTGGCTAATGGCCTTCTTTATAAATTATGCCATTCATGCCCCTGGGGTCAATTTTGGCCTTGCCCCGGGGATCAATAGTCTCCAGAGACTTACTATGGGAAAACATTAAAACATCAATATCTCCAAAACCAGTAGGGGGATCTTGATCAAATTACACACACAACAACACTGTGTAGTAGGAAAGATTACATATTGATTTTGGGCAGATCGGACTGGAACTCTGGTTGCCATGGCAACATATATGTTTTAATTGAACAAAAAAAATCTTCTGCTTTGAAATTACAAGGCCCACAGCTTTGATATTTGGTATGCAAAATGGTCGCTCATGAAAACTGTTTTTTTTTTTTTTTTTTTTTTTTTTTTTTGCTTTAGTCACTGATGTAATGGGTCATGAGCGACTGAAACCAGCCTCCCTGTTTGTCAAAGGGAAACCCCACAAACTGAACAAATAGCTTGCCGTCGCTGGCAAGCAATTATTGAAAGAAACACATAATAATGAAATCCGCGATTCTGTGTTATTTGTATGGATTATGTATGCATGATAACACGTTCGTGAGTGCTAAATTACAAACTGTTTGCGTACATGTATAAGGGTAGTTTGGTTTCGGGCAGTATCAACGAGTACATGTGGAACTTCTCTTCAAAACGTCTGTATCAGCAGGCATAATAACACGACTGTAATTGATATCATAAGCAATGCTGCTCTGCTTGTTTCGCCGTTGCAAAGGTCTGAGTATGAACAGTAGCAGGACGACACGGTCTTGTCACCAGTAAATACATTACTGATACTTGTTTCGCTACAACCGAATCCATCAGAATCCCCACAACCTCTTGTCACAACTACAAAAACATATTATTCAATGTAAAAATGTATTAAACATAAAAGTTTGACAAAGGTTTGCTAATCTGATGAAAATGATACCAAATCATTGGTATTATCAAATATAATAAAACGCTAAAATGTCATGAAATTTCGTTGAAATGTACGGGACAAAAATCAGAATTTCAATTATTTGTGTAATGTGATTATGCATGGACGTGCCTAAGTGCGAAACCGTAATTTGTCTTATACCAGTTTTGGCTAGAGTTGAGTTAAATACATCATTTTACATGTTGTAATTGCTCATTTGCATACTGTGGATGTTTAAAGGTCCTAAAGCCATAACAAATTATTTGCATCACTTATTCAGCAGAACGAATCCTGCTCTTTAGACTTATGTACATGTACCTTATTGCATTAACCACTGTGCAATGTGTGGCTTGCACTGAAAACATGGACTTAGCGTACTTTGGAAAGTTTCAAAATTTATCACGAAAACATGTAAAAAAGGCAGCACAGATTATATATCACAATGTAGGTTTTATTCAAGGCGATACTTCTGTGGTACATGTAGATCTTTTTGTTTTATGTCTTGGTGTTTAATTTTTTGTGCTGTTGGCGCCTTATGTATGTTTTCATATTTTTAGTTAAGATAAGGTAATTGAGTGGCCACCTATTGGGAAAATAGCTGCTCATTCGGCTTACGATATGTTTTCATGGTATAAGTACCTGATTGTTAATTTAGTTTTTTCCCACTTCCGTTTTTGGAGCGGGGACCTTTTACTGATTGCGCCTTTTCCTGATCTTAGCCTACTTGTACCTTTTTACATGTAGCACCCACTGACACCAAACTTTCAATGTTTGACACAGTGTACTTATACATATTCTTGCACTAACACCATCAATTGATAATTTGTTTCTTAGAACGATAAAACGCATTAAAATAAATTTGATTTTATAAACTATAAACATTGTAGTATGATGTTAAAATCTAAGTACCTCCAAGAGAACTGGAACCCGTGGTAACCGTTTCGGTGTAGCAAGAATCCTCGCAAGTCACCACCGACACATCCGCACCTTTGGGGTTGAATGGCTGCGCGCAGTAATTACATTTATAGCACTGAATTCCTTCTACTGCAGTATCATGTAAGATGCCTATGGGAAATAAGACGTGTGTATTATCACATAGGACCTTCAAGTTGAAAAGGAAGTGTTAGATGAATAGGGTCTTCATCATGTTAAGTTAAGATGCCAGCTACAATTGTTTGTAATGCGTTTAGGAATATGTATATTTGTTACCTATTACAAGTGATTATTGAACTAAATATGATAAGTAATAAAATGTAAAACTCCATGGACGATAAAATCTATAACTAAGTTACTAAAAGACAACACATTTGATGAGGCCAGGGCAACTTCGTACTTAAGTCCATTTTTCTACAGTTTTGAAAAAAAAAATGCAAAATATGTTAAAGTCTATTTTCACACATTACAATATGAATGAACTACCTGACTACTCATTCATACCACCAATGGTATTATTAAACTGATAGAATACGATAGTTATTTGTCAACCTGTCAACAGTTTAACACCAATTTTCTATAAATGAGATGATTGTCTGGATTGTACTCTTATTTTGCACGTCAAGATGTAATAAAATAACTCAAATTTTTGAGGTCAGTGCTCAATCGAAAGGGTCTTGCGACCTAGCAAGGCCGTTTCGATTTAGGCCTGACGCTCACCCACAGGGTTCGCTGTGATAAGACTTGTAAGTAAGAAAGGCAGGTGGACCTCCTTGAATATGCCATGTATCGTTGTATTTGCATTTTATTGTTTTCCCATGTTTCTTGTATTGTACAGTCTGGGATTTAATACATTTGATTTGATTTAAATGTGTAGCAGCCACATATTCAATGAAACTAGCAGCTATTTTATGGTTGTCTTTAGGCAACAAGGGTCTTATTAAGGCCTGTTTACACATTCACGATGTTTGGCTACTGTGCCGCTACGATTCGCCACGATTTTTAAAATCGTCGTGTACCGTTGTGTACCGTAGTGATTCGTAGTAGAACCGTGGAGAATCCTGGTGAATCTTGATGAATCGTGATGATTCGGGAAACCGTCAACGGTAGCGCTACGGAAGTTTTAAACTGTTTAAAACATTCGTGGCGTATCGTGGCGAATCGTGGTGGTTATTGGGCTTGGCCTAATTCGTAGCGCAACCGTAGCGGAATCGTGCTTATTCGTACTGACACCGTAGCTATATTCGCAGATAATCGTGAGAGATCGTAGCCAGTCGTGGAGCTCCGTATCGAAACCATGAAATCTTTGACACCACGATCTCTCACGATTCACCACGAATTGTGTACGGTTGTCCTACGAATCATCCACGGTTTCGCTACGGAGCTCCACGATTGGCCACAACGGCTACCCCCGTGAATCGTACTAGTACCGTATCGAACCGTACAAGCACCGTGAGCATTCCTTGTGCCACCGTGGTTAATCCTCATTGACCGTAGCGTTGCCGTCATGAATCTTCATTGATTCGTAGCGATACCTTACAGACACCGTACTGATATCGTGAACATTGTTACTGGAATCGTAGTGACACTGAATATTTCCACTTTTCTCCTCGATTCATCCCGATCCATCACGATTTTTCTGACCATGAGAAATCAGGGTGAATCGTGGTGAATCGTAGAGAAAATCGTGAATGTGTATACGGGGCTTAACTCCAATTTTACATCTTGCGATGCGTTTAGGGCGTCTTTAAAACATTTTTAACAGCTGAAAATAAAGTTTTCAAAAATATTTCATACCTAGATGCTATAATGATCGATTATTTAGGTTCTTAATAGATGCGGCTAAAACACAATTAGGGTAAACATTTCACAAAATACATGCTATACGCTAGCATTTTGCCCTGGTGCACTCCTAGAATGTTCACAGCCTTTCCAGTGGTATATAATATGTGTGGGTTATTAGTAGAGGAACGGTTTACTGCGTAGTCAAAAGTCAAATTGGGCCAATTTTGAGTGTTATAAAGTTTCACTTCAAAATTTCTATTATTTTACAAGACACCAGCTAAGTTTCACTTCAAAATTTCTATTATTTTACAAGACACCAGCTATTATATTTTCACCTTTAGCCAATAAGTTTATGTCAGAAATTCAAAAGAAATGCCCTAACTCTTATCTGAGGTGATAAATACATTGGTACATGCCTTTGTATAAATTCCCAAGAGCTTTTCTTAAAAGTAGCCATTTGTTATGAATTTTGGGTTTTTTAATATCCCCAATTCAGGGGCTTCAAAACTTAATAAACTGCAAAATATAAAATCACAAATGCCATATTAAGCCTGAGATACTTTTTGAATTTTGATGGAAAAGCCCTAATTGAATATAAAGTGAATGTGGAATCTGCCAGATGCAATTTGATAACGCCATGTAAATGTCGTGTCCGTAGCCCCCTATTTTCAAGCCCCTATTAAAGTATGTTAACAATTCTTAATATAAACATGACCTTCACTTTCATTTGTGGGTCCAGCCATTTAACGTTTTATAAGAAACATCGTGTGGCTAGCTGAATGGTTTCATCAGATATCGCGGTAACTATGCTGTCCGTAGCCCTGTCGTGTCCGTAGCCCCCATTTTCGTTGTTTGCTTAAAATGATCATTTTATGCTTATCTCATTTTGTTTGGGTTTTAAACAAACAAGAGCATCATTAAAAGT
Organism: Rugalucina vietnamica; assembly: GCA_964017185.1. Classification (NCBI taxonomy): domain Eukaryota; kingdom Metazoa; phylum Mollusca; class Bivalvia; order Lucinida; family Lucinidae; genus Rugalucina; species Rugalucina vietnamica. The sequence goes on along the minus strand of OZ024874.1, from coordinate 60,385,439 downwards.
CATAAATATACCAGTAGCTATGAGTCTTGTGACAAAACTGTCTTAAAACAGATAGGGCTACGGACACGACACATTTTCATATTTGCCCATATGTTAAAATTTTTGACAGCTTTTCCAGATAAAATCTGTTATCTAACACCAAAATGTGTCCTAAGAGTAAAAATTCTCAATACAAGATAAATTGCATTAGCCATAATGCATGTTATATTTTCAAATATGTAGGCCCCTTAGCCCTAAGGCACGCCTGGGAAACGGTCAATTTGTACATCGCTGGTGCTCCACGGTAAGTGAAGTTGACGGTTTCCGGTGCCGGAATTGACCAACGTAAATAGAGGGAATTTTACTGGGTCAACCACTTCAAGGTAAAATATTTTCCTTACTCTAAATCCATTCAAAAATCGGAGAATGTCAGATGATGCGCCTGTGATTGGGGAATTTACAGGAACTCATATTACATGAAAACTTTATAAAAGTATGTAGTAATCAGTTTTCGCGTTTGAAATACTGGGTTATTTGGTGAATGTACATGTCTAAAAATGCCTGAATTACGCCATGTACACATTCCACGTGTGGTGTTAAAAACAAAAAAGCAAAGTTTAGAGTACATATTACTGGTTTAAGGTATTGGGTGTAAAAATAACATTTGGTTGCAAGATATTGGAACCAACATTTTACAAGCGTACCAATTGACGACTGGAGTGCAATTTAACTAATGCATTTGCAATGCTATCATAATAAATTAAAATAAGAACCGTGATATCACTACTTTGATGCATGTTGTTTTCTTTGAGGACAAAATCCCTTTCGGAAATAATATTGCTTGTCTTTTTGTCCCATTTTCATGCATGCTCATGCTACACTGTCGCAAAGAATCTAGAAATTGCCAAAAGGCATTGCCATATGAATTGTTTATCAAATAGTCTGACCTTCACCTTTCCATTACAAGTAACACTACACATTTTAAGCTGTCTTATAAGTATTTCATCTGCAAAACTTAAATGATTATAATCTTCATGCTTAATTTCTCTGGGTGTGCTAATTGACGATATAGCGTACAATTTGACCAATACTAACACAGTGGAGCAACTTGCTGCTTAACTTTAGTATAGACGCCCAGTCCCTTTAGTGTTTGTTCCGATATGTGTGGCTTATGTGAACACGCGATTATAGGTACCAGAAACAGTTTAAACTATTCAAGATAGAAGGTTCAGATTAAGAATTATTGTTGATATTTAATCTTTCAGGTTGACATCTCGTGAAACAAATAAGCCCGTATGCTAAAGAAAAAACTAACAAAACTAATTTATCCATCTTGCTTTTGATAACTCATTTGTGATTTGGAATTGCGTGTAGCCATTCTAATGATAATTACTCTGATTGTCGATCTGAACACCGATTCAAGGGTTTTTCCGTATCAGCACAGATACAACAGATCCTTGAAGCACAAGTTCTGTTGGCAGGGACAAATATAAAGTATGAAGCATGTGTCGCCTTTGTTGACTGAAATCTAATAATGTACAGGTATATATTACAGCCCAATAGAAGAAAGACATGCACAATTATCGATATTCAAGTGCTCTATTTTTATAGCCCAGTCCCATCATTGGTGACTTTCCATCTTTTCATGATACATGTATATAGCATTAAATACAACTATTCCTTGTCATTCAGAAATTCACGTATACACACAGTGAGTAGACCCCGATTTGCAGACTATCATTTGTTGAAGTTTCCAGATGGGCTTTAAGGGAAAACGACAAAAGATGATGTTTTTAACCACCAGCGTGAACCCACGTACAAGGAAACCGCTCATATGATTACTGGTTAACCGCTTAAAGGGCCTAAGCCTGTCCTTGAAAAGTGGTTGAGTCAAACCAGATAGATAGATAGATAGATAGATATTTTATTATCCTCCATATTTGGAGAGCAAAATACAATACAAAAATACATACATGAGACATACATATACAAATTACATACATAGCAATAATAACATTATTACCCTGAGAAACACGCACGCACACATACACACATGCCCAGAATAAATGACAAGAAAATGAATAATATACGATGAAAAGTAGAAAGTGGTGTTTATGCACATTCACATCAATGAAATTCACGATTCAACAAGTTATCACATGCATCCAGGGAAGTCCCGGATCAGAGCGCGCATACGCAGGTTCTGATTCGAAACGTCTCTGAGCGCTACCGTGAATGCAACCTGTATAAAAAGAAACATTAAGGATAACATCTATTTTGTCTTGATACAGACAGAGCTCAAAACTTCTTCTCAAACGATTAGGTACTATTTCTATTCCAATGTTATTATATTTTGGTATCTGCTTTCAAGCATTAACAGCTTCAGTGCCTTAAGAAAAAGCTTCATTGAATCAAACCTGTCACTTTCAAGTTGAAGCATATTACTAAACCCTGACAGCAATGCGTTAACTTGCTCTGAGACGGATAGCGAAATATATTCTATGTAAAAAGCTAAACCAAAACGTTTAATAAGTTTTTGCCACAACTCCGTCCTGAAATAACTGTTACTCCGACAAAACAATAAAACATGTTCTGTTATTGAAACAACGTTTTCACCACATATATGACATGGAGAGCGCCATCTTCCACAAAACATAAGCCCTATCAGGCGAACAGCCACATGTGCGTACTTTTTATAACGTGGATGTTCCCTACATAATATCCAGAAAGCATGACCGAATGTGTTGACCGAGACGTATTCAGCAACAAACAAACAAATCTCTGTATAATAACTTGCTGAAAAAAACTTTTGTCGGCATGAGATATACTTTAAAATAGATGTATGTTCCATTGTTGATAAATATATCATTAACAACACAATTCCCCATTAGCTAAATTTCACGCCGATCGTCAATTGGTACACTTTTGAGAAAAAAGACCCATTGTTCATCATTTAGCAAACAAACAAACAAATCTTTGTATAATAACTTGCTGAAAACACTTTTGTCGGCATGAGATTTATTTTAAAATAGATGTATGCTCCATTGTTGATAAATATTTCATTACCAACACAATTTCCCATTAGTTAAATTTCACGCCGATCGTCAATTGGTACACTTTTGAAAAAATGACCCATGGTTCACCTGTTTTAAATTTCACTTTTCAGTTTTCCATATAAATTACACGCTACTGACTTTTGTTTTAATTCGAGGCTATCAGATCAAACTTGGGATGGCTATATCGGAAATTTGAATCACTTTTTATCCCACAACACAAGTTTTGACCAGGGTTTCCTAAACGCGAAAAACGATATGTGGATAAATGGTAAGTTTTTGTGCATGTCTTTTTGTATGCACGGTCTTTAATCATTAGCCCATCATCTGACATTCTCGGATTTTTAGGTACAGGGGGTGAAGAAAAAAAAAACTTACCTCAAACAAACTCGGGTACAACACAAACCTTTGATTTGACCCAACAACTCCTACACCGGAAACCGTCAATTTCTCTTTCTATGGAGCACCGGCGGAGTACAAATTGACCGTTTCCCGGTTGTGTTAGGGCATAGGTATGGTGAAATTTTTGAAAGCATAAAAAGAAAATGAAAATTTCTGCGTTTTTGCACCTACAAGGTGTCTCGGATAAAAAAAAATGCCATCTAAATATTCATTCTTAAAATTCATTTTTGACAAAAGTGAAACCCAAATGTCCACCCTGATTGTGTTTTAGACGATTATTTGATCACTACATTGGAAATACCAGAGGACCAATGGTCCTGATATCGCTCACCTGAGATTTTGTCTTTGATGAATGACCTTTGGCTAAGGCCATGTTGGCCAACGTAAAATGTAAACTTGACCTTAAATATTTAAATTATTAACTATAAACTGTCTGTATCTACTAACTTTCATATCTTTCTGAAAAAAAAAAAAAAAAAAAAAAAAAAAAAAAAAAAAAAAAAAAAAAAAAAACTTGCCGTAAAATAAATCATGGTCAACCCAAGGTCATTATTTATATAAACTATGATGGGCCAGAGTCCCCAATGCTGCATACCAAGTTTCATTGAAACCGGTCCACCGGTTCTAGAGAAGACGATTTTTAAGGTTTTTACCATATTTGGGCATGGCGGCCATCTTTGTCATGTGACCCGGACCATTTATACAAACTTTAATTCCCCCTTCCTAAGGATGCTCCACATGATGTTTGACATTGATTAAACGAGGGGTTTCAGAGGAGAAGATTTTTGAAAAGTGTGAACGACGACGACAACGACGACGGACGACGGAGCTTGGCCATCTTATAAGCTCACCTTTTGAGCCTTTGGCTCAGGTGAGCTAAAAATCAGGTGGAGTTGGATCTGTTTTTGCTCTAAACAGCCAAATGGAGTTAGGACGTGTGTGAAATAATTAAAAACACTTTAAAAACCATTCCCTGGTTGATTCTTGTGGTCAAAGGGAGCCAAATAGGTGAAGAAACATTTTGGCCAAAATGTGACTTAAGCACCTTGTTTCGCTGGCTCCTGCACAACACAGATTGAATAGCGTTTTGAAAGTCTGTGCATGAGAGGAATACGAAATACGTCTTGCAAAGAATCCATTTTAAATGCTGATAAAATGGCATTGGGGTTGATTCTGTGCGAGTTTATACCCATGGCAATGTAACAAACGATAAAAGCTAAACTTACAGAGCACAATGCATAACACAATCATAAAGATTTGAGGAACATCTGTCATTTTCACAAGCGTCTATGGTTTTGAAGTTCCGCTGAAAAATTATTGTACATAATGAATAAGATTTTTCGATATAAGCTGAAATCAACGTCCATATGAATTTGGGAAAAGTGAAGATTGTAAACCAAAATGTAAATGAATTTCACTTTAAATGTCCCATAATTGCGGTAATTCGACTTGGAGCACTAGAAATCTCCGTTACAAAGCATACAATAAATGCAATGTGTACATGCTGCATCCTGTGAAATAGTGGACCAATCCGGGGACCAATCCCTTAAATGCCATATTCTTCCCTGATATCTTAATGATAATACATACGCCTCAGCTACGATCAGATGCAATATTTTGTTTCACCAGTTTTTAGAGGTGTATCTTCAAAGGTGTACCATTGACTTTGTCTCAGTTTTTTTTTAAAAATCTATAGGTTAAACAGTTTCGGAAAATCTATTATATAATACTTTTTATCATGCTATGCCACAGATTTCCGTTATATCCAAAACATTATAATTTCAACTTGAAAAAATGAAGAAAGTTTAGGAAAGGAATCTAGCTCCTTACTTAGCAATCAGATTTGGCTGAAACGTAATATATGTAAAGCTTATGTGTATATCCTGGTTATAGCTTGAAAATAAGCAAACATTGTTTTCTCCATTATAACCCTATAGGGCCTATCATTTGCCATGGTAACCAGAGTTTTGATCCATTCCACCCTATACTCTATTAAAACTTTTGTCCCGCTAAATATAAGCTTCATGTGAAATTTGATGGCTTGGTTTATTTTATTTTTTTTTTAATTCAGTTTTCGTCGGGCAGCTTACTCAATCTGTGAGTCCTGGTTTTTGATTCATCAGGATGTTTATCATGATTTATTTGTTTGTTCTTGATGATTCATTGACTAGTTAGAGATTCACCACGAGGACCTAAGAACTAACTAAATGTTATGAACCACTGCAGAAGCTGAGGGTGAGGTTAGGTACCTGTAAAACCGGTTTAAGCCCGCCAGTAACTTTGTGTTACTGATCGTTCCAAGTCGATACTTCTGTGGTGTTTTTTTTTTTTTTGTTTTATGTCTTGGTGTTTAAAATTTTTTTGTGCTGTTGGCGCCTTATGTATGTTTTCATATTTTTAGTTAAGTTAAGGTAACTGAGTGGCCACCTATTGGGAAAATAGCTGCTCATTCGGCTTACGATATGTTTCATGGTATAAGTACCTGATTGTTAGTTTGGATTTTTCCCACCTCTGGTTTTGGAGTGGGAATCTTTTTCTGATTGCGCCTTTTCCTGATCTTTGCCTACTTGTACCTTTTTACGTCCCTTTCTAGATTATTTCAGCTCATATGAGACGGGCCAATCAGTAGGTGGGCGAAAACGGGAGGACCCCGAGAAAAACCACCTGGCACACCCGCACGCAGAACTTGGCTTGTCTCACATGTGGCCAGAGCGTGGCTCGAACCCACACCAGACACAGAGGTGAAATGATCGAGTGATTAAGAAACAACGCTCTTACGCTCTTGTTTTACGGACAGGCCACTTCTTTGTTACATTTTCTTCAGTAATTTGGGATCTAAATTTTATCCAGTGATAATAGTAAGCGACGTCACTGGTCATTTTTACCAATTAGGCATGTCCAAATATTGTTTGTAACATATTGTAAGTAAAGTTTTGAATGTAACAGTCTGACTTATCTGGCAGATATTCTTTTTTCATTTTAAGATACCCGAGTTTGTCACAGTTCAGCAGTTTTAGTAATAATGGCATAACTCCAAAACAAATGAGCCGCCCCATGGGAAAACCAACAATCTGCATATGCGAAAACAAAGGCGCAGATCAGCTTCGCAGTAACTGCGAAGCTGATCAGCGCCTTTGTTTTTGCTTCACGGATAGTACACTTCCTCTTCTTCCTAAATCCGAAACTTCAAGCTTCTAGCCTGCTTCTGTGACTGTACAGCCTGATGTGTGTCAGATCCTTTCGGAAACCACATTGTTGGTTTTCCCACGAGACGACCCTAATGGTCGTAACCCAGCCGAGTAAACGGCAGAATAAAGGGCGTAGAGATACTTGATCCTGACACCCTGCAATGCAACTTTAGTATTATAGTGTTGAAGTATTTGTTATTTAAAATTGTCATCTGATCATGGCTGAGTCGAAAAGAAATAAAGATTTAAGAGTAAATGGAAGATACATAGTGAACTAAAATGAATTTACTTACAAGATCTTGCTGGTGATTTGTATCTGAACAATGAAGTCGAAAAGTATAGTTATGGATTCTCTTTTTTGACTGAACGCAATGTTTAAAGAGTTTGTCTACTATGACATAAGAACGTTTATATATACATTTTAAGTCGCATAAAACGACGTGTATTTTCGTCATGTTTTGTTTACAACCATTTTTTTAGCTCACCTGAGCCGTCAGGCTCACAAGGTGAGCTTATAGTATACCCATGCTCCGTCGTCCGTCCGTCCGTCCGTCGTCCGTCCGTCGTCCGTCCGTCGTCCGTCGTCCACCATTTTCAAAGATCTTCTCCTCTGAAACCGCTTGGCCAATCAAAGCCAAATTTTACATGAAGCATCTATGGGAAGGGGGAACCAATGTGTATATAAATAATCCAGGTCACATGACCAAGATGGCCGCCAAACCCTTCAAAAATCTTCTTCTCCGGAACCACTGGACCGATTTCAATTAAACTTGGCATGAAGCATTAATGGCTCAAGCACTACAATGTGTATATAATTCATGACCCTATGATGACCTTGACCTATTTTACGGCAAGGTCAACATAGGTCGCGAATGCATTTGAATGGGAAAAATTGTTAAATTGTCATTTTTTGAAAACTCTTGCAGCCTGATGCCTGAAAAGTGGTAGATGCAAACAACTAATGGAGTAGATGAAGGTATGTGATTAATGTAGGTCAAGGTCATCTCTTGACCTTGGCCAGTCTGTCGTCCATACACACTTTTCAAAGATCTTCTTCTCTGAAACTGCTGGGCCAATCAAAGTGAAATTTTATGTGGAGCATCCATGGGTAGGGAAGACAAAAGTTTAATCGCGAAATCCAGGTCACATGACCAAGATGGCTGCCACGCCCATATATGGTAAAAACCACTCAAAAATCTTCTTCTCCAGAACCGGTTGGCCGATTTCCACGAAACTTAGTATGTAGCATCGGGGACTTCAGCCCATCATAGTTTGATAAAATGATGACCCTTGGATGACCTTGACCTAATTTACGGCAAGGTCAAATTTGGAAACAAAGGCTTTTACATGGGAAAAAGTGAAAACTATGGATTTTTTGAAAACCAATGCAGCCTGATGCCTGAAAAGTGGTAGATGCAAACAACTAATGGAGTAGATGAAGGTAAGTAATTAATGTAGGTCAAGGTCATCTCTTGACCCTGGCCAGTCTGTTGTCCATACACACTTTTCAAAGATCTTCTCTGAAACTGCTGGGCCAATCAAAGTGAAATTTTATGTGGAGCATCCATGGGTAGGGGAGACGAAAGTTTGATCGCGAAATCCAGGTCACATTACCAAGATGGCCGCCACGCCCATATATGGTAAAAACCACCCAAAAATTTTCTTCTCCAGAACCGGCAGGCCAATTTTCGCGAAACTTGGTATGTAGCATTTGGGACTCCAGCCCATCCTAGTTTGATCAAATGATGACCATAGGATGACCTTGACCTATTTTACGGCAAGGTCAATTTTGGAAACATAGGCTTTTACATGGGAAAAGGCGGAAACAATGGATATTTTGGAAACTGTTGCAGTCTGAGACCTGGAAGTTGCTAGATGCAGACAACCAATGGAGTCAATGAAGGTAAGTAATTAATGAAGGCCAAGGTCATTTCTTGACCTTGACCCAAATTCATTTAAATATCAAAATTAAAATTGTGGTCTCTCATAAATCACTGGGTTTGGAAACTATTGCAGCCTGAGACCTGAAACTTTGCAGATGCAGGCAACTTATGAATTCAATAAAGGTGTGTGAGTATTCAAGGTCAAGGTCATTTCATGATGACTTAATACTGCAGGATCAGGCTTCAGGTGAGCGTTCTCAGGACCAATGGTCCTCTGGTTTATTATTCGTTTTTATGCGAAAGGTTGGGACAGGATCGACTATTCAAAAGAAAGAAAGATCAAATAACATACTTACGTTCACTCAATACAACAAAAACAGGTGTAGCTATGTAGTTTTCTGAATTCGGGTAGATTTTTGTGAAATTTAAAAGGATGTGTAAACATGTTATTTAAATGAATATATGAATATGGGATACTTGGCACGCCTTCCAGGGATTCAATACAAATAGTCGAGTCGATAAAACATGACGCGGTACATAAAAACATATTGCCACTTCTATTTCCATTGCCCTTGTAGAGGTATTCCTGAATGCTTTCACGTCAGGAGTCCTGGATCCGCTCCTGATTTTTAGCTCACCTGAGCCGAAGGCTCACAGGTGAGCTTATAGGATAGGCAGGCACCCGGCGTCCGTCCGTCGTCGTCCGTCGTCCACCATTTTTAAAGATTTTCTTCTCTGAAACCGCTTGGCCAACCAAAACCAAATTTTATATGAAGCATCTATAGAAAGGGGGAACCAAAATGTATTTAAGAACTCCAGGTCACATGGCCAAGATGGCCGCCATGCCCATATATGGTAAAAAACATTCAAAACTCTTCTCCAGAACCGGTGAACCGATTTCAACGAAACTTGGCATGAAGCATCGACGGCTCAAGCCCTACAATGTATACATGTATATAAATCATGACCCTGTGATGACCTTGACCTATTTTACGGCGTATTTTACAACATAGGTCGCCAATGCACTTGAATGGGGAAAATTGTTAAAATGTCATTTAAAGTGAAAGTCTTGCAGGAAATGGGCAGTAGGACTGAATATTAATGATTCTGAAAAAATGGACCCCAGGGGCTCATATGTCCCCACCCCGGGCCAATATACATGTACATTACCATAATATTCTTGCATAGATATCTATGCGCATAGCTGTTTGAAGCCGTTTTTGATTGGTCGAAAGCCGTGTTCAAACCGCAAAACCCATGTTCAAATCATGAAATTCACGTGCCGTTTGAACATGGGTTTTGGCCGACGTCATTGGTCAAAGTGACGTGACGTCATGTATTTCATAGAAACAAAATGGCCGACGTTGAAGAAGCTCCGCGGTTTTCGGTGCGTTTTTACGTTGTTAATGTTAATTTCAAGAGATTTTAAGTGGATTGGAGTGAAAATGCAAGAATAGCGATCAACCATGGTTTGTTTCAGTGTTCAAACATTCGCTGGATCACTCGGAAGGTGTTTGAACACGCGGCCTGCGGCCTTGTGTTCAAACACCTTCCTCGTGATCCATCGAATGTTTGAACACTGAAAACCATGGTTGATCCCTATATTCAAACATCATCTCCTCTGAAACCGCTTGGCCAATCAAAGCCATATTTTATGTGAAGCATCAATAGGAAGGGTAACCAATGTGTATATAAATAATCCAGGCCACATGACCAAGATGGCCGCCATGCCCATATATGGTAAAATCCCTTCAAAAATCTTCTTCTCCGGAACCGGTGGACCGATTTCAGTGAAACTTGGTATGAAGTATCGACGACTCAAGTACTACAATGTGTATATAAATCAAGACCCTGCAATAACCTTGACCTTTTTTCGGCAAGGTCAACATAGGTCACCAATGCATTTGAATGGGGAAAACTTTAAAATTGTCATTTAAAGTGAGGGTCTTGCAGAAAATGGGCAGTAGGACTGAATATTAATGATTCTGAAAGAAATTGGACCCCATGGGCTCATCTGCCCCCACCCCACGGCATTATACATGTATATTACCATAATATTCAAACATATTCTCCTCTGAAACCGCTTGGCCAATAAAAGCCAAATTTTATGTGAAGCATCTATAGAATGGGGGAATCAATGTACATATAGATAATCTAGTTCACATGACCAAGATGGCCGCCATGCCCATATATGGTAAAAACCCTTCAAAAATCTTCTTCTCCAAAACAGGTAGACCGATTTCAAAGAAACTTGGCATTAAGCATTGATGGCTTAAGTACTACAATGTGTATATAAATCATGTGGTGACCTTGACCTATTTTACGACAATGTCAACATAGGTCGCCAATGTATTTAAATGGGGAAAACTTTTAAATTAAAAAGTCATTTGCGGTGAAAGTCTTGTAGGAAATGGGCAGTAGGACTGAATATTTATGATTTTGAAAAAAAAAAAAAAAATATTGCACCCAAGGGCTCATTTGCCCCCACCCCGGGGCAATATACATGTATATTACCATAAAATTCAAGCATCTTCTCCTCTGAAACCGCTCGGCCAATTAAAGCCAAATTATATGTGAAGCATCTATATGATGCGGAAACTAATGTGTATATTAATAATCTAGGTCACATGACCAAGATGGCCGCCATGACTATATATGGTAAAAACCCTTCAAAAATCTTCTTGTCTGAAACCAATAGACAATTTTCCATGAAACCTGGCGTGAAGCATCGATAGCTAAAGTACTACAACGTATATATAAATCACGACCCTGTGATGACCTTGACCCAATTTATGGCAAGGTCAACATGGGTTGCCCATGCATTTGAATGGGAAAAACTGTTAAAATGTCATTTGCAGGAAATTGGCAAATGGACAGAATATTGATTATTCTGAAAAAATAAAATATCTGCCCCTGCACTGGTGTTAAATACCATAATATTCAAACATGTTTATTGGTATATGCAGCAGATATCAGGTGAGCATTTACAGGACAATTGGTCCTCTGGTTATTTATTTATCTATTTATTTATTTTTTTATCTATTTATTTATTTATTCATTTATTTATTTGAAAAAAAAAAATAATAATTTGACGATTTCACTTTTTTTTAGATATACAGACAACTTATTGCGTTGACAAGGTTACATCTATTTAAGTATTCAAAGTCAATATCATTTCTTGACCTTGGCCAAAGGTCATTTACATTTTAAATGTAATACTTAATTTTCTCAAAACCGCTTGACCAATCAAAGCCAACTTTTATGTGTAGTATCCTACGGAAGGAGGAACCAAAGCTTGTATAAATGGTCCAGGTTACATGACCAAGATGACCGCTATGCCCATATATGGAAAAAAACCTTAAAAAGTCTTCTCTAGAACTGATGGATTTATTTTAAATCAAAATTGAAATGTAGCATCTGGAAATCTGTCCCATTATAATTTGTGTAAATCATGACCTTGGGTTGACCTCGACTATTAAACAGCAAGGCCAAATATGGCTACAAAGATTTATCAATGGGAAAATGTGTAAACATCAGATTTTCAAGAAAGTTTTGTAGCCTGTTCCTTGAAAATTGGTAGATACGGGCAGTTTACAGTGTTAATATAAATTTATGTGAGTGTCCGTGGTCACATTTACATTTTACCTTGACCAGCATGACCTTAGTTTATTTGTGAAGGACCAAATCTCAGGTGAGCGATATCAGGACCATTTGTCCTCCAGTTTATTCTTGGAATCATGTTAAAATGAAAAATGCTCACACATCTTCCAGAAAAATCAGCAGAATAAAAGCCATTATGGACGATTTGGTGTTTTACATCCCACTCTACAGCTATGGTCAGATGGAGATGCGATCTCTGTTTAAAGTCTCTTCCAAAGGACTTGAGTAGCCTAGGATCGAACCCGCAACCCCAGTTTTTCTAAATCTGTTTAGAAATGAACAATGCTTGAATAATATCTATAAATCTTAATATTAAGCATTGCAGATCCAGGTTTATCATCCATAACTCAGTGAGCGGTAATACTTACTAGGTGAGCTAACAGTAGCGGAATACTTAAGCATTTGTATTTGTTGTCAATCAACTTCAGGTTTATTCTCGGAATCTGCTCGGTCAATTAGCCAAAAGAGAACTTCATCAAGCATGATATAGGGTGAATTTTTGTATTGTGTCCCTTTGATTAGAAATTTGATTATAAAATGTTAGCTGATGCCTCGTTTCCACCGACAATTATACTTTGACAAAGTAGGTTTGTCGCAGAAAAGAATTGCTCGTGTAAATTCAATTCTGTGGCGAAGTTTCATTGTCAAATATTTGTGACAAAAGTGAGCGAGCCAAGTAATATAAGTAATCTTTGCTGTGTGTGAACGCAAACTCATTGCCAAAATTTCTTCGTCAAAGGAAAAGTGTCCGTGGAAACGTGGCCTGAGGCAAATTTTACTTGTACATGAAAGAGATATAAGGCGGTTTTCATTATCATGAATACTCAAGCTGAGATGAAGCGAAGATTATTTTGATAAGCAAGACAGTGGCCATTTGGCAACAGCTTTTCTATGATCATTTTTTCAGTAGTAAGGACAACTATCATTTGCTCATAGGAAGCTGATAAAACCTTGTCAAAATATTTCACTGTTGACAGAGACAATCAGAATAACTCTGTTTGCGTAGAGAAAATTCGTCTAAAAATGAGAAAAAAATCTAAATCACTTCTCAAACTGAAAGTAGACTCGTCCAAAAGGGGAAGGCCTTTGTCAATAATAAGGCTTGGTTAGGGGGGTAGGCAATATCCCATATCCCAAAATAAACCGTCCATATCCCAAAAATTAAACTCGTATCCCAAAATAAATTCCAATATCCCATATCCCAAAATTCCTGAATATCCCATATCCCAAAATAAAAAAAAAAAAACACAAATATCCCAGTATCCCTTAAAAATAGGCCAATATCCCGTATCCCAAAATACCCTATACAAGCCTCAATAATGGGTTAAAATCTTTGTTATGAGTTTACGATGGATGATTTCTAATTAAACTGGTATATTTTACCAATAGACGTCCTGTTTGATCATGTCAATAAAAGAAAAACAAAGAGTTACGCCACAGGAACGCTTTTCCTTCATGTTTTGTAATTGTGTTCTTATAACATTTTTTTTTGCTTCGAGGTTTGAAGCTGATTTCGTCTAAATGCAAAATCATATTGAAATAAAGGTAAAAGTAGGCAATGATCAGGAAATGGCACAACAAGAAAGAAATTCCCACTCCAAAAAACCGAAGCAGGAAAATAAATTAACAATCAGGTACTTATACTAAAAAACATATCATAAGCCGAGTGAGCAGCTATTTTCCCAGGAGGTGGCCACTCAGTTACCCCAAAAGGTGCAAACAGCACAAATCAATATCAAGACATAAAACAATAAGAACCACCGCAAAAAATAACCTTGAAACGATCAGTAATATAAAATTACTGGTGGGCTTAAACTAGTTTTACAGGCGCCCTCAGCTTCTGCAGTGGTTCACAACGTTTAGTTGTTCGGTCCTCGTGGAGAATCTCTACCTCGTCAATGAATCATCAATGACAAAAAAAAAATCATGATGACGTCCAAAATGAATAAAAGACGAGGGTACTGGAGAGCCCTGGACGCCTTACAACGTCAATGAATATCTGGAACAAAAATAATAACAATAATAATAGTTATTATAATAATTATAATAACAATAATAATTTTTCCAAACTGGAAAGAAACATAATTCCTTCCTATAAGTCGCTTAAATTTGTAAACAAAGTCTCCGTAAAATTCTGGTACCGAAAGGCCATCAAGTAAACGCTTCTTTAACCCTACATTTAATTTGGAAATCAAGTGTTTTCGATACAATTTAGAAAATGTTTTACGAAGTTTATGTTACTGATATCCCTGTTGGAGAAGTTTGGCCGTTTAACATTTACTTCGAGCATTGAAGCCCCTATCATGATTGCAGATTCTAGCAAACCTAATGCGTTGCAGAATGTGTACACCATAAGAACCACAGCGAGGAACGTCTCCAGCTAAAAACGGAAAATTTACTATATCGAAATCAAAGTCATCGCGTTTATCATAAATGAGCCGCCTCATGAGAAAACCAACAATCGGCATATGCGAAAACAAAGACGCAGATCAGCTTCGCGGTATCCGCGAAGCTGATCAGCGTCTTTGTTTTCGCTACACGGATAGTACAATTCCTCTTCTACTTAAATCCGAAATTTCAAGCTTCTAGCACTTTTCTGTGCTTGTACAGGCCGGTTTGTGTCGGACCTGTTCGGAAACAACATTGTTGGTTTTCCCACGAGGCGGCTCAAATGTTTAGAAACAAATTCATTTTCAACAGAAAGACTATCATGTCTTTGAGAGTAATAAGTGGGCCGCCTCGTGGGAAAACCAACAATGTGGTTTCCGAACAAGTCCGACACAAACCGACCTATACAAGCACAGAAAAGAGCTAGAAGCTTGAAATTTCGGATTTAAGTAGAAGAGGAATTGTACTATCCGTTCAGCGAAAACAAAGGCGCTGATCAGCTTCGCGGTTACCGCGAAGCTGATCTACGCCTTTGTTTTCGCCTATGCAGATTGTTGGTTTTCCCACGAGGCGGCTCAAGTATTGATTGCAGCAGGTTGGATTGGATCGTCTCATATCAAAGATGCACAATATCAACCAAAGCAGTTTTACTTTAATACCAAATGAACCGCGGCACAAGAAATCTGGTCTTCGGCGTTTCCCACCAGGTCTGATACAAACCGGCCTGTGCAGCCACAGCAGATGGCTAGAAGCTTGACATTTCGGATTTATGTACTATCGATATAATAGCGAAAACAAAGACGCTGCACAGCTGATCTGCGCCTTTATTTTCGCACTGGAAAAATTCCGGTTTTCAAATGATGCGGCTCAAAGAAAACACAATCCTTTTGTCTAATTCTGTCTTGTAAATCTACCGAGTTATTTTGTTGCATTGCTCTTGAATCACATTTGAATATAATTTCTTCCGAAAAGCGCTCTTAAAGCAGTCTTGAAACATAGTGGAGCCGACGTACCAGCAAACCAACAATCTGCATATGCGAAAACAAAGGCACAGATCAGCAGTTAATGCAAAGCTGATCAGCGCCTTTTCTTTTGCTGTACACGGATAGTACAATATCTCTTCTATTTATATTCAAAATTTAAAGCTTCTATCCTGCTTCCGTGACTGTACAGGCCGGTTTGTGTCAGACCTGGTCGGAAACCCATTTTTTTATTTTATTATTTTTTTTTTTTCATGAGAAGGCTCATTGATGAAATGTCAGGCACATCATTCCATTCCGCCATATCAGCTATAGATGAATGCTGTTAGAAGCATGCACTTTATTTATTGATTAAAACCTTACAAGGAAGCTACTTTTAAGTTGTAGAGCAAGACAATATCCCCAAATAAAAACCATGTATTTGATTATGGTAGAATTTACTTTCTCTTCAGATTTAATGCTTGCTTAATCCCGATACAAAGTACCGTATTCTTTCTAATAAGCGCAAACATTCATTCTAATATAAGCAGCGCACCCCCTGTCTGGGGGTGTTAAATTGATATTGAAGTGACATTGTTCAATATATCACCAAGATTGGTTCTATTTTCAAAAATTGGTACTGTCTAAATTAAGACCGGACAAAGAATGATAGTTTACTCAGTTATGGTTTTTAAGATTCCTGGTAGTAGTGAATAATGCATGACCCCATCTAAAACGGCATGTCACAAACCATATATGCAAAAATTCAAAAGGAGGCAGAATGAACAAATTTTATTTTTACACAAAACAATATAGTTTGATTTACTTAATTTGACATTATCTTATGGTAAAATAAATGGTATTTTATATCTGGTAAATCGAATTGGAAATTCGAAAAATGCATGTCACAGGGTTTCTGTAATTTACGTGACGACAGAAGATTCTCCATTTTTTATAGTGGTTTCTCTTATTGCAGACAAACTGTGCCAATTAAATAGTTGAATAGGTCCGTTAAATGGATAAACTATAGATTTTTCATTTTGCTTTACTATTTTGGTCAAATAAATCTAATCCCCCTGCTTACCCATTGCGTCCTTTGATGTATAGTAATCATACATGTACGTGACACTGATTTTTTTTACAAATTCAACTTAGTATTTGAAACAAAATTATATGAATATGAAAATGTGGTTGCCGAAAATATCTCACAAAGAAACAAAGTTCATATCAAACGACCCTAAAGTGGTACTTTCGGGTGCTCAAGTTAAAAATGTAATTAACATGACAGTAATTTACGTCACGACACTTACTTTCAAAATGCCAATACGATCTATTATATAGCTAAGATTATGCTTTGAATCAGTGTCTGTATATGTTTTAATATCTAAAAAGTACTTTTCAGTATCTAAACTTACAGAATATGATGTTTTTGCAAGCAGTGCCACGTAAATTACGCATTAGTCACGTAAAATACAAAGACAATTGAATTCTATATATTGATTTTGGTTGAAGACAATGGAGAATAAAAAGGTCATGCCCCCTTCAATCAAAGACAATACCAATACTACATTTGTTTTATGCAATGGTCCATGCCACAATATTCACCAAGAGTAAAATATCAGCTTTGAGATTAATTTACATCTTTAACAAAATATAATAGTTATCTTCTACTAAATAATTATGTGGTTAAAATCATCTAAAGATTAACTTTTTGTGCAGATAACATATCTATGTTTGAAAATAATATAGGTGACTTTAATATTACTGTCACGTAAATAACAGTATTCCGTCACGTATATTACATTGTGAAAGGATGTTTTGCAAACTGTAAAATAATTAATGAAAAGCGAAATAGGAACGCATTAGATTGTCTGTTAGGAGTGAACGTATGCGGATAAAGTCATTCAAGTAAAATTTAATGCCATTGCGCGTATGTATTGCAAAAATAATTTATGTTACCGTTTGCAAGTAATTTACGTGACGCTAAATAAAATTTGACGTTTTGGCTGTTCCAAAATTACGTTAAGTCAGATTTAATGTCAAATAACATGAAAATGAGCGGTGATATGCACAATTAAAAATCTGATACTTGATTGATAATATCAAATAAGTATTGAAATTCAGATTTTAGCTTTCACTGGATGATGAAAAACATTAGCTGTTTTAATGTCTCCGAGAAGAGGGCTTCACAGACATTAAAACAGCCTTATGTTTTTCATCATCCAGTGAAACCTAAAATCTGAATTTCAATCCTTAATTATAAGCTCCGACAGTCATATAGGATAAATGTAATTAACATCACGTTTTATACTATTCTGGTGTACATGCCAGATGTTTTTATAGTTGCAAGTTAACAACACTGAATTAAGAAGCCTGCATCATGCACATCTTTTCTTAAAGTTTTCGATAGTAGATATGAAAGAATGTTTATTGTTTGATTTAAACAACTTAGTAGTATTGTTCTTTATTTGAGAAAATGCACTTTGTTTGTTGGAGATATACATTGAGTTTGTGTTTTGGTTATATTTCGTTCACATGTAGTATGTCACGTTGATAAGGGGATTGTAATATACCCATCAGGTTTCAAAATGCTATAGAAATTGCAAGAACATCGGGAAGGTGATAACATTCCACAGGGTGAAGCCTGAATGATCAAGAATAGTGATGGTTTGCCAAAAAAGTGTATTTTTAAAAGTTTGTTTTTCTTCATGTTTTTCTTCAGGATTTGCAACTTATTTCAGAATGAGTGAAAATGAGCTGAAGTTTTTAAAATAAGTCAAAATTACAAAATGTATTTCTAATAAGCACACACTACAAAAGAAGACAACACATAAATTTTAAAAGATAAACATGTCAATTTATCACTGATGATGCCATTTAAGGTGTTCCAATCGTTGCAAAATAGTGTTTGATCATTTAAGCTTAAGCTTTAATGTGTTTAATGCAGTATAAATATGTAAATCTGATGGAAATACCAATAGGCTAGTAAAGCAATGTGCGCTTATGCACTCGAGTGGGAGTCCCTCTTGATAAGGAGGAAGGAACGAAGCGAACATGGGCACACAATCATCTGACATTTCAGAGATCATCAGGAAAACATGTCTGTGCAATGAATACCCCCTCAAACCCACTTTTATATAGTAAAACTGGGGTATGCAGGGGTATATCTGTTTTTCTTATTTTTGCTCCAAAAAATAGATTGTGGGTACTTTGTGAGACGAGGCGGTTCTAACGTGTACCCACAATCTATGTTTTGAGCAAAAATAAGAAAAATAGCAAAACTTTGCTACTGAAAATTTCCATTTTTTACAACTTATCAATTAATTATATGCCTACAATAAATACCATCTAATCAGTGGTCACAGTTTAGTGGAAGTCACTAAAGATTTTTTATCAGAAAATATTCGTCACCACATTGTTACAAAAGGGGGACCAAACAAGAACCTAGTGCTTAATATATATTTCCGAGCGTTGCCTCAAAAACTCATTATTATACTGAGAGATGTTGGTTTTCTTTAATTCAGTAACGAACGAGAAGCTGCTTCAGCGCTATATGATTATAGAGAGGATATTTGCAGTGAACCTGCTTCGCCTTGTGCGATTAATTTGTCAGAACTGTTAAATGCGCTTTGAATATACAAGCTAATCAACTGTAATTGTCACTGGCATTGCTTCTCTATTTGATTATATGCTTCCGTTGGAAGTTCTGGTTTGAAGGAATTTTAAATACTTTTGTGCTTTTTGTCTAACAACGTGAGCTCATTTGGTAGACGTCAGGAAAGTATGTCATTTTAATGTATACCCCCTTATACCCCACTTTTATATAGCAAAACTGGGGTACGCAGGATTATACATATTAGGGCGGTTCTAACGTGTACCCACAATCTATGTTTTGAGCAAAAATAAGAAAAATATCAGTTTTTTTTTTTTTACAACTTAAGAAAAATCTGTATTATATGGGCGTGTTTACGTAATGAATGTAGGCTAGTCAGCTGCTATTGGTGGCTTGTGGTTTTATTTGTTTGTTTTGAGGTTTAACGTCCCAGTTAAGCATTTTCAGTGTTGTCGGGACGGAGCTACTACTTCTATATTTACAATAGTTTTGGGAGTAGATCTGTCTTAATCAAGGACAAACCATGGCTGCCCGGGTAGGGATCGGGCACAATACCTCTCTATTCGGGGTCCGATGCACCAGACCACCGCACTACCCTATAGTTAGTGGCAAAGAACTGTCAAGTTTCAGCCGTACAAAAGCTCATGCCTTCATTGTCACAGGTATCGAAATGATTTAACCAAAAGCAACCAAGCATTACGAGTCCATGGGAATCAAAGACTGTCCATGGTTAGACCTTGCAAATTTTCAAGCATCTTGTGGCACGCTTTTAAGTGAGGGCCTTTCGGAACCTGAATTTTATGGTGACTTGGTTTACAAATTTAAGAAACTTAAGGAAGTAATGATTTTTCTTAAGGAAGTAATGATTTTTCTTTTCAGTTCAGAAAAATCATAACACGTGACAAACGTATAGGTTATAACATGAATGTTATGCGACAGTCTGGATGCTTAATTTTTTACCCAATCATGGTTGATAACTACGCTGCCTTCTTTAATTGCACGCCGATGGGTCGGGCGTCAGACTCTGTGATGGCCCCGACTTAAAGCTATTCATTTTAGTTGGTTGGGGCCGGAGCTTCTTGTCTGTTGCTTGGCCCACCGGGGTCCAACTGGTGTTTTTCTTTTGCTCCGGAGTTAGTAGGTTATTCGGCGCACAGGGGCAGCCTACTCAATCTGTGAGTCCTGGTTTTTTTTATTCATCAGGATGTTTATCGTGATTTATTTGTTTATTCTTGATGATTCATTGACTAGTTAGAGATTCACCACGAGGACCGAAGAACTAACTAAATGTTATGAACCACTGCAGAAGCTGAGGGTGAGGCTATGGCCATGTAAAACCGGGTTAAGCCCGCCAGTAACTTTGTGTTACTGATCGTTCAAAGGCGGTACTTCTGTGGTGGTTCTTTTTGTTTTATGTCTTGGTGTTTAAAATTTTTTGTGCTGTTGGCTCCTTATGTATGTTTTCATACTTTTAGTTAAGTTTAGGTAACTGAGTGGCCACCTATTGGGAAAAAAGCTGCTCTTTCGGCTTACGATATGTTTTCATGGTATAAGTACCTGATTGTTAATTTAGTTTTTTCCCACCTCGGTTTTTGGAGTGAGAATCTTTTTCTGACTGCGCCTTTTCCTTCCTTATCTTTGCCTACTTGTACTTTTTTTTTTGATACAATTAGCCTTTCTTTTCAGTATATCAACCTTTTGCTCATAACATTTTCGCTTGCTGTTTGACGCGTCAAAAGGTTGATGAGTCTACTTAGTAGCATAGATTGTAACAGTATAATTCGGCAAATAGGTTACTGTATGGGCGTTACCTCATGAATACGTTATTGGGTTTAAAGATTCAACTTACATGGTTTCCTTTAGAAAATATGCGTGAAATACGGCTTTGTCTAATTCACTGGATTGGACAAAATACAGGTAGCTGATCTCTAACGGTAAATATGTGACAGCACTCTAGGCTGAATTTGACTTTTCTAAAATCTCCTTATTTGAACAAATGGACTAGCCGACCACGCCCAGATATGAATATTAAAGTTGCCGCCTATACAGTTACCCATTTGCCAAATTATACAAATGCTAAATGTGCGTGCAACCAAAGTGTAACGGTAAACTTGAGATTAACCTTTCACATGCCAAATAAACAAATAAACATGCTACTTCATGGACTGGTTGATCTTTTGGTTGATCATCTGAGGTCAAAATCGAGCTATACAGTAATAACATGAGGTTAGTCACAAAACAAACGGTTATTGTGCCGAGAACTGTGTTAATCTGTGTAGAGTCAATAAGTAAGAAAACGTGTGTATATTCACGCGGTTGGCGGCAGCGCTGTTGCAAACAGTTAAGCCCCAATATTAAGATTTTGCTAAAAGTTAACACAAAAAACTTTCATCCAATAACAATATTTAAACCAGCATTTTGTTTTATATGCAATTTCTTATTAAGTAGAAGTGAACAATGCGCATTTAATACATACATGTTTTGACGTTGCCTGTGACACCATAACGTCTGTTTTTTCATCTAGTTGTATATCGAACATCTTGAAATCAATCGATGGACGTCTTAAAGAATAATATTTGCAGTGATTCTAATAATTTTAGGCCGAAAAGTACATTCCTTTTTTTTCACAGCTTTTGAATCTGGTGACCTTTACCCACAATTACTACTATTGTCCAACGCGTCCGTGTAATCATCCCCCTTTAAACCCTACTTTTGTAACGTAAAACTGGGGTATACATGGATATGCCTATTTGTAGCTCACCTGAGCCGTTAGGCTCACAAGGTAAGCTTATAGGATGCCCATGATAAGGCGTCCGTCCGCTGGCGTCGTCCGTCGTCGCCCACCATATTCAAAGATCTTCTTCTCTGAAACCGCTCAAATTGTATATGAAGCATTTATGGGAAGGGGGAACCAATGTATTCATAAATAATCCAGGTCACATGACCAAGATGGCCGCCAAGCCCATATATGGTAAATACCCTTCAAAAATCTTCTTCTCCGGAAACGGTAAACCGATTTCAACGAAACTTGG
The DNA here is from genome assembly GCA_964017185.1 of Rugalucina vietnamica. NCBI lineage: Eukaryota > Metazoa > Mollusca > Bivalvia > Lucinida > Lucinidae > Rugalucina > Rugalucina vietnamica. The sequence continues at coordinate 60,363,282 of OZ024874.1, read as the reverse complement.
CATGTAACATGGATGACTAGAGTACTACAATTTCTTTATAAATAATGACCTTTGGATGACCTTGACCTATTTAACGGCAAGGTCAACATAGGTCGTTCATGCATTTAAATGGGGAAAATTGTTAAAATTTAATTTGGAAGTAAACACATGCAGGAAATGGGCAAATGAACTGAAGATATTTGATTCTAAAAACAAATTGGACCCCTGGGGCTGGTATGCCCCCGACCCGGGGCAACATACATGCATATTGCAATAATATTCAAAGATCTTCTCTGAATCTCTGAAACCGCTTGGCCAATCAAAGCCAACTTTTATAGGAAGCATCTATGGGAATAGGGAACAATTACTACTATTGTCCAACACGTCCGTGTAATAATCCCCCTTTAAACCCTACTTTTGTAATGTAAAACTGGGGTATACATGGATATGCCTATTTGTAGCTCACCTGAGCCGTAAGGCTCACAAGGTAAGCTTATAGGATGTCCATGATACGGCGTCCGTCCGCTGGCGTCGTCCGTCGTCGTCCACCATATTCAAAGATCTTCTTCTCTGAAACCGCTTGGCATATCGAAGCCAAATTGTATATGAAGCATTTATGGGAAGGGGGAACCAATGCATTCATAAATAATCCAGGTCACATGACCAAGATGGCCGCCACGCCCATATATGGTAAATACCCTGCAAAAATCTTCTTCTCCGGAAACGGTGAACCGAGTTCAACGAAACTTGGCATGTAGCATCGGAGACTGGAGTACTACAATTTCTTAATAAATCATGACCTTTGGATGACCTTGACCTGTTTAACGGCAAGGTCAACATAGGTCGCCAATGCATTTAAATGGGGAAAATTGTTAAAATTTAATTTGGAAGGAAACACATGCAGGAAATGGGCAAATGAACTGAAGATATTTGATTCTGAAAAAAATGTCCAACACGTCCGTGTAATCATCCCCCTTTAAACCCTACTTTTGTAACGTAAAATTGGGGTATACATGGATATGCCTATTTGTAGTACACCTGAGCCCTTAGGCTCACAAGGTAAGCTTATAGGATGTCCTTGATACGGCGTCCGTCCGCTGGCGTCGTCCGTCGTCGTCCGTCATATTCACCAAACTGGCTGCCATGCCCATATATGGTAAAAACGCCTCAAAAATCTTCTTCTCTGGAACCGCTTGTCCGATTTCAATGAAACTTGGCATGTAGCATCGGTGACTGGAGTTCTACATTTTATTTACAAATTATGACCTGTGTATGACCTTGATCTATTTAACGGCAAGGTCAGCATAGGTCGTCCATGCAGGAAAATTGTTAAAATGTCATTTGAAAGGAAAACCATGCAGGAAATGGGCAAATGAACTGAAAGTATTTGATTCTGAAAACAAATTGACCCCAGGGATCGGTATGCCCCACCCCGGGGCAATATATATGTATATTACAATAATATTCAAAGACCTTCTTCTCTGAAACCGCAAAGCCAAATTTAAAGGAAGCATCTTCGGGAATAGGGAACCAATGTGTTTATAAATAATCCAGGTCACATGACCAAGATGACCTTCATGCCCATACAATGTAAAAACCCTTCAAAAATCTGCTTCTGCGGAACTGCTGAACCTATTGCAATGGAACTAGACATGTAGCAATTGTGACCGGTGTACTACAATGTGTTTATAAATCATGACCCTGTGATGACTTTGACAAATTCTAATACTGCGTTTACACTATGTTCCCGGCGGTCCCGGCAGTCCCGTTTGCTAGAAACGTAGCGTGCCGTGGAGTTTTGGTAATACATTTCTCTGATTTTCAAGATCTATTACGTTTTGTTACGTGTTCTCACGTTGTATTACGATATCCGTAACACGCCGTGGTAGTGATAAGCCGGTGTGTCACGGAGGCGCTAAGGTACGTTACGGTTATCCACGATTATTAGCACGTTCTATTACGGCCTGTTACGTTCTGTTGCGGTCAGTTGCGTTTTACCAAGGCGTAACACGTTTTCTCGGTCTGTCAAGGTCAGCTACGGACGAAACATAGACACCATACAATATAAAGCACTTTTTTTTCTTTTGTATACGAAAAAGTCCTTTGAAATAATAACAACCGCTCTCCTCAACAACCGACTGCACAGTTGAATAAGAAAGTTCGGGATTGTAATTCTTCTTTAATTGTATAGTGCAGCGTATGGCATGGGCGGATCCAGAGGGGGGGGGGACAGGGGGTCCGGACCCCCCCCCTGAAATTGCCAGATTATTTGATTATTTATTTTTGCCATGTTGAAATTTTCCGTCAGACCCCTTCTGGGAATTTGGACCCCCCCCCCCCCTCAGAAAATTTTCTGGATCCGCGCATGTATGGTATGTATTGTTCACTATAGAGACTGTTCCAATATGAAGGAACTTGTCCCATGATATGAAATTTTACATCTATAAACTTCACGCGCCGTGATAACCGTAACAGAACGTGACATACGTAGTAGAACGGGGTGAACACCGTCAAAGACCGTAACGCCCCGTACCTAAACGCAACAAAACGTGTTGAGTATTCCGTGGGAAACGGGACGAGACGTGAGACGACCGTGACCAAACGCAACAGAACGTGGAAGATCCGTAGCTTGCCGGACTATTTACTAGCTTCCCGTTGCACTACGGACCGCCTCCACGTTTCGCTACGTACTGTTACGTTCTGTCACGGTGTGTTACGTTCAGCCCGTTTTATCACGGCCCATTACGTTTCTCATTTCCGCCGTGGCTGCCGTGACAGATTTTTAAACTGTCAAAAGATTTGTCACGGTGTCCACGGTTATCCCGGCGTGCTACGTTTGCCTATCCCGTTCCCCGGCGTTGCCCCACGGTTATCCCGTTTTGCTCACGGTTGTCTGAAACGTGGCCGCCGTTACCACCGGGAACATAGTGTAAACGCAGTATAAGGCAAGGTCAACTTAGGTCACATATTGCAGAAAGCTGTAAAAGTGTCATTGAAGGGAAAAAAAAACTTCAGGAAATGGACTAATGGACAGAACATTTATGCTTGTGAAAAAGATATTGACCACAGGGGTTATTCTGACCCGGCCTTGGGGCTATATACATGTATATACATGTCACTGCATTTGGAATGCTTTAGTCTATAAAATGTTTAACATGTTAAATGGAGATTAATTTTAAAGAAAAGAATAGGGTAAATCTGTTTGATATCTTCCATAAAAATTGACATTTAAAACCTTTGGGAGAAAATTCAATATATTTGCCGCAACAGATTAAGAAGAATTTAAAATTGATATCGATGTAAAGTTTCTTCCTGATTTCGACAGTCAACAAACTGATTTAATCGTGTTTGAAACGGATTTCTTTAGTCAGTTTCTGTATGTTTAAACTTATTTAATTTAGTGGTATTGTTTGGGCCGCCTGTGCCAGATGAGTTTATTCTAACGTTCGGCGTCCATTCCTACATTTCCTCACAACTTTAAAATCAAAGTATCCAAACACAGCTTCATGTTCTTATGAAAGGCCCACATCAAAAGAACCAGTTGGTCACCAAACCTTTATATTACATTTCCCTTTAAACAATATATTCCAGACGGCGGCAAGTCCTAATAATCATGATGGCATTAGGTATTTGGGACTTAACAATGCTTCAAAAATTATAACATTGGAATGACAGTTACTTATTGCACGGCATGGTCAAATACGGTCACCCATGCAGATGGCTGAGAAAAATGGCACGAATTCTTTCAATATTAAAACAGGCAGAAAGTTTGTAATAAATGTTTCACATCGGAATTTTATTAAGTGTACCATAAACTCGCAACCGCGTTAGGTTTCATTCCAAGTTCAAATATAAATTTTATCACGGCAAGGAAAACACACCGTTAATAAGTTGACATCTACAGCCATAATGTTGTGAAAATAAGACAATTTCTAAACCATCATGCGTTAAATAGGGGACTCATAAACATTTTTTTTAAATCACAATTATAAAGTCTCCATTCACAAAAAAGAGTAATCAAATATCTAGTCCGTAGATATCGTTTGTGATATGTGCTATGCTAAGGATAAAGGTACAATTGTTTTTTCCTGTGCAATCTGATATCGGATTAAAGTCGGATCTACATGCCCTCCTGCAGATTTGATAACACGAGCCTTTATCTACTGACACGACTTTATGTACCAGAAGAAATTAGATTTGAAATCAATCCAAGAAAGCTGTATCGAATTGTGTTTATTAGCTTAGCCAGAAATGACGCATTCTATTTTATCTGAGAATACAAACGACGTTTCTTGACGCAATGCATCCCCTGCAATTCAATTAATGACATGATGCACAATTATTTAATTCATAGTTTTGTTTTGAAATGTAACACACTGCATGCACATCCTCTTAAACCGAAATGTAGCCATATAAACATCCCTAACTGAAAAGAGGAGGCGTTGAACATAAAATTCATGAGATAATGATATTTTGCGCGAAACAGGCTCCGTATGGGTAAGCGTAACATCATAATTTAAAACTTGATAGTTACAATGTAAGAACACTGATCATTTCACCTTTCAAATTAAGGTAACAGATCCATCTTAAATTACGAAATTTGACGACTACATTTTTTTTTTCTACTAACTTTGTATTTTCTCGCATGTTAATATCAAACAGTCAACGATTTTCTACTGTTAACAAACTGGTGTAGGTTCCAAGTAATTTTACTGGTCGTGCCAGTGCGGAAATTATGCTGCTTGTTTTAGTTTTCGTTTTTACGTTAATTTGTGATTGTTGTTTTAGATGCAGATCATGATAATTGTCATTTGAATAAATGTTCGCTGTTAACATTTGACATTTTTGAACTTCCGGTTCTTATTTTGTGGGATATCTCCTAAACGGTTGCAGGTATTTCCCTAATATTTTATATTTAGATACATATTGATGGTGTACATCGAACGAGCTATAAGATTACCAATCTAAGGAACTTCATTTTTTCACCCCATTTTCTGCAACTTGTCTGAAAATTTAAGTTGTCAGTTAAAAATAGAGGGTAGGGTTCAATAAACTTGAATATTGCAAGTCTACAAATTAAATGCACTGAATCAATGCATATTTTAGCAACATTATATGTTAGTAGGCCGGTCGTCTCTGTCAGTATTTCTTTCTTAAAATTTTGGGCGGTTTTATGAAATGGAGTCTTCAAAATCAATGAGCCGAAAACTGGCTTAATAGTGGCTGGTTCTGCACACTACCCTATAGATATTTTGTTTTCAAACATCTTGTTTAAGATTTTTAAAGCCAAAAGTGCTGTTAGAAAAAAAGGTTGAATACTTTTTCATTGGCAGCGAACATCCTTAATGAATAATTGTATATATATATAATGTACGTTTTGCCATTAACAGAATTTAATTTTATTCTGTCTAATAATTTACATAACTTCACTTATCAAAAAGTACTTAAAAATATACACTGTACATATACCGACATTCATTTTGGATGTGCTTTATGTAAGTTTAATTGTCACATAGACTATTTGCTTACAGAAATTCCGTCAAGAACTGAATTCAACGACCTAGGAATGAAACAGAATTTCAAATTCAAATCACGTATTAAACGCAAGACATGAAATTAAATCTGACAAAACTCGGAAGTCTGCTTATCCTCAAACATGTCGGTGACTTTGCTAGTATGCAGATTAAAGTGTACGATAAGACTCTTAATGTCATTTGTGCCTAAGAACTTCTGTTTTTTTTATCCGCTTTCAATCACCAATTCTGGCGAGACGTATCATGTCAACTGAAATATACCACTTCAGGTCATCTGTTAAAGTATAAATAAAATTTGCGCGACCCCAAATAACTGTTCATGTGGACTATTTCGTGATAAATGACGTTCAATAGTTGGTTTGCAGCTAAACCTAGTAACAAGCCTTGTTAGGAAACAAGCTTTTTAGGAACAAGACTTGTCATTAGGTATAAGTTATAACCCCGGCGATTACCCTTTATGCTGAGAGATTAACAACCAACATTCATGAAGACATAAACATTGGAAGCTTATTCCTCACGCACTTACACTCTTAAAAGGACACCTGGACTATAAAAGGCTGAATTAGATGTCTTGTCTCAGTTTTTGCTTAGCCACCAACCTATCAACATCTCTCTGAGCTTTCCGATATACAACACTAGCAATAATCAATTCTGACTGGATATTGCTTCAGACAGAAAAAAATTACCTGTAGTATTTTGACAGCTCTTATGAGCAGATTAAATATTACATGTATTCCGATAGGCTTAAAATTACATGGGTCAGACGCTAAGCCACGCCCACTAAAATCTCAACAGGTAATCATAGGTAATAAAATTCTTGCTGGCCGGCAACAACAGTACCCCTTTAAACACTCACTCACTTTCACTCTTAATCCCTCGTCATACAATTTCTCTCAAACAAATACAGTTTTTTTGGTTTGGTTTTTTCCCACCTCGGTTTTTTGGAGTGGGAATCTTTTTCTGATTGCCTTTTCCTGATCTTTGCCTACTTGTACCTGTTTGTACATTTTAAACACGGATCCCCACCAACTTGAGTCATGAATGACAGACGGACTACTTGCACCTCCAGAAAAATATTTAGTTGTTATTTGGATTGTCATACTTTAAAAACACAATTCATTTGTCTTAAAATACCCACGCCGGGTAAATCCCATTGAATGGAGGCTGACATGATTATAGAAGCTGACTTGGACAAATCAAACAAAAGTAAAAGTAGGCAATGATCAAGAAATGGCGCAATCAGAAAGAAATTCGCACTCCAAAAACCAAGGTGGGAAAAACGAAATTAACAATCAGGTACTTATACTAAGAAAACTTATTGTAAGCCGAATGGGCTGCCATTTTCCCAACAGGTGGCCACAAAATTACCCAAACTTAACTAAAAATATGAAAACATACATACGGGGGATTATCAAAAATTACGTGGACTATTCTCATAACTTGATAACGGTTCAGGCAAACATATTCAAATTGCAGCTTACGATAAACTTGCTTCAATTCAATTAATTCTGAAAGTTTGGTTAATTAAAAATGTTTTATTGCCAGTAAGTGATGGTTTTACTTACCCCACCCACCCCATCACGGAGCACGTCGGAAATGACGTCAAGCTTGGCATTGCAGTATCGCATTTCTTTTGCGATGTCTTCAAAACTATTTTGCAGATAACAGCGAAAAGTGCCATATGTCTTAATGAATCCAATACAAAAAAGTTTATGCTTGCTCAAACATTTTGACGGACCGTTTGTGCATCTATGTTGTTTGGCTAAGGCTTGCATATTTGCTTTTTAAAAATGATTAAACGGCATCTGAACTTTATGCAACTCAGATCAACCGTCAATTTTGTACAATTCCCCTAGAAACAAACCCTAATTTCTCATTTGCCGGCAAAATTTCGATAGCGTTTTGTAATACATTACAAATCAAAGCATTGTATAAATTTTTGAACAAGTAGTGCCCAAATAAATATCAGAACTCCATATCCGACATTGCAATTGTTCCAACGTCTACACCATTATGTTCAAAATCAACACCAATATACTCAGCCTAAACTTGTTCTCGAATCAAGGTAATGCATTAATGTTTTTGAACATATTGGTAATTTAAACCATGATCCCATAGTGGACAAGTTTTAAACATACTTTGAGCAGTAAAATGTAAAAATCAGTAGCCTGAAAAAGCACATTTTGTGGATCAAATCGTTGTATTTGTGTCGACGTCACTGACGTCATCAGACTGCTCCATGGTGGTGTAAGTGGGTGTTTTCATTTCACTGTAATTTTATCACGGATGAAGGGATTGTGATTGAATTTAGCAGACAGCTTTATATTACATGGGAATATTTGCATTGACAGTTTGAGTGGAATCGAATCATATAATCAAAAGATATGAAAGGTCCACGTAGTTTTTGATAACCCCTCGTAAGGTGTTAACAGCACAAAAATTCAATACCAAGACACAAAACAATAAGAACCACCACAGAAGTATCGCATTGGAAAGATCAGTAATATAAAATTAATGGCGCGCTTAAATCGATTTTACATGACAATAACCTCACCCTCAGCTTCTGCAGTGGTCCACAACGTTTAATTAGTTGTTCGGTCCTCGTGATGAATCTCTCACTACAGTCAATGAATCATCAAGGACAAACACATAAATCAGGATAACCACCATGATGAATCAAAAACGAGGGCTCACAGAGTCAGTAAGCTGTGCGACGATGGAGATCCTTGGGCGCCCAATAATTTACTGAAAGTCCGGAGCAAAAGAAAGAAAAAAAAAAAAAAAAAAAAAAACACCAGTAGAACCACGGTGGGCCATGCAACTGTCAAGAAGCTCCGGCCCCAACCAACTAAAATGAATAGCTTTAAATCGGGGCCATCATAAAGTCTGACGCACGACCAACCGGCGTGCAATTAAAGAAGGCAGCATAGTTATCAACCATGATTGGGTTAAAAACTAAGCATGCAGACTGTGCATCGTTAGTTTGTTATAAGCACTGTAAAGAGCATAACAGGACGTAAAGCAACGGAATAAGAAACAGTCGTTGCAAATGTGAATGAAATCAGACATTATTGTATTTTAGTCATTAATCAGATACAAACTGTGCTTACACTAGAGACGGTGTCACAGTTTCATGACGGAAAAGGTTCGGGTTAAAGTGCATTATCGGTCATTGAAAATACGAATGAAATCAGACAGTATTGTCCTTAAGACCTCAATCAGATACAAATTGTGCTTACACTAGGCGGTGTCACATTGTCATGACGGAAAAGGCTCGGGTCAACGTAAATTATCGACCAATTTGTTTTCTCATATTATTAGCGTCATGTATTGTATGTGCAGTTTGAAGAAATACTCAGTTAGCTCTCAAAATCAAACGTTTATCTAAAGAACCTAATGCTCATGCGCATGTTCTGATAGTGATATGATCGACGTATTGTAATGTCTCATGCAACTGATCTAGAATTGTACGCAAGACCTTAACCTGGACACTGATGTTGGTGTATTTAGCTAGTGTAACAAACTGGCATTATTTGAGCCTGTGCATGAGAAAACCAACAATTTGCTTGGGCGAAAACAAAGACGCAGATCAGCTTCGCGGTAACCGCGAAGCTGATCAGCGCCTTTGTTTTCGCTACACGTATAGTACATTGCCTCCTCTACTTATACCCAAACTTTCAAGATTCTAGGTTTCTTTTGTGACTGTACAGGCTGGTTTGGGTCAGACCTAGTCGGAAACCCCGAAGACCGGTTTTCTCGCGTCGCGGCTCATTTCTTTTCAACCCGTATATGACGACTGGACTAGCCCATCATTATCAACTGGGAAAGTCAACTCTCCTTTTAGGGGCTTCAGGTATGATTTCAAAATTTAATTATATTTTTGATGAAATTTATCCAAGCAAACAAAAACCCAGATGTGACGCCGCAGAACTGTTTGCCTATGTCCGATAAAAAGGACACTAGGCTTAATTGACTTAGAACAACAAGTTGAAAACCCTTATACTGTCAAAGTACAATTTAAAGAATTAATCTGACTATGCAAGGGAATATTGTGATGCTTGGATGTAGCACATTGTGTTATTTCCGTCGTTCATACTGCCGAGGAAACCTCAGTACAAGTACATGGGCTGTTCCATAAGTACGGGAAATTGTAGCAAAGCGGTTACATGCATTTGTTACACAATTTTTCCATAAAGCATGATCCGAAAACCCCTGAATTTGTATTCTGAGTTGGCATTATTTTTATATTGCATCTGCATAGAGAAGCTCCTTCGGAGCATATGTAGTTTTGTACTGCACACACTTTAGGTAAAATAATAGATTCATATATTTTTGTAAGAAAACTATAAGCAAGTACCTGACTGAATCCACAGTCGATGGCCCTGAGCGGGGGTTTAGAATAACTCGAGAAAGTAGAGGTCTGAAAGGTCCATTAACTTCATTTAGGACGTGAATTGCCGGCAGTTGTTTTTCACAAGGAATTATATAATAAGAGACTTTGATTTTCAATTTCAATTACTCGACATAGTTACGAGTACGATTAAAGCGACAATTTGACCTACTAGCCATACATATTCAATACTTAATACAAAAACAAACACTTTACTTAAAGTTTTACCTCACAGAAAGCATAATATACATGTACAGTAAACGCTTTCACATATGAGCGGCTCTTCATTAGAGCTATGAGAGACTATTTAATTCGTGCATTAATGTTTTCACAGAATTTGTCACTACTGAGTGCACTTGTATCATTCTGTTTTAACAAGAGTACAAGTAGTGCAATAACGAAGTAAAATACACTGAGGCTTTTTTTTTTTTTTTTTTTTTTTTTTTTTTTGTTCTTCAATTAAGGCGCTTTTTCTCAGTTTTAGCAGACAATCGGCGTTTTGTTCCAAGATAAGATAATATAATTTTAAGACAAAGATTCACTAATGAGATGATTTGTTTTTCTTTCAGCTTCATATCAGCTAGTCGTGACAGAGTTAGGCGTTAAGTACAGTTCGGTGAGAATAGAATGTCGGCAAGTAATAAAACCGAACGTTTAAGGATGTTCGCTACCTATGAAAAAGTATTCTTTTTTTTTTCTAACAGCTCTTTTTGGCTTCAAAAGTATAAAACAAGAGATTTGAAAACAAAATAACTATAGGATAGTGTGCATTCTTTCGAGCTACAGGCCTCGGAATGAGACTTATGAACAACACGCTTTAAAGTTTGAAAATTCCGTTCAATTTTTCATTTCTTTCATATATATCTGCCCTTAACACAATTCCATCTAGTATGTTCTCAAAAGTGATTTAACCATTACGAAAACTTGCCCATGCAATAAACAGAGATTTTTTTAGCTTCAAAACTTGAAAATTTTCAGCTGAAAAATTTTGATATTTTTCTTATTTTTGCTCAAAACATAGATTGTGGGTACACGTTAGACCCGCCTCGCCGAGTCTAACGGGTACCCACAATCTATGTTTTGGAGCAAAAATAAGAAAAATAGGTATACCCCTGCATACCCCAGTTTTGCTATATAAAAGTGGGGTTTAAGGGGGTATACATTTCACGGACATGTTTTCCTGATGCGTATGTGAATTAGACTATTTTGGATCACAACCCTACAAGCATTTGCAACTTGGAGCTGATTACACAATTTGACAACTCATTTTACAACACTACCCCCTATCTTGAAAAGGCGGAAAAAAGGCAGAATTTATAATTGTGTCAAATCCATAGTTGTAGATTCAAACTTTTTCTTGTATTTTCACACGTTGTAGAACTTCTCCATATTGTTCTAATGAAAGAATGAAAACAATTAGGTAGTGTGCATATCAAAGAGAACCAACAACTTCATTATTAAACCATTTTTCGGCTCTTTAATTTCGAAGACCAACCACATTTATATAAAACGTCCAAAAATAAACCAGAGGACCAATTGTCCGGTAAACGCTCACCTGAGATCTGAGACATATATCAATACTTTTTTTACTAATAATGTCATTTACATGTATAAAGCCCAAGGACAGAGTCAGAATACCTCCTGGGGTTAATTTCTGTTTCAAATTCATAAATATTTTGTCCACTTGCCCATTTCCTGGAAGTTTTTCCCTTCATTTCTACAGTTTTCTGCATATGTGACCTATGTTAACCTTGCCGTAGAATCTATCAAGGTCATCACAGTATCATGTTTTATACATACATTGTAGTACTCTAGACTTAATTGCTACATATCAAGTTTCGTTGCAATAGGTTTAGCAGCTCCTGCGAAGAAGATTTTTGAAGGTTTTTTTTCCGCTGTTCTTAAAGGATCTCTGATTTATTTATATTTCCTATTACTGCAGCTGGTGCTGTGCCGTGGGGCGGCCCTAAAAAGTCTCCCCGTACATCATCCATAGTGCAGATTATATTTTCCATTTGGTCCTTTGAAAAATGTAAAATCAAAGTTATTCTCTTTGGTTCCATGCTGCCAAATCTATAGGGTCACTGAAGAAGCTTAAGTAGCCGAAACCGCGGTAAGGCCCATCCGCTTTCTCACTTATATGTTCGCTGTTCTTAAAACATTTCCCCGTACATCATCCATAGTGCAGATTATATTTTCCTTTTGGTCATTTGAGATCAGGGAGGGTATTCTGAGAAATCAGAAAATTATTATCGGTTTAGATACATTTTCTAACCTCTGCTTAAATATATTTGTCCCCATTTGGTTTTTTGGTTTTTACTAGTTTTCTATCGACTACCTGTTTAAAAATGTAAAATTACAGTAGTTTTCTTTGACTCCATGTTGCCTAATCTATAGGGTCACTGAAGAGGCTTAAGTAGCCGAAACCGCAATATGGCCCCATCCCCTTTCTCACTATTATGTTCGCTGCTCTTAAAGAATCTCTGTTTTATTTTTATATCATATTACTGCAGCTGGTGCTGTGTCGTGTATCGGCCCTAAATAGTCTCCCCATACATCATCCATAGTGCAGATTATATTTTCCTTTTGGTCGTTTGAGACCAGAGAGGGTATTCTAAGACATCAGAAAATTATTATCGGTTTAGATACATTTTCTAACCACTGTTTAAATATATTTGGTCCCCATTTGGCTTTTACTAGTCTTTGTATTGACTACGCTGTTGAAAAATGTAAAATTACAGTAATTCTCTTTGGCTTCATGTTGCCAAATCTATAGGGTCACTGAAGAGGCTTAAGTAGCCGAAACTGCGGTATGACCTATCCCCTTTCTCACTTATATGTTAGCTGCTCTTAGAGGATAATGGCATGCGGCCATCTTGGTCATGTGACCTGGTTTATTTAAAATCAATTTTGTTTCCCCTTCATACAGATGCTTCCCATAAAATTTGTCTTTGATTGGCCAAGTGGTTTTAGAGAAGAAGATCTTTGAATATCATGGTTATCTGCATGTTTAATTCCCTGGGGCAGGGGCAGACCCACCCCTGGGGTCCAATTTCTTTTCAGAATCTAAAATCTCCAGTACATTTACCAATTTCCTGCAAATTTTGCCCTTCAAATCCCAATTTAACAATTTTCCCAATTCAAATGCATAGGCGAGCCATGTTGACCTTGCTGTAAAATAGGTCAAGGTCATCACAGGGTCATGATTTAAAGAAACTATGTAGAGCTCCATTGTCTGATGCTTCACACCAAGTTTCAAAATCGCAGGCCTTCTGGTTCTGGAGAAGAGATCTTTAAACAATTTTGCTATTTATAGCCATGGTTGCCATCTTGGTCATGTAACCTTGACGATTTATACAAACTTTCGTTCCCCCTTCCGAATGATTCTCCACATAATATTTGGCTGGTCTAGCGGCTTCAGAGAAGATGTTTGAATAATTATTATGGTCATATACATGTATATAGCCCCAGGGCAGGGGCAGACAACCCCCTGAGGACATAAAATTCATAAACATAAATATTCTGTCCAATTGCCCATTTCCTGCAAGTTTTTCCCTTCAAATAACATTTTAACAACTTTCCTCATTAGAATGCATTGTCGACCTATGTTGACCTTGCCGTAAAATAGGTCAAGGTCATCCCAGGGTCATGATTTATACAAACTTTGTAGACCTTCATTGCTTGATGCTTCATGCCAAGTTTAAAAATCATAGGCCTTCTGGTTCTGAAGTAGAAGATTTTTAAGGTTTCTGCTATTTATAGCCATGGCAGCCATCTCGGTCATGTGACCCGTACCATTTATACAAACTGTCGTTCCCCCTGTCCTAAGGATGCTCCACATGAAGTTTGGCTTTGATTGACCTAGCGGTTTCAGGAGAGAAGATCTTTGAAATTGTGGACGACGACGGACGACGAAGGACTACGGACGGACGCAAGACGCCGGAGCATGGTATACTATAAGCTGACCTGGTGAATCTTCGGCTCAGGTGAGCTAAAAACAGAAAACTCATATGAAAGCAATACTGCCATAGAAGACCCTGTTTACGAATATTGTTGCTAGAATATGCGTTGAATCATATCATTGAATTTGTAGATGTGCAATATTTAACTTTGATAAAATCTCAAAATTTATTTTTGCTGAGATTTTTTTTTTGTAAGATTATGGCATAATATGAGCCGCCTCGTGGATAAACCAACAATGTGGTTTCCGACCAGTTCTGACACAAACCGGCCTGTACAGTCACAGAAAAGAGCTAGAAGCTTGAAATTTCGGATTTAAGTAGAAGAGGAATTGTACTATCCGAGTAGCGAAAATAAAGGCGCTGTTCAGCTTCGCGGTTACGGCGAAGCTGATCTGCGCCTTTGTTTTCGCCTATGCAGATTGTTGAGGCGGCTCATATTATACATGTTATTTGCATCGTGTTTTATTTAAAAACAAAATGGCGGCCTGAACAACTGTTGAAGCCCATTCAGAGTCAAAATGGTTTAAGTGATGGATGAGAAAAATATTAGCAGGTCTCAACAAGGAAATTTCAGGCTCGTTATCAGGAATATTCGAGTTTCATCCTCGGCTGAGCCTCGGATGCGACTTGAATAATCTGAAAACTTGCCTGATATTTCCATGTCCATACCTCAGAACCATCATAGATTATTTTGATCTCTATTTCAACCAAAGTTATAGCTGCATTTGGAATGATTCAGTCTCGTGATATTTTGTGTCACATGGTCAAATGCAACTATGCCATTGGTTCTATTCGGTATTGATTGGACTTATCATATGATATCTAGAATACTATGTACAGTTAAGACAAAGTCATTTAAGATAATGAAAATATAATCGAGACCCTTTTAAGAGAAGGGAGTATATTTATGAGAAAGGTGATGGACCATACCGCGATTACGGCTATTCAAGCCTCTTCAGTGGCCCTTTAGATTTGGCAACATGCAGCTGAAGAGATTTACTGTTATTTTGTAACTTTCAGCAGGGTAAGCCATAACACAAATAGGATCAACAATATTATATATTGGTGAGAAAATGTATCTTAAACGATAATAACTTGTTTAGTTATGAAAAATGAAAGATAATTTGCCGATCATGAAAATTAAGACTCTGACAATGCAAATCATACTAAAGTTTAAAAACTTGCCTCTGATAATGGTTTTTCGCAGACACATTGTGTGTGAAGGACGATAGGAAAGTTACTTTCATGTCAAAATCTTGATCTTATGTGTCCAAATAGGACCTGCAAAACTTTTGAAAATCGGTCGGCTATTAAATCTTCAATTGTCAAAGTTAATTTTGAATAGGGATTTTGTATTGGCATTGGAGATAATCCATGATCACAAAAAATATATATTTTTCGAAAAAACAAAATATTGATCATGAAGATTTTGTCCCAGGTAAGTCCTTTGTGTTAAATTATCATGATTTTGTGCAATCATAATGAAATACCAAGAATTTTATTTTATTCATTTTTTTCCGGAAAAATATTTACCTCCCTTCTATGAGATATTTTGTACAGAACATCTCTATTCAAAGCCAGATGTTTTTGTCCAGAACGTTTTTTGTCAAGCAATTTTCAAACTTTTGCTGCACATTTTGCGCCAAACTAATTGCTCAATAGTGCCAAGAGAATATTTCATCATGATTTAAACAGTTGTAAAATACTTGCGAAAAACCATTATCAGACACTAGGAAACACACTTTTGCACCAGAAACTCACTCGCTAACTCACTCAAACATCCACACTCTTAACACACATTCTCTCACACTGTTAATCTCACAACCGATCACTCACTCAGCCACAATCTCACCTAAAACACATGTATTCGTGTCTATCAAACATTTTAAACATGAAAATCCTTTAATTGAACATTTTCTGCTGAATTTTTTTGATATTTTTCTTATTTTTGCTCAAAACATAGATTGTGGGTGCACGTTAGAACCGCCTCGGCGAGGCGGTTCTAACGAGTACTCACAATCTATGTTTTGGAGCAAAAATAAGAAAAAAAGGTATATCCCTGCATACCCCAGTTTGCTATATAAAAGTGGGGTTCAAGGGGGTATACATTTAATTTACACGGACATGTTTTCCTAATGGTAAGTGCAGTTTCGACATGTTAGAAAAGCAAAAATCAATTGCAAACAAACACTGGAAATGTAGGTCACAAAATCAAAAGCGCGTGTGCATGCAAAAGCAGTAGATGAAATTGACGGACGCGATAACATTTTGTCTTGACTTTAGAACTTTTATCCGGACTTTGCCTGGTAATAACTTGAAATTGATCGTCTAAAACACGCATACTCCAAACAGAATTATGACGCCAACTAAAAGCGATCTTTTTCAAAGTTATTTATTTTCTTAATACTGAATCCGAACTTAAGATATGCATTAAAATACAAAACAACAACCTAACTTTGCATTTTTACAAAGCATCACTATTTCTTCAATTTCTAGGATAAAATGTAAAATGTCAGCCTACAGCCTCACGGGAGTAAATAATTCTTTAAAGACACACTCTGCTTTCATTTTTTTTTTCAATTTTGGTGATTTTTGATATCTCATAGTGCTTCGCTTGCCGAACATGGGTCTGTTGAAAACTTCCCAACTGCATGAAAGATAAACCAATTAATGACTAATTAAGTTTGGGGTCACTTGAGTGACAGCAATAAATATATTTTTGTCCGTCTTCATACTCGTATAATAAGCTGTTTGAGAAAGCAGTTAAAATCAAGTGACAAGACAAGAATCCAGAAACGGAGGTCCTGAAGAAAGCAGGGATGCAAAGCATGCATACTGCCTTAAAGCTAGCACAGCTAAGGTGGACTGTCCATGTTATAGGAATGCCTGATGAGCGACTTCCAAAGAAAGTCTTCTATGGAGAACTACAAGAGGGAAAGCGCTTTCAAGGTGGCCAGAAGAAACGCTACAAAGACACACTCAAAGCCTGTCTGAAGGATTTCGACATACAAATTGAGTCATGGGAACAGACTGCACTAGAGCGATCAAAGTGGCGAGGTCTCATCAACAAAGGAGCAGCTCTCTATGAAAAAAGTGAATCTATGAAGCTGAAAGTAAACGCAGAGAACGCAAAGCAAATGCCAATGGGCCACCAGCTGATTCCATGACATTGACTTGCTCTACTTGCAAACAACAGTTTAGAGCTAGAATTGGCCTAGTGAGCCATCAAAGAACTCACCAACACACACGAACCTGTTCAACAGTAATGATGGTCTTTCTCAGTAGTGAGAGACGAACGGCCATAATATGCGCAAAGTTTTGAAAGTCCGGAAGTAAACAGAAATACATGCTCATCTCTATTTACGACCAGTACATAGTACATTTCAATTATGGAGAGGCGACATAACGGGAATTAGAAACGATAACCATCGGTGCAGACAGCTCTTTACATGTAGGACCGTTCAACATGTTTAGGAATTGTCGCACTCTGTATGAATTTCGCATTCTGTAGGAACCACGCCAACAATGACGCATTTATTCTTACACCAATATCATGGACATAACGTCACGTTTCCTTCTGCTAGCAACGTTGTATTATGCGGTCTATCCGCATATGAGGAGGTGTTGCAATTCAATGTTTTATCAAAGGAAACATAATAAACCACCAAAATTCTCAATGTCCCGGTTTATGGGGAAAAATTCCTTAGGCTTTTGTTTATGCGCATACTGTTTGCGCAAAATCGGCGTTTACGTTTAGTATGTGCATATTACCCGTAGCTTTTACGACGTTTTGTTTTGATTTCAAAATGACAGTGTATCATTTCGCGCTGGTCTCTGTAAGCTGTCGAACCTTAATATGTTTGTTTCTGCATAATGTAGGCCTAAAGCGGGTATACATATTGTTCATCTTTATTTTAAAAGACGTTCTGTGGCAACTGATATACTCCAATGATTCATGTATTAGGTTGATAATACGTGGAAATCATTATTTCGTTGTCGATGATGTCTAAAAAAACGTTTGCGACGTCAGTGCAACAATAAGCGTTAAAACGAAAAAGGCGGGAATATTAAATTTGTTTTGTTTTCTCCGCATCATCCGACGCAATACCATGACCTCCAATTTTTATTTCAAATTTCAAATGGTTACCACGTTTTCTATCTGCTATTGTAATGTTTATCAAAATCACACTGGTATGTAGAAACGCAGAGGTTGCGTTACAAACGTACAGCCAACAGATTTTGAACGCATAACCTTTAAAGGAAAATGGCGGATTTGCAAAAACACGATCAGGTTTGGGACCGTTTTTACATTTATTACATTATTTTTTTTGCGGTTTGCAAAGCAGACACCTGTCTCCCAGGTCTCTGTGTACACTGCCGAGTACTCGGCTAGTAAGAATGACTTCGAATAGCGCAACACGAAAAAAAGACCCCAGTCCTATTTGACAGTCAATGCAGAACCGCCAGTATGAAAATGATACGCGTAGTTTAAGCTATATCACAAAACGTACTTTTTTCAGATTGAAAATAAAAGCGGGGAAGTTAATTTTGCTTGTAATCTCGTCTATTTAAGAGCAAATAGTATCAAAATATAAGTAAATGGCATTCATTGAGTGTTTAAGCTGTTTGTGCAGTAATAGCATATAAAACTAAACACATTTTCGCTACGAATGTGTTTTTCAAATGCACGAGAAACATCCGAAAAGTTCTGATACCATTAATACGAGAGTCGGGACCCCCATTTTTAATTCGATTTTAGTCCAAGGATACAACTATCGGGAAACATGTGAAGTTTCATGGACATTTTATGCGGGAATCGGATAGTGATGTTTCCCTTTAAGTCAAGAATATTGTGAGCCGTCAGAAAAAAATGTATAAGACATGTCGACCCGAGGGATATCCGAACGAAATGTGTAAACCGACCTACCGCGCCACAGTTAAGCGATTTTTTTTCACATGCAGCGGCTCAGATACGGTGTACGTAAGCAACTTGGACATGATGATACGAGATCGCCTCAGCGTTATAAGTCAAATTGAATGCTCTTTCTATCGAAAAAAGTACAAGTAGGCAAAGATCAGAAAAGGCGCAATCAGAAAAAGATTTCCACTCCAAAAACCGAGGTCGGAAAAAAACACACTAACAATCAGGTACTTATAGCATGAAAACATATCGGAAGCCAAATGAGCAGCTATTTTCCCTATAGGTGGCCACTC
Organism: Rugalucina vietnamica; assembly: GCA_964017185.1. NCBI lineage: Eukaryota > Metazoa > Mollusca > Bivalvia > Lucinida > Lucinidae > Rugalucina > Rugalucina vietnamica. Next base: position 60,344,203 of record OZ024874.1, on the reverse strand, counting down.
AATTACCTTAACTTAAAAAAAATATGAATACATAAATAAGGCGCCAACAGCACAAAAAATTTCTACGTATCAGCCGCGTATCTGTGAATGTGTATACGTTCTTGTAATGATGATTGATGATGAGTATTTTCTCTCTCCTCGCATGTCAAATAACTAATTAAATGTTATGAACCACTGCAGAAGCTGAGGGTGAGGTTATGGCCATGTAAAATCGATTTAAACCCGCCAGTAACTTTGTGTTACTGATCGTTCCAAGTCGATACTTCTGTGGTGGTTCTTTTTGTTTTATGTCTTGGTGTTTAAAATATTTTTGTGCTGTTGGCGCCTTATGTATGTTTTCATATTTTTAGTTAAGTTAAGGTAACTGAGTGGCCACCTAATGGGAAAATAGCTGCTCATTCGGCTTACGAAATGTTTTCATGGTATAAGTACCTGATTGTTAGTTTGGTTTTTTCCCACCTCGGTTTTTGGAGTGGGAATCTTTTTCTGATTGCGCCTTTTCCTGATCTTTGCCTACTTGTACCTTTTTATTTGTATATTTGTATATTTGTAGCAAAATCATATGTGGACCAGCTCGTCGCACGGAATCCTCAACACTTCAGTTTACTGAACACCTCGCCAGATTTTTATTGACAAAAACAGTTTTTTTTTTATTTCAAACCGAGATACCATGGCAATATATCAGGACCAAACTCTAACAATGACATACTGTGACGAGTATGGACACTATACTGTGCCTAATGTGTTAAGCTTAAGGGACTCCTTCAGACCTGAGAGTAGAGACAAAAACACACATACACGAAAGTTCCTTACTAAAAACCCGAGGTGTCAAAACAAATTGACAACTTAGTATTGGAACAAGAATATCATCTTCAGCAGAAGTCGCTTCATATATTCCAGATAAATTCAAGTACGTGACTGAATCCACAGAGCCAAGGGCCCTAAGCGAGGATTTAGACTAACTTAAGAAAACTGGAGTACCAAAGTTCCATTATCTCCATTTAGGACATGAATTGCCGCAAGTTTTTTTTTCACAAAGAACTCAGTGGCTTTGATTATCAATTTCAAATACTCGACCTTGTGTAATGTCGAGCAAGATCAGAGCGACAATTCTTCGATGGCTTGACCCTCTAGCCATACAGATCCGGTCATTTGATTAGTGCATAAAAGTTTCCACATAATTTGAAACTATTGAGTGCACTTGTGTCAATACGATTACGAGTAGTGCAATAACGAAGTAAAATACACTGAATGAGTTTTTTTATTCCAAATTAAGGAGATTTTTTTTGTCAGTTTCATCAGAAAATCGGCGTTTTGTTTCAAGATAAGTTAATTGGATTTTAAGACAAAGATTTACTAACGAGAAATTTTGTTTTTCTTTCAGCTTCATATCGGTTAGTCGTGACAGAGGTAGGCATTATGTGCAGTTCGGTAAGAACAGAATTTCCAGAAAGTTATAAAATCATCTGGAAAACATGTCCCTGAAAAGTATTCACCTTAAACTCCACTTTAATATAGTATACAGGGGTATACAAATTTTCTTATTTTTCATGCAAAACGGCGAGACGGTTCTAAGGAGTAAACGCAATCAATGTTTTGAGCAAAACAAAATAGAAATATATTAAAATTAGTCTTCGGAAAATCTTCATTTTTGCATCTTTAAAACATCTCTGTATATTACATGAACGTGTTTTCTAAATGATTAAACGTTTAAATAACAATCAGGAGATAAAGAAACCACAGCAAAAGACATTACGGAACGATTGACACACACATACGGAACGCAAGATGACCAGGCTTTCCCAGCAAAGAAACCACCTGGCTAGTATCAACATAAAAAGATGATGACCGCAGCATACGGTCAGAAAGTATTAACAGAAGCAATGAAATAAATCCCAACAAATTCATGAAATCTCAATCCTCGCACTGTTGTGATTTGCAAACAAGAATTTACCCGGTCCTTACCGAAGCATCGCAGAATACAACATATGCATACAGTGTGATTTAAGCGAAAACGATGACCCAACGTTCACCAATCGGTCATATCTTACAGATGATACTTGTTGTTTTCGTTTTTCACTTTCTTGACTCTGAGAGTATAGTTTTAGTTAAGAAGTGTCAGAGTCTATAAAGGGTCAGAGTCTATAAAGGGTCACTGATGGTGGTTAATTACCCCAGATTGAGATTTATGTCCATACTATCTTGACTGCTTCCAAAGGATCTTTTATACTGTATTTTTTATTACTGCATGTGGTGTTGTGCTGTGTGGTGACCCTAAAAGTCCACCGTACATCATCCATGGTGCAGAATATATTTTACTTTTCGGTCCTTTGGTATCAGTAAGAATATTCAGGGTATTAAGAATTTATTATAACCTCGTTTAGGAATACGTCTTGCTCTTGTTTTTTTTTTTTTTTTTTTTTTTTTTTTTTTTTTTTTAAATTGAAACATTTATCTGGTTATAGTCCTCAGTTTATAAAGGGTCAATGATGAAGGTTCATTACAGAAATTGCGCAATATGGCCCATACTAACTATCTTTGAACGGTTTTACTGCTGCCAAAGGATCCTATATATTGCATTTGTTATTACTGCAGCTGGTGCTATGCAGTTTGGTGCCCTAAAATGTCTCCCCGTACATTATACATAGCGCAGATTATATTTTTCTTTCAGTCCTTTGAGATCAATAAGAATATTCAGAGTATTAAAACTGTACGTTTATAGCCATCTTCTAACCAATGTTTTTTTATTGTTTGACCTCGGTTAGGAAGGTGTGTTTTCCTTAAGAACTGCAGAAGTGTATTTATCTGTTTACAAAGAGACCGATGATAATGCATTACCCAACATTGCGCAATACTATCTCCCTTCCAAAGATTTTTTGCTTTATTTGTTATAACTGCAATTGGGGTTGTGCAGTTTGGCGGCCCTAAAATGTCTCCCCGTACATCATACATAGTGAAGATTATAATTAACTTTCGGTCATTTGATTGTTTGAGATCAGTGAGAATATTCAGAGTATTAAAAATACGTTTAAAGAGCCATCTTCTAAAATGTTTATATTTGACCCCGTATAGCTTTGTGGCTTTGATTTAACGTTTCGAATTGAAGTATATTGGTCTGGCTTTCGTCGCCAGTTTATAAAGTTAAGGGTCACTAATGAGGGTTTATTACCCGAATTTGCGCTATATGCCCCATACTATCTGTCTTTGAAAGTGTTAACTACTTCCAATGATTTTTGTTATATTTTATCTATACAGAATACGCTTTCTTGTTCTCATATTTATTATTCTGAGTTTACTAATTCTTTATGTGGACAACTTGCATAATTATGAATTACTTAAAATGGTCACTGACTACGGTTTTTAATCGACATTGTACATATGTAATATATCACGCTTTCTACAATTTGAATGTATTATCGCTTCCAAATGGTCTAACTAAAATGCACAATGCAGTAACATTACAATGTCATGTAGAATGGTAGTGTTTTAATTTTGCTTTTAATTAAATTTCACTTTCTCTTAGAATCGTTCCAGTCATGCTTAGACAGAATTCAGTGACATAAACACAAAACTGTGTTTTATTCTAATCCAAGTCACGTTTTGAAAGCCAGACAAGAATTAAAACTGATTTAATTCGGAAGTCCTCTGGTCTCATAATGTTTTTGATGGCTTCCCGAAAATTTTAAAGTGCAAATGCGTGTCGGCTGGGATTTTATCTCTGTCGTTATCGAAAATATTAAGTTTTAAATGAAACACAAAATAAAATTCTTAAGGAAGCTGTAGGACCAGAGAAAGAGAGTCGACTTTATTGTGTCATGTCGGGTAACACAACAATAAATAATCGTGCTGTATTTGATGATTTAATCAACGCTTGTGTAGGATAAATTAATCAACAATTATTACATAATATGATTAAATAATAATGAACAAATAAACATAACAAACTGTGAACACTTAAATTGACCCAGATACTTAAACTTTTAGCTGGCGACCAAACAACGGACATTTTGAACTGCGACGGAAATTAAAGTATGGTCTCAAAGGAGGTTTCTCCATCATGGTTGGTTAATGTCTTTTAGATAACAACAAAAAGTTAAAAGAAGGCAATGATCAGGAAATGGCGCAATCAGAAAGAAACTCCCACTCCAGCACTCCAGTGTAGATGTAATCGTCTTAACACAAGAGTATTGTAATGAACAACCTAGCTTGAGCAAAGCAAACCATGTCGGTGGAAAAGCATGCTCATCCACCAAGGGTGGTTTATTGCGCTATATAGTCAACACTTACTTGATTCACAAAGTTTCGTGTTTCTAATTTGCATATTAAAACACTTAAGATGCCGCTAATACATAAATGTACGTTCATGTCACATTACCGTCCCATCCGAGAAGACTCACCCCAAGTCTGGGCCTGGGAACTACATGGGTAAGGCAACTCCGTTGTGGCAGTTGTCGTCATCCCACCCCTGCCACCAAATGTAACGAACAGCCGAGGCAAGCCATAGCAAACGCCGTCGGTCGAAAAGCATGATTCTCCACCTAGGGCGGTATACTGCGCTACATAGTCATCACTTACAAAGTTTCGAGTTTCTAATTTGCATATTACAAGCACTCAAGATGCCACTAATACGTTGCACCAACGTATCTACCAAAGGAGGCTATCCCGTCAGAAGATCAAGTCGCCAAATAGAAATGAGTATTGCTTCTATTGAAAATTTGATTTTCCTCAGGAATTCTTAAAACATGAATAGTCCATTTCAGCTGTGCTAGCTTCAACATATTACGCATGCTTTACACCCCTGCCTGCTTCAGGACCTCTGTGTCTGGGATCTTGTATTGCAATTCGCTTTTTAACAATTTCCTCAGCTGAAGTAGAAATGATTAAGCCTCTTTGCATGACGTTGGTATACTGTCCAGGTATAACATGCATATAAGACAGCTGACACCGGACATTTGTAGACTTTCAGCATGTTGTCAAGCTTGATCGCATATCGCTCCCATATATTTGCACGGAGTCTTCCAAGTGATCTCATCATCAATGTGCACTGCTCTGGAGAGAGTGTTCACAAACAGTTTTCTGTTTCTGCGAAAAGCCTTGATCACAGTGTCTTCGCAAGTAAATCTGTCTTTTAATCAGGCGATCGCTTTTGAAAAAATCTCATGTACAGACAGTTGTTGACATAATGGTTTCAAAAGCAACATCAAGAAATTGCATTTGGTAAGATGGAATCTATAAAGTCTGTAATGGTTCTTAGAAAATAAGACAAATTTTAAATTAGCTAATACTTCCTATATCAATTGACATTTAAAACCTTCGGGAGAAAATTCAATAAATATGTCAGAAGAGATTAAGCAGATTTTGAAAGTGGTATGATCATGAATGTAAATACCCCCTTTTTAGTTTACGCATTCGATAAACAGGCTGACTTGCGTTTTCAAAGTTATATTTTCAAGCAAGAACATGCAGTTTCCATCTGTATAAAGTGCAAACAGCTTTACCAGAATGGTTTTGTCATGAATTTAGCTCTTCAAAGTCACATGCTTACTTGTATGCTCATGATTCCCCATCAGTCCCTCCTTTCACAATTTTTAAATTAAACTCATATGAGTCTGATGTCCTTGTTTCATGAGACAAACGCAAACAGAATACACCCATATGTGACGTCGCAAAACTCGGCGTCCCATTAGCGGATATTCAGTTTTCTTTAATGAATTATATAGAAACACTGAATAAAAACAAAATCACTCCTGGTGCCCCGAAAAATGAAAGTGGACTCATCCATATGATAATGATGGGAAAGGTCATTTATCATCATCAGGAAAACATGTCCGTGTAATGTATACCCCCTTAAACCCCACTTTTATATAGTAAAACAGGGATATGCAGGGGTATACCTATTTTTCTTATTTTTGCTCCAAAACATAGATTGTGGGTACTCGTTAGAACCGCCTTGCCGAGGCGGTTCTAACGTGTACCCACAATCTATGTTTTGAGCAAAAATAAGAAAAATATAAAAAAAACTCTAATGAAATTTTAGATTTTTACAACCAAAAAAATTTCTGAATAGTGCACGGGCGTGTTTTCGTACTGATAAAAGGGGTAATCTCTACAGAATCCCAATATCTAATCAACGCTGAATTGCTGTACAGCCTCACTGAAAAGAGGAAACCAAAGTTTGAATAAATGACACTGGACACATAACCATGATAGTCACCGCACCAACATACATATATTCTAACACCGTAAAATCACATATTTCAAAACGGACACGCTTATGTTTATAAAGTTGTCAGATAATATGCAAGGCTCTACGAGATCTTATGAATTATGGCCTTTGTATTTGGAAACGTCCAGCTACATGTAAACGTACATGTTATACATGTACACAGAAACTTTGTGACATTATGAGGATATGTACGTGTGATGACCATGACATTCAAACGTTTGCTTCTCTAAAAAGAACGTTGTCTTTCAATGCTTTTCACACTAAGAACTAGGAATCAAATTTTGAATCAATTGCCAAGATAATCAAAGTTGTTAACGAATTATCCTGGGACCAGTTGTTCAAAACTTCGTTAGCTTAACGTCATCGTTAAGACCACAACTCGTTAAGTAAATGCCAACTACAAAAGCAGGTACACTGTTATTTTTGTTCAACAAAAAATAAGAGCGTTTTTGTCATATTCATGTTCGAAATTTTAACGAATCGTTAACTAACGATATCGTTAATTTTGAAAATTGGCCCCTGTTCATTGAATTTACATGAAAGTTTATATTATGATAGAAACAAATGCCTCTTGATACTTACTTTTGTTGATATATGAATCTCTTAGTTTAAGGCACTTGAAAGCTACAATGTAGCACAAAAATACATGACAATTCATCTTTTTTCTGCTTTTCAAAAATAATTAAGCCTCATCAGTGACTCTTTAGATTTGGAGAACGGATTTCGCTATGTCAAACCTAATACATAGAACTATTCACTGATTGTAACATTTCAGATTTTGATCGATTAATTTTATAAATAGTAAGACATTAAAATGACAAGCAAAATACCATATCTTCTGAGATACAAATATCAACTTATGCTCACTGCTCTTAAAGGATCTCTTGTTTTATTTGCTATTATTGCAGCTAGTGTTGTGCCGTGTGGCGGCCCTAAATTGTCTCATTGTACATCATCCATAGTGCAGATTATATTTTCCTTTTGGTCCTTTGAGATCAGCGCGGGTATTCGGAGAGGCTTAAGTAGCCGAAACCGCGGTATCGCTCATCCCCCTGAAATTAATATGCTCACTGCTCTTAAAGGATCTCTTGTTTTATTTTTATTTAACATTGATTTCATACACTTCAAGAAAGATTTAACCAAAAACAAATTATATTATTGGCATATTACCCGGTAGACTACACCTAACGTAATATTCGGTCTACCCAGTGTATATACAAGCTTATTGAAGCTTGATATATTGCACCCTTCCAGCCGTGGTACCCCATATTATACAATCAGGCAGCGATTGATACATAATAACACATACAATTGGTTGTATTTACAAATAACACTGGTCAAATAGTTGCATACAGTCCCAAGGAAGCCGCTTGAAAAGGTACTGGGACACAAAAATGGCAAAAAGACAGTCCAAAACAAGTTAAGGCAGTCTTGTAGGATGCAGGATGTCAAGCTTCGATATATATAATGAGGTTGTATCAGCATATAATGTAAGTCTACCATAATATAAAGATGTTTACTCATCATATAATGTAAGTCTACCATAATATAAAGATGTTTACCCATCATAGAATGAAAATTTTCATAATATAAAGAGCCTGGTCCAACATATAATGGACTTTTCTCATAATATAATGCACACTTTGCAACATATAATCAAATGTGAGCAGGACATAATGACGATGATGAATCAAATAATATTACTTATGAAATCGCTATGTACTAAACTTATGAAACGAACCTGTATTTTGCCAAAAGGTGGCCATTGAGTTACCTTAACTATGAAAACGTACATAAGGTGCAAATAGCACAAAAATTTAACAGCAAGACATAAAACAATAAGAATTACCACAGAAGTATCGCTTTGTAACGATCAATAATATAAAACTACAGGAGGTCTTAAACTATGCTCACCGGCAAAAGTTTAGCCAGTGAAAATACATGTAAAATCCGATTGGGCCTCATTAGATCGCTATAGTTTGGGATTTAAATCATCAGTCATAAAACCGTGAATAAAACCTAACATTTATTCAATTATCAAATATTCAAGTATCACATGTGGTTTTGCCAGAGTGCATATCCAAGTTTTCGTTCCTATTTTAAATGAAAGGGAGGTAATCTCAACATAATGACTATTTGACTTGTGATTTCTCGAGACAGTGGCTGAATTTTGAAAAATATTTTTTTTTTTTGGTTATCGTCACTGGCAACAACCTCTATCAGAAGGCGCTATTAATCAAAGCGTCGATTTTATAAATTATCGGGTAATTACAAAAATGAGATTTTACAATAAACGCAAATAACTCTGTTGAAATGGACAACTGGTGGAGTTTCTTTTCAAAATAAAAAAGAACCTGACTTTGCAAACTGCAGAAGCTGAGGGTGAGGTTAGGATCCTTTAAAACCCGTTTAAGCCCGCCAGTAACTTTGTGTTACTGATCGGTCCAAGGCGATACTTCTGTGGTGGTTCTTTTTGTTTTATGTCTTGGTGTTTAAATTTTTTGTGCTGTTGGCGCCTTATGTATGTTTTCATATTTTTAATTAAGTTAAGGTAACTGAGTGGCCACCTATTGGGAAAATAGCTGCTCATTCGGCTTACGATATGTTTCATGGTATAAGTGCCTGATTGTTAATTTGTTTTTTCCCCACCTCGGTTTTTGGAGTGGGAATCTCTTTCTGATTGCGCCTTTTCCTGATCTTTGCCTACTTGTACCTTTTTATAAATAGGAGCATCTAAGACAAGCATGAGGGTATGATAGTAATCGGGCTGACTGAACTTTTTTCTCTGAGTATAGTTTAACTTGTTTCTGAATCATCACAGTACAAGAAGACGGTCGGTTTGGCAAAGCAATAGATGTTAACTTGAATGTATTGGTGTGTTGCCTAATCCTCTTATAATTCACATACATGTATATATTTGTCTTTTAACGATCTCTGGTCACTTCATGACATAAACAAATGTGTGCTAGCCACGTCATTTCATATCGAAAGCCAGGGTGTCAGGCATTCTCAAGGTGCGACTCTACTTTTGTTACAGTAATATTTTACAGAAATAGGGCTAATGAAGTCTGAAGTATATCAGATATTTTTGCTTGACGTGATTTAAGTAATGGAAAAGCATACGTGCACCTGCACTCATTTTGATTTCTGCTAAAAAGGTCAATGTTCGGTATGACAACGTGGATGGTCACGTTTGCTATCATGAAACATACAATTCAACCACCATTACAGCGCAGTTATACTGGTGGAAACTAATTAAATGACAGTATCCATTCTTAACAGCGGATATGATGTAGGTAAACACAGCGCCCTACAAGAAGACGTTCGGTTGATATAATGAATGGAAAAGCAATAAGTGTAGTCTTGTATGGACTTTCCCTTTTTATTCTTGGTAGGAGCGTGATAAAGGCGCTACTACAGTTACGAAGTCATTCTCAAAATATCCGTTATATACTTAGAGGAACTAGAAACTTAAGTTTCCAACATTTTTTTTCTTTGCTTATTTTTAGATATAATTTACATATAACTAGTTGGTATATTTTGATTGTGACAGTGTACACTTCTGCTATACATTTTGCATTTTGAAAATTGCATTCCGTCATTTGGAATTGAGTTACGTCATTTTGACGTTTTCATACGAAAAATCATGCACGACCATGACAAGAGGCATTTTCGATGATGAAGATTAACGAACATAAACATCTGCGATCGAAGTCATTAGAATTTGCTCAACATAATGTTAATGTGAAATGTTTAGTTGCAAAACGTTAAGTTTAATTTTTGACGTCAAACACTAAAGTGCATTTTCGACGTTTTCTTATGTCGGTAAAGAATTTTCATGATGAATGATTAAAGTTGGTGTGCATTGAATCTTAGACAAGGCATTTGTCTTCTCGACATTGAAATCTTTAATCCGCTGTCGGTGTTTACAATGTTTACGTTTTTATTGTTAGCGTCACGTCAAAGTTAGGAATTCAGGTACCTTTTTTTGCAAACAGGCGTTTCATTAGATCAGCAAATGATATACGCATTAAATAAAGTTTAAATGGATTAGTTTCCTTGTACAGGAAAGCGTGGTTCACCTACACTTCAAACGTCAATGTGACGTCAAGCATAGTTGAGCGGACGTTTACTTTTATGCAAAAACTGCTTACAGTGCAAAATTGATACCATGTGACAATTTCTAAAAACCTAATGGAAGAAAAAGTCTGCAAACTCGCAATGGAAGCAAAATAATGGCTACGTTTATGACGTTAAGTTGAGAACGTCGGGGAAAACTAACGTGTGATTTTCGATGCATAAAATGTACAGGGAACAACTTTCTTAAAGCTCCATTGGTTTGAGACACAAATCATAAAGATTTATGGTTCTTTACAGCATCATACACTTGAGCTTTGGATTTGATAAATGAATTTGAACACTCTGATTTTGACCATTGCGTCAAAAATCTGACCAGAGACAGTCCCCTGGGCAAATTTCTTATTTTGTGACGAACCAATATTGTAACAGAAGCGTTACTTTAAGCAATTTTTATAATAGGAAACCAAATTTTTGAATTGATTCAAAACAGGGACTCTCCAAAGACAAAACTTAAGTTTCTAGTTCCTCTCAGTATATTAACATGGCAGTTCAGTTAAGTGCTCATTACCGGTCTGCTGTGGCTGAACAAATGTTCTAATCTATTCTTTCAGTGTAGGACATTTAATATTGGGCGCGCTCATGCCTACATTGTTATGAAAAAGTTTATGTTTGAGGCAGTGTTATTTATACTATTAGTATTATTGTTGTTGTAATTATTAATATTGTGCTAAATGAAATATGTTTTTGCTTTATCTGGCCATGTTTAGGCATATGCTATTGATTTAGACTTCCATTGTGTAAATTTTTGACATTGCAGATAAAATATAATGATTTGATCCTTTGGAAGCGGTAAACATTCAAAGGGAGATAGTACTGACTACTACAGGTGCGTTCACTTATTAATATACCCCTGCGAGATTCAGAAATAAATTGACAACTTTTCTTGTTTTTGAACAATCGTCACTGGCAAGAAATAGACAACTGGATGAATTTGTCCATATAATATAGTCCAGCAGGAATTTGGTGGATTTTCGATGGACCTGGTAATTGGGTATAAAGTTTTTTTCTTGATGGATTCTTGTAGTATAGGCATTGTTTTTCAAGAGTCTGGCTGATGACACTTTATCATAATTGGGGGTTTTGAAAAATTCAAGATGGCATCCAACATGTTTACCAGATATCATTCCCTACTATATTACAGACTAAAACGAACTCAAAATGACATTTTCTCTGTTGTTTTCACGTCAAATGATCAAATAAGTATAAAATGTAACACAAACAGTCAATGGAAAAGATATTTTCGTCATAATATTTAAGATGGTGTCCAGCATGGCCGCCAGATTATCATCATGACATCAAATAGTACAGCAACAATAACATTTGATTTTAACTAGTGATACAACTATACAATGTTTCTCACTGATTCTTAAATTCTTGTTTCTCACTGATTCATTGTCTCAAAATAATCACATTGATGTCATCTGGTCATCACTTGAGAAAATCAAGATGGCAACCATGTGTTCTACAATATGATACAAGTATTCATGTTGTCATATTACTTCAAAATTACTGAAATTTGCGTTGTGTTCCATAAAATAATGTAAATATCAACATATCTGGACTGAAGCTGCATTATCCTGTCTAGACTTATTTATTAAAGATGGCATCCAAAATGGCTGCCAAAACAATTACAATGGATTTTCAGTGATTTTTCATAAATTTGACTAAGAAAAGCATCAATATTTCTGGTTGATGTATCTTTTCTAGACCTTTGCATAATTGGTGGTGTCTAAATGTAACAGCTTTTCTCAATAAAAATGCATATATCAATGAACCAGAAATTCCTAAGCCTACCCAAAGCTCTTCATTCGTGATAGTGTCACCGCTTCTAAAATGAACTAACGTTGCTTGTATCTTTATTTTTGCTTTGTGTGGAGCTTCATTACGTTGTCATCCAATGAGTGAATATCAAATATCAGTCAGACATCCATGTGCAAATTTGCAAACTAGACCAGTTGGCATTATTATGGGAGTAGGTACATTTTTGTGGAGACAAAAAAGACAATTGACTGACCTTTACTTTCCAACCTTCACATACTTTTATGACTTGGACATGTCTAACAAAAGGCTGTGACCTCCTTAATCACCGCATTTAGCTTTGTATTTATGTATGACTAAACTGTACTCAGTCCCTGATCTGTATCAATACTAAATCTAATCTGTACCCATAATATTCAGTATCTGATATGTACCCTCATCACTAATATGTGTACATTATTTGTATGACCTCCGATTCAAACCTAACTGCAGTCCCCATTTATATCCATCTTGTTTACTTCCTAATCTATGAATATGAATGCTTCCTTGATGTGTTTTTGTGGGTAAAGATTAGAGAAATGCGTGGCCATTGATAAGAAGACATTGGTAAATGTGGGCACAGATCAGGTATGTTGTGGGTATAGATCAGAGAGTATGTACAAATGAAGGAACGAGTACAGACATGAGCTCTAATTATATATAACCAATTTTCTGAGTGTAGAAGTTTCTTTTTTTTGTTTCTACCAATATTGCAAAGCTGCTTACTAGCATATTCTGATAAAGTAGTTGGCCTTATCAAATCTGAATGAGTCGGACATTATGCCAGTGTTTCAATTTTGTTTGTGATAGCTTTGTTGGAATACTCTCTTTAATGAGTACTATGAGGTTTTGAGCTTGGTAATGATACAACAATACACAAATACGACCCGTACACCAATTCTTTTAAAACTAATATAACTCTCATATCATATTCTTGAACATCATTTTAAAATACACAAATAGTTTAACCACTTAAGTCGTTTTAAGTCTACATTTCAACAATATCATTTTGAATGATTTCAGTTCGTGATACATTTTTGCTTTTATAACAATTAGTATTCTGGCAAATAGAGAGTGGTCACTGCATTTTACATATCAACTCGGTAAACTACTTGTTCTCAGTAATAGCAAGCACAACGTTTTGAATGGGTGGTTGCATACCAAGAGCAACTCTATATCCTATTCATCCTGTACTGTATTAAGGGTTTAGCTTTATATGTCTGTTGTGATTCAGCATTATTAGTTTTGGTTTGTTTATGGGTATGAGTGATTGAAATCTTGCCTTGGTGGCTCCTGTGGCCAAGTGGTTATGGTTTATCTCATTACCGCTATCTATTATCCAGTCATCTCACTGTTGTGTCCAGTATGGGTTCGAGTCCTGTGTGGGACACGTGAGACAAGGTGTTTTTCTTAGGATTCTATCATTTTTGTCCGACCTATTGATATGTGATAGGAGGTGTAAAATTGAAAAAAAAATCTCCAACAACCATAACTTGCACATCTAAAATACGTTCTTAGTGTTGATCAACCACCAGTGATATGGTCAAGCAAAAGTCACACCCAGTTTTGTTGGATATATTTATTTATTTGATCAGGTACAGTTTTTGATATCTTGTGATGCCCTATCCTTCATGCCTGGTGTTCGGGCTTGGATTTTAATTCAATTTCTGGAATAGTTTTATTCACCTTCTATTCTTACCTTACTCATACTGTACAGTGTCTTTATTTTGGTAAATTTGGTATTGCTACTGATATCTATATTTCATCTGTACCGGTTACATTATAGTCATGTATATGTCAGTTGTGTAAAACCTATATCATTAATGCCATTTTAAATCATCCTAGAATGGTAACATCGGTGTATGCAACATTTTAAGTCAATTTTGCATCTCCATAGCAATCCAATTTGAAATCATAATCTGGTGGCCATCATTGACACCATCTTAAATACTTTGGAAATGGCATCTTTCCAAATGACAGACATACAGCAAATTATATGAGTTCGTATCCTATAGTAATACCGTAAGAATTGTTATATTGTAGACATGTGGGATGCCATCTTGAGATTCATATCTTTATTCTGGTAGCCATCTTGGACACCATTATTGATGCATGAGTCCATAAAAAATAGCTGCAGCCAGATACATTGATACAAACAACATTTGGAGTTAACAACTTATTATTAATCTGCTGTTCATGGTTAAAACTGTACAAAGCACAAAAGTCCATGTTTTTCAAGTTTTGGCGGCCATCTTCGATGCCATCTTAAATAGGAAGTTTTTTTAAACAACAGCATGAGTCAGATATGTTGATGATAGTAATATTCAGAGGAAATAAATGCATCTTTCCATTAATTAAGGGATGAAATATTTGACAGTATGATTATTTTCATTATGTGATGGACCCCTTGGACGCCATCTTGATTTTCTCAAATTCCCCAATGATGACAAGATGTCATCAGTTAGATTCTTCAAAGACAAGGTCTAACCTCTAAGAATCAGCAAAGAAAATAACTTTTCACCTCATTGCAAGGTCAAAGTGATTTCCTGCTGGACTAATATGTTAAGTATGTCTATAAATATTAACTCTGTATATAAAACTTCCAGATCGTGTGATGTTGTATGCCTTAATTGATTATATAACATATGGAGCCAAATTTCGTTGATATTCGAGTTTCAAAGATTCCACAAGGAACCATGGTTGATGGTATGTAGTTTTGTTTGTAAATTATGAAAGAATAGCCATTTTTGTACTACGGCTGTTAATTTGGTGTCTTTATGAGCACTATGTACAGAGTTACACCCTGAATTTCATTTATTGTACATTTTAGAATTTCATGATAAAGCGGTTGTTACAATGTCAGTATTATTTTGCAAGAAAACAAATTTTCTACTAGGGCGGTTATTCGACCAAAGCTTGCTAGTGGGTTCCTTCATAAGGTAAGCATGTCTTAAAGCACTATGGAGTCACTCATGACTTTTTATTCTGCCAAAACATGGGTTGACATTTCATCATACAATTCATGATTGTTTCCTACGCACCGAGGGGCTAAGTGGGCTAAATTTATTGTTGGACAATGACTCACATCTCCTCTTCGTGATATTCCAAACCTCTTCTATAACGATTAAGTCACGGAAATTAACATGCCAATGAAGGATGTCAAAATGGTATTTTTGCAAAGCAAATGTTCTTTGTATTTATCCCTATTATTGATATTAGAGGAAAGTCTGTCTTTGAATGTCCTGACGATTTCCTTGATTTTATGCCTAAACAAGAGGATTTAAATATCATGAATATGAGCAGTAAGAGATAGCCTAAGTATGAAAGTTTCTCTGTGAAAGTCCCAGTCCACTATGGTATTCTGTGCCGAGAAACAAACCATTAATTGTATGATGAAATGTCAACCCACGTTTTGGCAGAATACAAAGCCATATGTGACTCCACAGTGCCTTAAGGCATGCTTACCTCATAAAGGAACCCTCTTGCAAGTTTTGTTCATAAAACTGTCCTGGTAGAATATCAGTTTTCTTGCAAAATAACACTGACATGCTTAGTTTTATATAGTAAGGACTGTTTTACTGCGAAATTCTTAAATACACAATAAGTGATAATCAGAGTGTAACTCTGTAAATAGTGCTCATAAAGACACCAAATTTTTAGCCGTAGTACAAAACTGGCTATTCTTTTATAATTTATAAACAAAATTACAAACCATTAACCATGGTTCCTTGTGGAATTTTTGAAACGCGAATATCAGCGAATTTTTCGCTAAAAATTTGGCTCCATATGTTATGTAATCAATTTAGGCATACAACATCACACGATCTGGAAGTTTTATATACAGAGTAAATATTTATAGACATACTTAACATGTAATATGAACAAATTCATCCAGTTGTCCATTTCTTGCCAGTGACGATTGTTCAAAAACAAGAAAAGTTGTCAATTTATTTCTGAATATCACAGGGGTATATTAATAAGTGAACGCACCTGTAGTATATTGCGCAATTTCGGGTAATGAACCCTCATCAGTAGCCCTTTTTAAACCGGTAATGATTGCAAGACTTAAGTGCTGCAATTTTGAGAAGGTACAAGCAGGCAATGATCAGGAAATGACGCAAACAGAAAGAAATTCCCACTCCATAAACCGATGGGTGGGAAAAAACTAAAATGGCACTTAGGTACTTATACGAAGAAAACATATCGTAAGCCGAGTGAGCAGCTATTCCCCAATAGACGGCCACTCAGTTACCCGAACTTTATTTGAAATATGAAAACGCACATAAGGCTCAAACAGCACAAAAACTCGACTCCAAAACACAAAACAATAAGAACCACAACAGAAGTATCGCCTTGGAACGATCAGTAATATAACATTACTGAGGGGCTAAAACCGGTTTTACAGGCGCCTGACCTCACCATCATCTTCTACAGTGGTTCACAACATTTAGTTAGTTGTTCAGTCCTCGTGGTGAGTCTCTAACTAGTCAAAGAATCATCAAGGACAAACGAATAAATCATGGTAATCACCCTGATGAGTTCAAAACCGAGGACTCAACAGATTCAGTAGGCTGCCCGACGTTGGAGATCCCTGGGCACCGAATAACTTACTGAAACCCGGAGCAAAAGAAAAACACCAGTTGAACCCCGGTGGGCCAAGCAACAGACAAGAAGCTACGGCCCAAGCTACTAAAATGAATAGCTGATAGTTTACATGAGAAGTCTCAAACTAAGAGACATTCCTAAATTGGTTAAAGTAATTAAAACATTGCTTAGAAGTATGTTACTAAACTTAAGTGTTTTGAACACTCTGAATATCTTTACTGATCTCAAAGGACCGAATAATTGATATAATCTACACTATGAATGATGTACGGGGAGACTATTAATGTACTAGTATGTTATCTGGCTATCGTTGCCGGTTTCTAAATAGTCCCTGATAAGGGCTCTTTACCCAAAGTTGCGCAATATGGCCAACACTATCCCACTTTGAACGTGTTCACTGCTTCCAAAGGATCTTATTTTTATATTTTGTTTGTTGTTACTGCAGCTGGTTTTGTGCCGTGTGGCGGCCCTAAAAAGTATTATGATACATGATTATTTCAAAACAAAATTTCAAAACGCTTTTGTACCTGTCAGTTGTTAAAACCAAATGCTTAATTATTCTACATATATACGATTACTACAGAAAGTTTAGGTCGAATCAGCATGTTTCTCTAGCAAATTATGATACATAATTATTATGATACACAATTATTTCAAAACAAAATTTCAAAACGCTCTTGTACCTGTTAGTTGTTAAAACCAAATACTTAATTATTCTACATATATACGATTACTACAGAAAGTTTAGGTCGAATCAGCATGTTTCTCTAGCAAATAGAAGTGGATGTATGCCGCCACAAGGGGCGTCCTATTGCCGATTCTATTCATTCCGTTAGATAGCATCGATCATTAAAAGTATCATTTATACGAAACGTGTGAATCAGTAATTGCAGACATTGCAATAAATTCAGCCTGATTGATAGTTGAACAAGTTCAGTTCCTACAGAAATGGACCAGAAGCAAATACATGATCGATCATGTTTCGGTGCTTTATAGGCAAAGTTTCGGGGTCATGTTTTCCGCATTTGAACCATCACCGTTACCACAGTCGTTAATGGTCGACGTCAACTTGCATACAAATTGAGTCCTCCGTCAAACCACCCATCACTAGTATTCATTTTTAAATTGACCACTCAAATCAGCACATTAGCTAACGGTCAATGACGGTTAGACAACAAGGGGGTAAGACAAACAAACCAACACGTGCTTTTTACAGGTAAATATAGGTGCAAAAACACAGTGTTTGTCTAAAGAAATAGGGGTGGGCGTGGTTATACCTTGCTGGCGGAGGAGTCAGTTGTTTGATTTCTTCCACATTACCAGTTTACCTCCGACACTGATACGCATTTGTTGGTTGCATGTTAATGATAAATGCGATTCCTGTATGGTAAGCGCGACATGCCCATGACACTTAAGCAAGTAGATACGTGTACCTTTCAACAAGAAAGTTTCAACAGTGATGTTAAGTATATTTGATACCACGTTAAGCAGGTATTGTAATAAACTTCTTTTTAAACAGGTTTGGAAAATACCTGTTGTCGGCACTGATAGAAACGCTTTATATTAGTGTGCCTTCTTCTTACATTCATTAAACCATGTAATGCAAGGTAGAATAAGAATAGGGGGACGAGGAAAGGTGAAATCTCATCAGGAAAACATATCTGTGCAATGAATACCCCCTTAAACCCCACTTTTATATAGTAAAACTGGGGTTTGCAGGGGTAAACCTATTTTTCTTATTTTTGCCCCAAAACATAGTTTGTGGGTACTCGTTAGAACCGCCTCGGCGAGGCGGTTCTAACGAGTACCCACAATCTATGTTTTGAGCAAAAATAAGAAAAATATCAAAAATTTTCAAATGAAATTTTCAATTTTTAGATCTGAAAAAAATCTCTGTATATTGCATGGGCGTGTTTTCGTGATGTTAAAAGACAGCGTTAATGCCAGTAAAGAGCAAACCACCAAAACATAAAGACAAAAATCTTCATCATCATCATCATCATCATCATCATCATCATCATTATCATCATCATCATCATCAACAACATTTCTAAATTATAAATTTGACGGACCGCTAGGAATAAATATCTCGAGTGAATTTCAAATAAATCCACTGGCCCGGGAGACATTTGTGGTGCATGCTCTATCACTGATTTAAAATGTTGAAAATACTTAATCATCTATAATCCTTTCAGCAACACATGGCATTTGTATTCATTTGTATTGCTGTATATTCTGTATGAAATGGGTCACGTTCATCAATTTGTGTCTTATTAAACAGGCTATATGACTGGCATACGTTCAAGACAATTTACCCGAGGGCCCTGATTAATTACTTCCTTCGCAAGAATAAAGTGTCTGAGGATTCATTTACAAATCAAACGTGTGTTAGATTATACACATCATGTCCGTGTAATGAACATCCCCTTACAACCTACTCTTATATAGTAACACTGGGGTATAAAGAGATGATATTTTCTTATTTCCCTTCCATACCATAGATTGTGGGTACCCGTTAGAACCGCCTCGCCGGGTAGGGTCTAACGTGTACTCACTATTAATGTTTTGAGCGAGAATACGACAATTTTCGATTTTTTTTTATTGATTTTATTTATTTTTATTTTTTTTTTTTTTAATTTTTTACAGTTCAGGACAAGCATGTTTATTGCATGGGCAAGTTTTCGAAATGAGTGCGCACTTCTCCTACTTGATTTCATATTTGGAACATTCTTTACTATAATTTATTCCTGGCATTGTTGTAAACTGTATTTTCAATAGACAGCTTAGTTTGATGCCCCGGAAAATGGGTTGGTAGGTACATAGAAGCACGCAAGCAAGTCCCTTTGTTGTGAGAAGTTTTGCTGTATCAGTAAATTTTTAAACGATGAGTACTCTGGGAATATGGCGCTTTAAGAAGAATCGTAGAATAAATATAACATAATTGTGTTTTGATATATAAATATGGGGCCAAAGTGACAAATTATGGTTCTAGTTAAAACGAATAAGTATTATATATTATATTAGGCCAGTATAAGGCAGAAATATATATATATATAGATCAAGGTAATTCATTTTGTAAGCTTTGTACGCTTGAAGATCGAAGCAATAGTCTTTGGCGTCAACACGACCAGGGTTTAAGTAAGACTATCCTTAAAATGAAAATGATAAGAAATTTCCGTAGAGAACTGATGTTGTGTAAAATTGCTTGTGAAATGGCAAACAATTCCAATCTTATATGGCTGACTGACCTTAGAAGTGATTAAATTTGATGGTTATCGTGCAATTTCGCAAAATTTTCATGAATTGGCAAAGTTGAAATTTTTGTGGAATCTGCTTTAAATTTATGGACTTTTTATCATTTTAGTTCTCAGGGTAGTGTGGTTTAAAGAACAGCTGTGCTTATGTCCGATGATGCATAATTTTAAAATTGGTGGCACATAAAAGTGTTTTGTAAACAACCGTATAAATCAAAACTTGCTTAATTATCGATCAACCTAAAAATATATCTTAAAAGTTTGATCCCTAAAATTTTGACCAGTTTATAACATAAAATGATAGGGCGGTCCCCGTAGTCGAGCGGTTAAGAGCGCTGTTTCTTAATCACTCGATCATGTCACCGCTGTGTCTGGTGTGGGTTCGAGCCCCGCACTGGCCACATGTGAGACAAGCCAAGTTCTGCCTGAGGGTGTGCCTGTTGTTTTTCTCGGGGTTCTCCAGTTTTCGCTCAACCAACCGATTGGCCCGTCTCATATGAGGTGAAATATTCTTGAAAGGGACGTAAAACTGAATAAAAAATATCCAAAATAAAAAAAAAAAATAAATAAATAAATAAGAATAAAAAAAAAAAAATAAAATAATAGGTTTGAGGTGAATCATTATCTTCTTTATATGTCTAGTGTAGAGGACTTTTCCTCAATTATGTACCATCTATTCACCGATAACAAGTTAGTTTGCAAATAAATTGCTTGAGTGGTGCTTGAGAAATCCGGTTTTCTCTTAATTGGTTTGAGATAAATTTAGGAACGTCCTGTTTAAGACATATTAAAAACGAGGCGGAAACTTAAATACTGACCTTTACTTCAAAATCTGATGCTGGCAACCATACACCGCAATGGTGCTCAAAGTGAAGTTGGATTCCAATCGGCCAACTGGTATTTAATGTATGAAGGCCGGACCAGTCCCACCATATAAGGTAATATTAAAGTGGTCGGCTCATGCTGAAAATGTCCATGGTGCGAACCGATGTAGATAAGATTGGTCTCTATAAGGAGCCACCACAGCGAAAGATTCCAAAATAATTGTTTCTTGCAATGTTTAAGGTCGAGCAAGTCAATTTGGACGAGTAATTTAACGTGAGAGTAAATATTTATTTCAAAATAATAATTGTCTAATTCATCTATTTTATTTTAGTCATTCAGGTCACCTTTTTAGTTGCTACAATTTTGAGAAGTAAACATACAAAGTCAGCCGCCAGTTTTCGTTTCCTCTTGCATCTGAAATTGTCTAAAGTAATTAGGGATCAAGTGACATTAAAGCGGTGCCCGTCTGATATGTGTTACTTACCATGAAATATCTTGTTTCCATGTTCATTATTCAGTGGCTAGCTCATGCGAAGGGGATACCAGTAAAATTCATACAAAGCAGGATGTTTGACCATTGTGAGTGACTTAAATACACATGAACAGCCTAACGAATTATAAGCAGGAGTAGACCAATATTTAGCCATTATCCCTATAACGATAATGGCGTGTAAGTGCAAATCAGCCCAGAAAATAGTTCCTTTTTCCCAAGACTCCCAAAATCGAAGGCACTTACACACGAGACGATAACAATTCTGGTTGATATAAATTTGTCACTACAACTCTCTAAAATCGGATTATTTAATGGAGCCTAAAATTAGGCTTAGATTTGTAGCTTTTGGGGATTGGATTTCTATTTGACATTTCAAGGACATACGATAATACGGTTTGCGATAATGTATACTAGTGATGTAGATAGCTTTGGAGAGAGAAACCAAATACAGAGATCGCATCAGGAAAATATGTCCGTGAAATGTATACCCCCTCAAACCAACTTTTACATAGCAAAGCTGGGGTGGAGTATGCAGGGGTATACCTATTTTTCTTATTTTTGCACCAAAACATAAATTCTGGGTACTCGTTAGAACCGCCTCGCCGAGGCGGTTCTAACGTGTACCCACAATCTATATTTTGAACCAAAATAAGAAAAAATGGCAAAATATTTCTACTGAAAATTTGCATTTTTTACAACTTTAAAAATCTCTGTTTATTGCATGGGCGTGTTTTTGTAATGCACATCAACCACCTGGGACAACGAGGGACCGGGATCCCTTGACTGTGTGTGCGATTCACTCAAATCTTATCGGTTCTAAATACGGACTGATGTAATACAAGCAAATGAAATCGAATAAATTAACATTAGTCTTCATCACAGATTGTAGAGTTTTCAATTTCTTCAGATGCCAAAATGATTCAGAAAGGTTCTATGTGTATTTGTTTGGCTGGACAGATCAGAAAATCTCATGCCCACCTGTCGCTAGGTGGTTAATTAACTTACCTTACTGTGTGAAATTTTACTTTCTGCCCAACCTATACAACGACAAATCAAACACTGGTTACTTTAGATCTACTCAGAGCTTTTAGGGAACATTACAGATACTAATGACCATTTTGTCCAATAAGTTTGACCGAACTCTGCACGTGCAAAGCGAAGAAGCTTGTCATCGGTCCCACTTCGCATTTTATCAGTGTTTTCCCTTGTTTGTTTGTTTTTTGCACTGTTTAGCATTTTTTCCTCAAGTTTTCTAATCAACAATAAGAATTGTCTTTTATTGAGGCATGAGCTAATATAACATATCTTTTTTTAATAAATCCAAAAGCATACTACCATTTGATAAGTATATAACGCGTGCGTAGTATTGTAATGCCCGTTATAAAACTTTGGACCTAACTTTTCGCAAACATTCTTGTATTAGTACATTTTACCTATGTCTATAGAATAAAAAAGTAAGAACAGGATGTTTGTTAGGGATCAAATTTTAATTCCATTTACATGACATACTTGTAATTAAATATGCACAATCCTGTCATAATCAGAGATGCGTAGCAGAATCATCACTTTACACACATTCAACCGTGTTTGCGTTGTCTGCGAGCGCTTGTCTTTAGATAATTTAAATTCTCACAGAACTGGTTAGTACCCATTCATGTTACAATAGTTTATTACTGCAGCTGGTGTTGTGCCGTGTGGCGGCCCTAAACGTCTCCCGTACAGCATCCATAGTGCAGATTATATTTTTCTTTCCGTCCTTTGAGGTCGATTAGAATATTCAGAGTACACAAGACATACATATTTAGATATTTGTATATATTGTAAACAAGATTTTACTTTATGACCTTGTTTAGGGTTTTGTCTTTGATTTACTGCTGTGACTACCCTTGCGTAAATGCTCGACATTGCAGCACAAGTGTTTGGCTTTCGTTGCCCACTGATGAGGTTTCATTACCCAAAATTGCGCAATATGGCTCATACTATCTTTCGTTGAATGTTTTCTCTGCTTCCAAATGATCATTTTATATTTTATTCAATATACAGCAATATATAACGTTAAATGATGCCATTCAAGGACACCCCCGAATTCGATCATATATGAACTGAATAACCGACTATAGAAGCCAACAGGATGCATTTATTGCGCGTTTAATTTGTAAAAATCTAGCATCCTGCATTGCATTTTAATTAGAAAAGGTTAGGTCAGTGTTTTGCACGTTAAATCAGTGTTGTTGTTTTTTTGCCCACATTATGTGGACCATCCCGAGTTGTATGTTATCAACGTCCTTGGTAAGTTGCACCTTGAAGCAAACTAGATTGATTTTTAAATATGAAAATTCGACACCCAAAACATCTTTTCTAGTTTAATGCATGATATAAATATATTAAATAGATGTCGAAATTTAGTTTTGAAGAGATGTCAGCACGAAACCAAATACACAATTTCTATAAATATCAAAAGAATCGGAAAATAGGTGAGAAAATAGTGGTTTACGAATTAAAACCGCTTATACTGTATCTATAGTTTTACACAAATCCTTTGTTATCTCAAGATAAATCATTTCGCATCAGGTCTGCATAAACACATTTTATATAGGAACAATTTAAAGGCTAGTATATGTTTGTGTTTTCTCACCGTGTTTGGAAAGTCTTTCCACGTTTGTTTATTTGGATGAACGGTGTAAGCATGTATCTTAGAAGTCTTAACGTTATGCCGATTGCCTTTGATTTTCTCGTAATGTCGCTTTAAATCATTCACTGACCAGACATATTGAGTACCAAAGCTGGACTCACCGGAGACTTCTATGGTCGATATATCAGATCAAATTTAACCATTACATGAGGAAATGTGTCTAATCACGAAGAGTATTTTATTTGCACAAACTCAGCGCATGGAAATAAATCACATGAAGTTGGTATTGGTATAACGTTGTTAAATTTGTGGTTGATCCTGCTTATTGGGAACAGAAGACACAGAGATCGTACACTCAAATTTAAAATCCAAAACAAAGACACCAGGCTGGAAAGGAAATAGGTACATATATACTATGCAAAATAAATTTAGCAATTTTTGAATGTTACTTATATTTTTGATCACCTTAGAGCAATTATGGGTATTTCTTTTATTTAAATGACAAGAGCAGTGTCTTAGGCGCATGGTACGATGAATTTAAAAACGCCACCCTTTAAAGAGGCTTCTGGAACAACAAAGAAATACAGAAGGGGCGTGATTGCAAAATTCTCAACCATTGAATACAATGCAAACAGCTGAAAATGGTTAAGTCCATTAGGCCTATCCTTGTCACCCCTTCTTAATGACCGTTGTTGATTATGTGAGACTGGGCTTTTTCGGTACAAACTTTACCTGCCAAAACGACGTCAACGCTCCGTCATGTGGTCGAAATTGCCTTAATTTCGGGTTACTTTGTTTCCATGGATCTTCATAAAAACAACAAGACAAATGAAGCACAATGTAGCCAATACCACGGTTAGTACATGTACATCTTACTAAAATTGTTAAATTTAATTTGCTTAGTATACTTGCTGCGTATGTAAACCATGTAAATAAAAATTATTAAAATATATACGTATATTAAAGATAAACATCACCCTGCCATTTTTTTTTGTCACGTGTGTCAATAAAGTGCTCTTATATTTTTTTGGAATTGGTTTGTCTTAAGTCTATTACATCCAAATGCATTCGTCTAAAATAAGAAAATCTTGTTGTTTCCAAATATAATAAGTACTGCTTTCAGAAGTTCAAATAAGATTGCCTGATATTCAAGACACACGATATCAACCAGATCAGTCATCCATTTTGCTTTCCAAATCTTCTGTCTTGTAAATCTGCTGAATTATGTTGAATCCCTTTCAAATCCAATTCCTTCCAAGACGCTTTTCTTCCAAGATACTAATGAAACATTTTTATGTAATGACAGTTTGACAGATACTACTTACTCAATTTTGATATATTGAGTTATAGATGAATGCCTATGCATGGATTCTGTATTTGTTTTTTAAGAGTCGTGATTGTAATATATTTGTTAACGTGAGAAGGACTGACAAGTAAAGCAATACATGAGAAAGTAGTTCTAACGAGTACACAAAGTACACAAAGTTAATGTTTTTGAGCAAAAATATGAAAAAGAATGTACATATATACCCCTGTCAACACCAGTTTCACTACACTAAAAGGAGACTAAGGTGGTATTTATATAATTTCCAAACCACAAACCACAAACATAGAAATCCACAGGCTACTCTGGTACCAGATTTTTATTCTCCTCCTATGACAGTTGTTGTTCATATTTGACAATACAGTAGGTTGAGCATCAAAGCGTTTAGTGATAGCCCTCCTATCGTAAGTAGAAATTAGACATTTATTGTCCTGAAGGCCACAATGAAATACAAATTAAACTTACACTTATAAAGAAAATATTCCCGTACCGATTTGAGCTTCGCAAATATAAACAATGTACAAGGCAAGTTATTTAAGACAGTTGATGCAAAGTAGGCGATCACTGCGTAACCTAATGTCTCATTCAATGGCTTTACGATCTAGAATGATTTATTGGGACTTGACCTGATAATTTCTAATCCTTGATGTCTCAAGCTATTCCAACATACTGTCATTATTTCTTACAATCATTAAGCTGAAACATACTAGCTGTCAAAAACAGCTTGGGAATTACTTTAATCAGATTATCAGGCCTTACAAAACTACCAAGTTTGGCCAGCTGGCACTTAACCTATTGGAAGTGCTATGTAAGTACAAGTAAGTCGGATATTAATCTCACACGTCCAGATAGTGCTCGATCGTACACTAACGAACCATATAGCCTACTGAATGCGTGCAGTCGTTCCCGTGTCATCTGAATAGAGAAACTCATCCAGCCCAAAAGATTGCACCCTAGATTCGGCTTGTAAGCGCTTTGGAATAATTAGTAAAATCAATATCACAATGATCACAACATTTTTGTCACATCAATGTTTACTGGCATTATCTGTAGCATTGTGTACAAGTTGAAAATTGCTGAATTTCTGAATAAATTTAAAAAAAATGCAGATTGGGTATCATTTTTTATCCTATGATTTTATTAGAAACTTGAACATGGCTGTAAATAGAAATCATGGAGGCAATCGGATGAAATTTGATGTAGCTTAAGGCTAGGAATTGCGTGTTTCATTCTGCTATTGTTTGTGTTGAGTTTTTACGTCATAGTCAACAGCTATGGTCATGTCGGAACGTTACCGCAAGTTTAGTGAATTTCTACGTTACATTATGATATGACATGCGCTTTAAAGTATTGTGTTACCAGTCCATGTAAGCAACTAAAATAATGAACGGATAGTTTGAAAAAGGTAAAATGAACAAATGATCAGAAAATGGCGCAATCAGAAGGAAATGCCAATTCCAAAAACCAAGGTGAAAAAACAGGGATTGGCTCCAAACACATTTTGTTGAAATTAATCAAGTAAGTCCAGAAATATTGAACATTTATTAAATGGCCATGCAAACATTAGTGCAGGCACTGACCAGTCGTTGTCTACAACCACTGTAGCGGCACATTCATGCATTGTCCCTCATTTTACGGGATAAATGAATTGTAGCATAACATAAGTTGCGTTCAAGATTCAAATGTAAAGATCAAATTAAAAAGCGTGTTATTTCAGGCAAAACGTGAAACTTCGTTACTCAGTTTTGGCCCTAAAATTCTTCAATCTTATACTGCAAAGGCCACATTACTTTAAAAGGCTATAACTTAAAATGTAAAAGGCTCCGACAATAGCATCATACATGTACGTTTCTGAAACAAGGACTGCTAACGAAGATTTTGATAAATGCCTCTAATTGTTAACCGAGAGTGACCAAAAAACTTTACAAGAAGTAGACTTTTAAGTCCCCGTTTGCAGTACTATAAAGTAGTCGTGGGGCGAAAGTAAAGGAATAATAAATGATCAGAAATATATGTGACCAGAAGTACTATGTCAAATATGTTCTAAAAACATACGGTAAGCCGAGCGACCGCCTATTTCCTGAAATGTGGTCACACAACCGCGCAAACCTAGTCATGGATTAGCCATTGTGATAAGCAAGTCTTAGACCAACCCAGTGTACTCGACCTTAAATGAATTCGTATGCAGAATTATTTGCCTCTCTGCTAAGACATTATTAAGACATTGTTCATTTAAGCAAGCCTTAGATCAAACCAATGTGCTCGATCTTCAAACCACCTTCTTGGATTCGAGTTATGAAATTATTAATGAAAATCTCCTGATATTGCAATCGAATTCGGCTCATTGCCCGTAACATGCATATTCCTTGCCAAAAAGACCAAGTCACCTTAATTATCGAAGGAAAGACATATCATATATAATCTCTAATCCTTTAATCATGTAATGCATGTACGCATATTCATAGCCTGGAAAATCAAATAGTCTGTGTCCATTGATTATAGACATTGTTAAATCATTTCAGGAGAAGATTCTTATCATAACCTTCATTGATGCTTGTTTTCTAATCATTTATATTATTTGTTTTGTTATGTAATTTTGAGAATTATTCTAGAATAACATAGTGTTTAATACGAATCATTCAACTAATTATGGAAAAGTATATATACTTGTGCATCGAATATAACTGTATTTTCAAAATTAATCTGGTAATGTTTGAAAGATTGGTTTGTAAAACACGTTTTATAAACGGGTGAATATTTGCGCCCACCCCTCTCTTGACAAACAAAATAAGATTAACATACTAGCATAACGTACAGACGTATCATGTTTCACGCAGCTCCAATGTTTTACCTGAGCACCAAAAGGTACAAGTAGACAATGATCAAGAAAAGGCGCAATCAGAAAGAAATTCCCACTCCAAAAACTAAGGTGGCAAAAATTAATTTGATCAATATAGTATCAAAGAAGTATGGTAGTTAAAGATAGGAAAGTAAACGTAGGCAACGATCAAGAAATGGCGCAATTAGAAAGAAATGCCCACTCCAAAAACAGAGGTGGGAAAAAACTTAATTAACATTCAGGTTCTCATACTAAGTATTGCTCACCCCCTTTCTCATTTATATGCTCATTTCTCCTAAAGGACATCTGTTTTATTTTGTTTCTTATATAATTTCTCAATAATATCTCATCACAGAAAACAAAACCGGTAAGCATTGTACGTACTAATAAAACTAAAATATCGATGCGAAAGAAAGCCAAAATTAAGCATCCGGTTCAAATATCAAAATCAATAATTGAAACATTAACATTTACATGTAAATATACATTACATTATCATTTAACATAAATGTATGTTTTGGAATTTACTTCGAATTTAGCATTCTCTTAAAATCCGATTAAGTCATAGATTGAAAACAGTGAAAATCCGATTAAGTCATAGATTGAAAACAGTGAAATTCCGATTTAGGCATAGATTGAAAACAGTGAAAATCAGATTGTCATAGATTGAAACCAGTGAAAATCAGATTAAGTCATAGATTGAAAACAGTGAAAATCAGATTAAGTCATAGATTGAAACATAAGCACAAATACGTTTTTTTTTTTTTTTTTTTTTTTTTTTTTTTTTTTTTTTTTAATAAAAAATCCAACACACGATTTGTTTTGAAAGCCAGACAAGAAATTAAATCTGATTAAATTTGGAAGTCTTCTAGTCTCATAATATCTTGGTGGCTTTCCGAATATTTGAAATTGCCAATATGTGTCAGTTGGGGTTCATCTCTTTCGTTTCTTACAACAGGTAATATATGTTTCTTAAATTCGATATAAGCCGAAGGTAGGATATACGAAGTAAACATTAAAAATGTTAAACACGATAGAATGCATTCAGTTAATATGCACAACCACTTCATGACAGAAGTAAACAAGCAAACAAAGGTCAGGAACAGACGCAAGCAGAGTCTTAGCCAATGTGGACGCCAAGCACTGGTACATGGAGAACAATAGAACATCCAGATGAGCAGATGTTTTCTTCAAATTAATGACCGCTCATTTACGCAAACATACTTTGATATTACTATATTTCATTTTTCATGATGTTCATGGAGCTATGAATAGTGGGTCGCGTGCAAAATGAATAAACGGCCCCGAAGGGTTTTATGTGAGTTTGGATAGCGACATGAACATCAGAAAAATTAAACACATTGCTTATATTTACATTCATTTCTCTATATCGCGTGTTGTAAAATTATCATGGCGATCACATTTACAAGCAAATAGAGAATTTACACACAGTGTAAACGGCATCGATGACGTCATGACGTTTACACCGCCCAATCACATAAATTTTGTGAGAGCCATGAATTTTTTATGATGTTAAGTTTGATCATGTGACGACGCGTGACATGATATTGTTTATGGAAATATGAATCGCATTTCCATTCTATAGATTCCATAAGACTTTGCATCAGAAATTAAAATGCCAATATGTAAAATTTAGTATACATTTATACAAGTCAATTTGCTTCTTAAACTTTAAATACAGTCACACATTTGCGTATAAGACAAACGCGCGTCGAGCGTATGAACAATCGCAACACGCAAGATTTTTGAAGTATGAAAATCAATTTGCTTAAACATAGTTAGCAGACACATTAGCGTGTGACTCAGGTGTGTGCCGGACGTATAAAAGTCCCGGCCCTTTAAAAAATGGAACGAGACACGTGAAGCACATTCTACATGGGCGTATCAAACGTTCATCGCGGGTCTCACACACGCTTTGGACACGTTACTGAAGCATATGGCATGCGCCAAAACCAATATCTCGTAAAATCGAAACGCGCATGTAGCGTATTCTATCGTGCCTGAAACGTGTACCAAAAGTGTTAAAAGCTTATTCAACCACCTGTAACGCGTGTTGAAATTCGTAACTTATAAGACACACGTCCGAGGCACGCTGAGCTTCTACAAATTTTTAAGCGTGCATAAAAATCTTTGTGCCCAAACACCCGGCGACCGCGCAGCGACGTGTAGTGACGAACATCAACGTACACGAAGCGTGCAAAACACAGTCAAGTATCGCATTTCTAACGTATCTCCGGCGTGATTCTGACGTTGAATTTTGGAGTTTTTCAACGCGCCCGGAGTGCGTTTGTTTTATACGCTAATGTGTGACTGTGGTGTTAGGTAGAATGACTACCTGTGTGATATATACAAATAACGGTTACATGCACTAAAGCAAGAAACGAACAGAATCACAAAAAATAGAGTTTCCGCTTTGGAACAGTCAGTAAAATTCCTGTGAAATACAGTTTATACGAGTTGAGCGTATGTATGTTAGACTACATCTCAAATGATAATTTTAAAGTCACAGAGCAACAGAAACTACCATTAGCAATGGAAATGAAATCAGACACCATTGCCCTTAAGACCAAAATATATTGGAAAATGAACTGCTTGCAAGACGAATAAAGATCAGCAGTCTCAGTGAGACATAGTACTTTTTCGAGCGATAATTGCATAGCACTTTCTAAGTAACACTTATGCATTTGCAATAATTTAGAATATACACCAACATATCATTATATTAGCCTGCTAAATAAATGGTAAACTGTAAAGGCTTGTACAAGTACATGTACGTACACTTAGAAATTTTGCATGCTACCAGTTCAGCATTGGTTTGAACATCGTTTGGCTAAAATACTTTTCTGACTTATTTCTTAACCTTTTCTTGCAGGAAATTAATGTGTTTTAGTGTGTCTCAGGAAGTCAGCTTTATAAAATGCCAATCCTTTCCAAATAATTATACTGACTTTTACCAAAATGATTAATACCTTACATGACAGAAATTTTGAACGTGAAATATATACTTTCTAAAAAGTCCCTTTGCCAGAACTTTCATGTAATGTCATGTGATGTCATGGCAACTTTGGCGTTTATTTTCTATGAATCTCCCAAGAGTAATTATTCATCTATTGAACAATCAGAATCATCTTTGATTTCCTACGATAACAAATGCTTAAATTGTCGTTTGAATAGGTATGGGTTTCGTTTTGTATTCACAGAGTAACACTATTGAAATTGCTTAAGCTCCTCGATATCAATCAAAACGACAACTGTAATGAGCTCAAAAAAATAAGATTTGTCGTTATTTGGCAGATGTATTATCTTATATAGAATACATATATTGTGACGAAAAGCATATGGTAGAAGAAATGTGTAAACTTTATAAATGGAGGAAGCAAAAATAATGAAAAAAAAAAAATGAATTACAACTGCTTGCTTTGGTCTTTCTATTTGAAAACTAGTATTAATTGAACAGATGTTTCAACTTCTACTTGTAGAAGGCCTTCCAAACCACTCCTTGCAGATATTAACTCATATACAAAGTTTGAAGAAAATTGGTCAATAAATGCTCAAGATAGAGCCCGGAAATGAAATTTTAAGGTTAATCAAGGGCCATAACTCTGTACTTATTTGACAAAACTTACCCATCTTCAATCCAAAACCACTCCTTCCTAATATGAACTCGTATACAGTTTGAAGAAAATTGGTTTATAAACTGAATGACCAAGATAGAGTCCGGAAACAAAATTTTAACATAAATCAAGGGCCATAGCTCTGTATTTATTCAACAAAATTTACCCATCTTCAATCTTAAACCAGTCCTTCCTAATATTAACTCTTATACAAAGTTTGAAGACAATTGATCAATAAATGCTCCAGATAGAGCCCGGAAACGAAATTTTACAGTAAATCACGGCCCATAACTCTGTACTTATTTGCCCATCTTCAATCATAAACCATTCCTTCCTGATGAGAACTCCTATACAAAGTTTGAAGAAAATCGGTCGATAAATGCTCAAGTTAGAGCACGGAAACGAAGCGCTGACGGACGGACGGACGGACAGACGGACGGACGCACGGACGGACAGACGGACGGACACTCGAACGCATTTTTTTGCGGAAGGTATAACATAATACCCCGCACTTTTTGAAGTGGCGGGCTATAAAACAATTTTCATTCCAAATTGTAGCTTAAAAAGTTTGTAACTATAGTTTACTTATTATTGGGACTGTTTAGGTCTTGTAATCAACCAATATTTATTAGAATTAAATGTTTTCGGTACAAACAAATTGGCAATTTTCTAATCTAAACATTTGAGGTCGTTATTGGTGAGAGAAAGCCGAAAACTCAGCACTGCATTCTGGGGAAATGTCAGGTCAAATACTAACAGCTTATGAGTACAACAAGAATATAAAGAATACCAATTAGGGCTTCAAATACTCGTATATGTTGTTAATATTTGTATATCGAATATCTCCAACCTGATAACTATTAGGCATTTCACGTTTTTTATCAAGGAGTATTGAAGCTACACATTTAAACATACAACCTCTTATATCAGTCATGATCGTTGCTTTACCTACATGTAACAAACAGTTTACGATTGTCTTTATGCGATGACTGGATATTTCACTGCGCCATGCGAAAGCAAAGACACATGTCAGCTGTTTTCGCTACTTAGATAGTACAATTCCTCTTCTTCCTTAATCCGAAATTTCAAATTTCTCGACATCTTCTGTTACTCTGTTACTGTGCAGACTGTTTTGTGTCGGACATGGTCGGAAATCCCGAAGAACGGATTTCTCAATCTTTTCAAAAGCCAGGATGTCACGTATTCTCAAGAATCGACCTTAATGTTGACAAATTCCACCGGAATAAGGTTAATGAAGTCTGAGACACTTTCAGACACTTTTATTTAGCTTTATTTTTAGAACGTACGTCCGCACTCTATTTGATTCCAGCAAACAGGACCATTTATCGGTATAACAACGTGTCCAATCACGTTTCTCGTCGTGAACCATATTCAACCACAATTACAACGCGGTTATGCTGCTAGAACATAGGTAAATTACAGTGTTTATAACAGCTTAACAGTAGATATAATGTTGGTTAACACCGTGCCCTACAACGAGACGATCTTTCTCATTCGAGTTCATGAAAAAGTAAGAAGGGGTCACTTGTCTCCACGCTATCAGAACTTTTTCGGATGTTACTCGTGCATTTCAGACAACCCCACCCAGTGTTGAAAAGCGGTTTACTGCATTTGTATTTACTGTAAAACTTCATAAACATACGAATAGTGTTATTTCTGGTTACTTTGATATTATTTTCAGTTAAACCGACGAGATTGTAGGCAAATTTGACTTTCCCGCCAC
Source organism: Rugalucina vietnamica (assembly GCA_964017185.1). Lineage (NCBI taxonomy): Eukaryota > Metazoa > Mollusca > Bivalvia > Lucinida > Lucinidae > Rugalucina > Rugalucina vietnamica. The sequence goes on along the minus strand of OZ024874.1, from coordinate 60,310,689 downwards.
TTTCTAAAAACTGGTAAAAGTAAGTTTATTTGCAATATAAACTTAAATACGCATATCATGTTGATTAAATGACTACAACAGGAAGAGAACGTTGTAACAATTCGAAATATGAAATAAAAATGGGGTTCGCGATGTCGCGTCGCAAAATCCCGTATAATATTCCCACCTTTTTCGTTGTAACGCCAAACGTTGCACTGACGTCGCGTACATTTATGCGACGTGATCGACAGCGAAATAACGATTTGCACAGATCTTCATTTAAAATAAAAACGAACACTATGTATACCCGCTTTAGGTCTAAATTGTGCATAAACACACACAATAAGGTTCGTCCGGTTGCAGAGATCAGCGCAAAATTATACAGCTTCATTTAGAAATCATAACAAAACGACGTTGAAAGCTACGCGTAACATTCGCACACTAAACGCCGACGTTGCGCAAACAGCGTGCGCATGAACAATATTGATGTTTCCCCTTGACAAATACGCGTTTATAAATATTTTGACGTCACTGTTTCCAGTGAATAACGTCATGTAATAAAATGTGCTCTGATCACGCATTAACCCTTTGCGTCCGTAACAACGGTCATCGAACATATGTCCACTGTGAAGGCGTTTAAATCCTATTTTGATACGTCACTTGATAAAATCACATCTTACACTTATGGTCATTTCGCCGAAGGCTCGTTCAATAAATTTCACATATTAAGATGGCCATTCGTGTGAGATCCTCTATATATGTGATAAGGGTCTATACCGAAATAATTTTGAGTAGACAATTAAAAAAAATATTGTGATAACAGTTATACTTGCCGGTATATAGACTGACAAGACCCCAAAAACGACGTTCTAACCATTTTTTTCGCAACCTTTACAAGTAAGGTGCAGACTAGTTAAGTTAGCAACGCACTGTAACGTCGTCGAAACAAAAGAATGCCAGTCAATCTTGTTATATTTCAGGTCTTTTACCTGTTTTTCGTGATTCGATTTAGCTAATAAGAAGGATATAAATCGCGGAGTGGTCGCAATATACTACCAAATTAAGTTAATAAGACCTATCATTCATAAAAAATGATGCTGAAAACGTACTGTGTTTCTAATTTCTCATTATATCCCTTCAGCAATATTATTTATTGTTATGACTATTATCTTAAATGATAATTCTTTTTAAAAGTTCTATAATGATGAAGTCACGATAACTATTACTACTTCTTCAAAGTACAGAATAAATAATGAATTTCAAAACAAAAACAATCGCTCTTCTAAGCGCACATTTAAGCGAACTAATAAATGATCGGGAACAGTTGCAAACAGAAGCAAAATCCCATATAAAAATGTATGATGAACTAGCAATGAGTGTTTATAACACGCAATGCTCCCAGCTGTATGCTTTCCTAAGCTGGCATAGCATACTTGTGAAATAGAATGTAGGCTTTTTGCAGACACGTTACAAATAGTGTAAAAAATCAAACTTTCGTAATTTTTTCAAAATATGATGGAAAAAATCTCAAAAGTTAATCAGATGATCTAGTCTTAAGTCCAAATCAGTTATACCAAATAAGAAGGCTCTATTTTAGCTCAAATACATTTTAAGATATCATAGTCTTGCACACAAGATTTTCTAATTTTGTTTTCAAAGGGACATAACTCAGAAAAGTGGCATAACTCTACGGGTCAACTTTCTTTTCAGAAGAGGTACAAGTAGGCAACGATCAGATAAAGGCGCAATCAGAAAGAAACTCACACTCCAAAAAACCGAGGTGGGAAAAAACTAAATTGACAATTAGGTATTCATATTTAGAAAACATATTGTAAGCCAAGTGAAAAGGTACAAGTAAGCAACGATCAGGAAAAGGCGCAATCAGAAAAAGATACCCACTCCAAAAATCGAGGGGGGGGGAACTAAATTAACAATCAGTTACTCATACCATGAAAACATATCGTAAGCAGCTATTTTCCCAATAGGTGGCCACTAAGTTCAGTTACCTAAACTTAACTTAAAATATGATAACATACATAAGGCGCAAACAGCACAACACATTTTAAACACCAAGACGTAAAACAATAAGACTCACCTCAGAAGTATCGCCTTAGAACGATCAGTAATATAAAATTACTGGCGGGCTTAAATCGATTTTACAGGTACCTAACCTCACCCTCAGCTTCTACCGTGGTTCACAACATTTAGTTAGTTAGTTCGATCCTGGTGGTGAATCTCTAGCTAGTCAATGAATCATCATGTACAAACAAATAAATCATGATAAATACCACGATTAATAAAAAGCGAGGATTCACAGATTGAGTAAGCTGCCCGACGATGGAGATCCCTGGGCGCCCAATAACTTACTAACTCCGGAGCAAAAGAAAAACACCAGTTGAACCCCGTTGGGCCAAGCAACAGACAAGAAGCTCCGGCCCCAACCAGCTAAAATGAATAGCTTTATGTCGGGGCCATCATAGAGCTATTTCCCAACAGGCGGTTACTCAGTTACCCGAACTTAACTAAAACTATGAAAACGTACATAAGGTTCAAACTGCACAAAATTCTACTCCAAAACATAAAACACAGAAGTATCGCCTTGGAACGATCAGTTATATAAATTTCTGAGGGGGGGGGGGCTTAAACCGGTTTTTACAAGACCCTAACCTGGCCCCTAGCTTCTGCAGTGGTTCAGTTATACAAAATATTAACAGGAAATAAGGAAATCATGTTTAGTAAAATCTTTTACATAGGTACTCACATGAAACACGGATTGAGAGCAGCTATTGAAGGTAAGGCGGTCACAGTTCTAGCTTGGGCAGAACAAGTAAAGTACAGAGGGCTGTATATGAAATTTCAAATTCCTAACATTCACCGTTCAAAAGTTTCAAATTTTGCCTTAAAATGGTATTTTGAAATGAAATTTTCAAAACTTTCCAAAAACTGTAATTTTGTCACAATTTGACGCAAATTTCTCAAAAGTTACTCAGGTAATATACTTCTCAATCACAATCAGTATATAAAATATGAAGGCTCCAGCTCAAATATTTCTGTTCATCTCGTACAAAAATATCGATATCTTAAGGACAAATTTTGTATAAGCAAACTGTGAGTGAGTTATTGCAGACATTGCGTTAAAGTCATCCTAATTGACAGTTAAACGATTTCATTTCCTACAGAAAAATGTCCGAAGCAAATATATGGTCGTTATTCCATGATACGTAATATATTATACGCAAAGGGTTTTGTTCTACTTGTTCACGTATTATATTTCAAATTTGAACTATCTTATCATGAAAACATGTCAACGAAGTGTGTACCCCCCTTCAACCCCACTTTTGTGTAGAAAAAACTGGGGTTTGCAGGCGTATACCTATTTTTCGTATTTTTGATCAAAAACATACAGGCGGTTCTAACGTGTATCCGCAATTTATGGTTTGAGCAAAAATAAGTAAAATATCATTTTGTTCTACTGAAAATATTCAGTTTTTACAACTTAAAAAAATCTCTGTATATTGCATGGGCATGTTTTACTGAAATTGGCGATGGTCGATGATCATCATCTCGCGCACACTGTTTAGAATTATCAAAACATTCACAAAGTAGGAATGGTAATGAAACTACAGTAGTGCAATCGGACCCAATGTCCCAACTTAAAACCCCAGCTGGAAAATGAGGCACTTGTACAAAAAGAACAAAGAATAAGCCGAGTGAGCAGCTGAAGTTACCAAGCTAAATATAAAAATACGTATATTTCTCTATTTTTTCGAGGAAGTTCCTTGAAAAAGAAATGCGATAACAGAAATTTCATGATTAAATTTCATGAAAAAATACAGGTATTTAAAGTGCAAAAAGAACTGTCAAGGTATAGTGTACTATATATAATGTCCTTTTGAGATACAAATAAAGATTTAAACTGAGCTCCTTGAAGAGCAGATAACATTTTTATGAGAAAGGGAATGAGTGATATCGCAGTTTGGGCTACTTAAAGCACATCAGTAATTCTTTAGACTCGTCAAGATGTAGCCAACTAGAATTACTGCAGGCATCTTTCAATAGGGTACTAGTCGTACCAAAGACTAGTATAATCCAGATAGGGTATTGGATAGACATGAATCTTTACCGACCATAAGTTTCTGATTTGATATAATGCCCTGCTGATCTCAAAGGAACAAGAGGAGATATTATCTGCACGATGGATGATTCACGGGGAGCATTTTATCGCCGCCACACGGCTTTTGCCTTCGGGCAAGGTTAATGATTGCATGGCCGACTACATCCCATAGTTTGTTAACCGCTTATTTCTTAGTCTGTCTATGAAATGTGGTATAGTCACACCATCAAAACGTATAACCTTGCATGCAATAATATCGCAGTGTTACGTAAAAGACGCGAAATATAACGACAATGTCCCGACATGCCCATAGCTGGTATCTGGCACGTAAAACAGACAAAAGAACAAACAAACAAACAAATTAAACAAATTCATGAGAATCAAAATGTGCATTCAGTCATTGAACGTGTAATCGGCCAGGCTTGCTCAGTATTACTGTGCATATTATCTCACCTGTTGACCATGGACGTTAAGCGTTTGTAAACCACAGCTGAGGAGATTGTGGTAGCACAGTGATACCAGATAGAGAACAGAACGCAGAAACATTACGAAAACTTGCCCATGCAATAAACAGAGAATTTTCGAGCTTTAAAAATTGAAAATTTTCAACCGAAAAAGTTTGATATCTTTCCTATTTTTGCTCAAAACCCACAATCTATGTTTTGGAGCAAAAATAAGAAAAATAGGTATACCCCTGCATACCCCAGTTTTGCTATAAGAAAGTGGGGTTCAAGCGGGTATACATTACACGGACATGTTTTCGTGATGCATAGAAGCAAGAAATATTGCTGAATTACACGATAGCGCAGCGGTAGGATCCCTGCCCACTCTCATCTACACTCATCTACAATGGAAAGCGTTGCAACTGATATGTAGTTTGAAGCATCGTGACATCGTCAAATAATGTACTAGTGGTAATCTTGGGATTTACGTCCCATCAACAGATAATGCCATGTTTAAGCGGGACCGATGTAAAAGTAAGCAATGTTCAAGGACCAATGCATTCAGAACCAAAGTCCTATCCTAAATGAGAAAAGCAAAATGTCATTTAAGTACTGATACAAAAATGAGCATGTCGTTAGCCGAGTGAGTAAAGGTCGCCACTCCGTAATGAACCTAACTCATTTAAGAAATGAATTTCATTATTCTGATGTTCGGGGAGCTATGAACCACAGCGGGTCGCGTGCAAAGTGAATGAACCCCACTTTGCTAGCGACCCACTGTGGTTAATAGCTCCATGAACATCAGAAAAAATAAACTCATTGCTTATATTTACATTCATTTCCCTCTATCTCTTGTTGAAAATTTATCAACTGGAGGCGATCACATTTACAAGCAAATAGAGAATGTACACACAAGGTGTGTTGAAACACCGGAATGGCATCGATGACGTCATGACGTCTACAACGTCCAAGCACAATGGTGAGAGCGATGTTTTTATTGATGTCAGGTTTGATCTTGTGACGTCGCGTGACACGATGCTGTTTATGGAACTATGAATCGCATTTCAGTTCTATAGATTCATTAAGACTTTGAATCAGAAATGTAAATATACATATATACATGTATATGAATACGCACATAAAAAGCGCAAACAGCACAATAGTGGACACCAGAACATGAAATAAATCGAGACTCAACACAAGTATTGAGATAATATGAACAATTGAACCACAAGAGAAGTACGGTCTTGGAATATAAAGCAAATTGAACTACAGTACAAGTAATGCATAGGAACGGTCGGTACTATTAATATCATCCAAACGTCTTAAGGCGAAACTCAGGCTAGAACTTTTTTCCAGCTAAAGGGAAGAAATATGTTTATCTAAGTTGAGGTTTTCATTCCAATCGACATTTTTTTCTAGTCATGCTGAGACAGAATCATAGGTCTCTGAGGAATTCGATCTCGGACACGCTACCGACCGAGCAGCAATGGCACCCGTACCCACAAATGTAAGAGAAAGTAAGCGTACTATAGAATGTGTTGACGCGTACGACATGAACAAGTGCCATTCCGTATAACTTTTAGAATTGTCAACAAAACATGTGTCGGACGGAGGAAGTATTGATTTCGGATGCGCCTTGGTCGAATTGGACACTTCACTGACTATTGCATGGAATAGAAGCGCTATACTAGGTATTTGTCAGGATGTTGACACACACATTATTTTATAACAAACATTGCCTGGATACTCTATGGTGCAATAACATATCATATTTTATGTGCTTTGGTACAGTCATGTTTTAAATTCATATGCTTAATGTGCCTTTAAAAGTCTCACAGTAATATTTTGTTTTAATATTTTAAACATACCTGTAATATTTTTAATTATTGCTTTACTATGCATGTTTGTAAATATATGTATATATGTTTTAGAGGGACACATGGTAGACTAGCTTATTTCAGCTAATTGTGCTCTCCTTTTTAAATAATGTATAAATAAATAAACACATGTGGTAAGAGAAATGAACTTGAGAAAATAAGAATAGTTGCCGTTTAATCATTATCAGCAACGGATTCAAACTTGGATTAAGTTGAAAATGTCTATTGAAAGCAGTTAATAAATATTCGAAACTAGCTTAATCAATGTCATCGGAGCTAAGATGATTAGAATTCTGCCAGCCAAGTGAAATAAGAAAATGGAAATCGAACAGTTGTCATTTCTTTATTCTTATTCTGCATGAACGCCAGGGATAAACTGTCGAATGAATTTCAGATAAATACATTGATCCGCAAGCCAACTTTTAAAATAGTTCGCTACTGTTTTTGCTCATCTTGTGATTTTATATTAATAACAAAGTCATTTATAAAGCTATGTATCAGTACCCAAGAATTGATAATAATCAGTTAAAATCATTTTTTTTGCCAGCGCTAACTCAATTCTTCTTTTAGTTTGATTATCTAGCTAGCTCAAACTAAAACAACGATTGGTTTTCCGACTTTACGATATAATACATGTAAAATTAGAAGCCAGAGGAAGAATTGATATAATAAGAATTAAAATTTCTACCCAGATACGAGGCGGAAACACAGAGCCACTCACGACATCAAAAATGACAACACACATATAGAGCAAGATCACAATGTCTTTCTAAACAAGGTAGTTATCCGGAAAATTACAAAGGTAACACAACGGGACAGACAAAATAAACAGAAAATGACCATGTTTAAAGAATAAAAAGTCTTAGTAAATCTTAGTGAAAATAGAAAGACAAAAATCCAAACGGGAAACAGACAGAATAAAAATTAATTACAGCAGCAAAATCCCCTTGGAGCGGCTATTAACATATTATTTTGGAGATATCAAATCGACATGAATCGATTAATGTAAACTAAACGTCGTTTGAAATAACTGCAATGAGAGATGTTAAAAAAGCAGTGTTCGGCTTGCGATATGTTTCATGGTATAAGTACCTGGTTGTTGGTTTGGTTTTTTCCCACCTCGGTTTTTGGAGTGGGAATCTTTTTCTGATTGCGCCTTTTCCTGATCTTTGCCTACTTGTACCTTTTTAGAATTTATAGGCATTAACATATCGGTGTATTGTAGTTTCAATGTTGTATTCCTCTAGTAAAATAATAAACGTTTTTCATTAGGTTCTCCTTTCAGCAGCGGTAGAAGAGAATTTTGGTACTGTTATATATTTTGTATGAAATGGATCTAGCTCATCTTTCTGAGTAATATTATACCATCGTAGTCGATCAGATTATTCAACTGTTATTTACCAAAGTTCCTTGATTAATCACTTCCTTCGCAATCATATGAGCCTGTGCGTGAGAAAACCAACAATTTGGGTCTATGACCTAGTCCAAAACAAATCAGGCTGAACAGTCACAGGATAAAGCTAGAAGCTACAAACTTTGGGTATAAGTAGAAGAGGAATTGTAATATCCGTGAAGTGAAAACAAAGACGCTGATCAGCAAAATGTTGGTTTTCTCATGCAAAAGCTAACAGTGTCTGAGGAGACATTAACAAATCAAATCAACAGTTTGTAAGATTATACATAGGCAGGATGTGCCCGTCGGTGTTTCGTGATACCTTGGAATGACTTGCCGAAAATAAAATATCAGCGAAGACAGCAACTAAATGTAAAGCTTTGTTATTTTATATATTTTTGGACACACATAACTTAAAATATGAACGAATTAGTTGTTAAATCGCTTAGATTCATAAATGGTTCATGTGTTCAGTGGAATATAAATAGATCAGTGGAAACAACTGTAAAGTCGAAAATCGTTTTTTTTTTCTACGTTTATTAAAACTGTGTCTCGTTAGTTTTTCAACGTTTATTAAAACTGTGTCTGCAATTGTATGTTTTCCTGCAATCATACGATCAACACCAAATATAACGCAGCTACAAAAAAGAACAAAATCCAAAATCGACATAAATTTAAAGGCAACCAATGCAAAGCTGTCACGGATATGAAGTTGATTTTTTTAACTCGAGATTTACGTGCCTTTCAAGATTTTTTCAGCTCATATGGGACGGGCCAATGTGGGCGAAAACGGGAGAACCCCGAGAAAAAAACAACTGGCACACCCGCAAGCAGAACTTGGCTTGTCTCACATGTGGCCAGTGCGGGGCTCGAACCCACATCAGTCACAGCGGTGAGAAGAGACAGCGCCCTTAACCGCTCGACCACGGGGGTCGCCTGGTACGAAGTGGAGCGAGTTCACGAAGTGAAACGGAGTGCTGGTTAGCTAGCTGATGTGATTATACAGATTACATGATTGTCTTCTTAAGTTTTTACCTTTTACTTGGTACAGTCTTTGCTGTAAATGGTTCTCTAAATTCGTTACTGGCATTGCTAAATAACACTATATTTTTTAAAGAAATATTTGTAGCACCGACACTGCTATATCATATTAAAGTCGATTACGTCGGTAGGTCAGCACATCCTTTCATTACGAAAACTTGCCCATGCAATATACAGTGATTTTTTAAGTTGTAAAAAATCAAAATTTTAATAAGAAATATTTTTATATTTTTCTTATTTTTGCTCAAAACATAAATCGTTTGTACACGTTAGAACCGCCTCGCTGAGGCGGTTCTAACGAGCACCCACAATCTATGTTTTGGAGCAAAATAAGACATGGGATACCCCTGCAAAACCCATCCGGTTTTTCTATATACAGTAAAAGTTGGGTTTAATGGTGTATACATTACACGGACATGCTTTCCTGATGGTTGTGTGTTGTGACCTTACTTTTTCTTAGTTTCTGCGACAATGAGATCATTCCGACAAATGGCGCTTGCATCAGGAAAAACTGTCCGCGTAATGTATACCCCGCTCCGAAATCCCACTTTTATTTAGAAAAACTGGAGTTTGCAGGTGTATACCTTTGCAGGTGTATACATATGTTTCTTATTTTTGATCCTAAACATATGATGTAGGTGCTCGTTATAATGTTAAAATATCACATTTATTCTTATGAGGTGTTCGATTTTTATACCTTGAAAAACTCTCCTCTAGACTGCATGGGCAATAGGTCTGATTAACCATTTTTTGAGAATTTCTCAATCAATTCAACGTCCCTTTCAAGATTATTTCAGTTCAAATGAGACGGGCCAATCGGTAGGTGGGGCGAAAAAGGGAGAACGCCGAGAATAACTACCTGGCGCACCCGCAAGCAGAACATGGCTTGTCTCACATGTGACCCGTGTGAGGCACAGAACCCACACCAGACACAACGGTGAGATGATCGACTGGTTAAGCTCGGTAATGTAATGAAATATCAGCGCTGTTAACGACTCCGACACGGGGGCGCCCTTTTATCCCAAGGAAAGATAATAGAATTATATTGCTTTACAAAGGTCTAAAAGGCAGAGCAGAAATACCCTCGGATGACCTTATCCCCCAAAATAGGCGATGTAGGAATCAAAATACCTCGGCATTTCAGATTATCATACCTTTAGCAAGTACAAATGCATATTTACATATCCAAATACATCAACAGAGGCAGTATAGCCTGACTAGATGTTAACGAAGACTATTTGACGTAAGATGATTGTGTATCCAAATTTACTTCTCTTGTGAGAGCTTGGGACTAATCCCCTCCATTCAAGTCCCACCCCGTGGCGTGGTGTTTTCATTTTGACGTTTCACCAGTAAACTATTCTTATTCTGATTCTTTTGAGAACTACCTGGTCCATCAAATTAACGTATATCCATACCTGATAGTGGATATTTGCTGAGGCTAGACCTATTTCTCTTTAGAAGATAGAACATTTATTTTGGTAGAGGCAGTTGTCTTGGTAAACATTCCCAGTGCATTTTAAATTTGAGGAAACATAACACTGTAAAACCCCTTAGATATACATCCAATAAAGGAGAGTTCCATTAAGTTAAGGATATAATTTATAAATGGAAATACTCATTTTTATGAGACAAAGAATGTTGTTCCCTAATTTGTTTGAAAATGTCACATTATTTTTAGGTGTGTTTCGTGGCAGATCGTAGCTCTAGTTAAAATTGATGAGTAGTTTCGGGTCATTATATGGCAGAAAAATCTATATAACATAAAATAATAGGTTTGAGGTGAATCATTATTTTCTTTAAATGTCTATTCTAAAGGACGTGCCCATGTATTCGCCTATAACAACTCATTTAAAATGTTTCCAGTGTAACTTGACACATACGTTTCATCTCTTAATTAGCTTCAGGTACTTTAGGAATGCCCTGTTTCAAGATATTTTCAAATAGCAAGTATAAGGTATTTAGACCAAATACGTCTAATTAAATACATAAAGGAAATGCCAAGGTAACAACTTAACCACAAAGTTCCGTAAACAACAAACATGGTGAAAGTATGTGGGATGCCCAGTCGATTTAATAGCATATCATTCTTGCATTTTGCCTACTTTACTTTGGAAACACTTCGACAGAAAGTGTATAACATAAGGTTTAGAAGGAACATCCAGGAATGGGCATTTATCATGAGACGGAAATGAGAATGAAATAAGTCTTATTGCTTTCAAATGGTCTTATTCATAATACATTTCCGATTCCTATTATGCAATGCAATTCACTGGTCAGAATCTACTGCTGCCTGTCTGTTTCCTCGAGCATCAACCACGTACTGTAAGCATTTGTATTTGTCTGGAAACTGATGACCGTTGGATTTGTGTTACTTACCATGAAATGCCGTGTTTATATGTCAAATAGTCCGTGATCGGCCCCTGAGAAAGTGGCGCCAGTAACAAATTCATGCAAAAAAGATATTTGGCTGTTTTGACTGACTTACGGCTTGAAGTCATATCGCTAAAAAGAAAATGGCCCGAAAGTACACACTCTGACAAAGTTCACGAGGAAAGTCACAGCCTTTACACTCACGACAAGAGCAGTTCCGGATGATATAATGATAATAATAAAAAACTCAGATCCTTAGGTTAAAGAGCAGTGCACATATGAATGAGAAAGGGGATGGGCCAAACCGCGGTTTCCCTGTAAAACCGGTTTAAACCCCCCAGTAATTTTATATTACTGATCGTTCCAAGGCGATACTTCTGCTGTGGTTCTTAATGTTTTGTGTTTTGGAGTCGAATTTTTGCGCTGTTTGAGCCTTATGTATGTTTTCATATTTAAATTCAGTTCAGGTAACTTAGTGGCCCCCTATTGGGAAATAGCTGCTCACTCGGCTTACTATATGTTTTCCTTGTATAAGTTCCTAATTATCTTTTTAGTTTTCTCCCAACCCTCGGTTTATGGAGTGGGAATTCCTTTCTAATTGCATCATTTCCTGATAATTGCCTACTTCTATAAGTTTGTTACTATAACTCTCTACAATCAGCTTATTTAATGGAGCCTACACTTAAGTATTAGACTGGTAGTTTTTTGGATTGTTTGTCCATTTGTCATACGACGACAAAGTATTGTACGTCTTTCGATAATAAAAGTCGCTGTAGATAATTGAGAAAATGTATGCCGTTTTTTGTTTAAGTATGTATGGAAAGAAATTGCACATCAACCGCTTCAGACATCAACGCTACGAAGATGAGAGCCACAATTACATTGAAAGAAGCATTATGTAATCACTCTCATACAATATACATGTACACATGTTTTTCAGCTGTATATCAATTCATCTGGAATCATATTTATGCTCAAATAAGTGCCCACAATCTATCTTTCGGAACAAAAATAGGACAATGAATACCCCTACAAACCCCAGTATATAGGGGTTTAAGAGGGTATACTTTTCATGGACATGATTAAGAGAACTTCTGCAGAAGCAGAAGAGCTTCTTATTCGCATCATCGCATTCGCCAACATGTCGTTTTGTCGAAAATTAATGTGTAAAGGAAACTAAAGAGGGATTGCTCTTTGGAATTCGATTGCTTACGGGTACGTTTATCTGTAAATAAGACAGAAACTCATTTAAAATTTAAAACTAGTTTGTCTGTAAGAACCCGTGTTTCAAATAATGGAATGGTATACACATGCATGTTAGATCAGCGTTATTCTAGAACTGGAACATACCTTTGAACCACTTGGCAAATAATCACCTATGCAGATGCCCTCCATTCCTCTTTGTATTTAAACTTGAAGATAGTCATGTTCAATTACTATTTTCACATATTTATACATTTAGATCGCTTTAGTGTTTGCCACGTGTGTCTGTCACAACCGCCATGTCGGTACTGCTTGGGAACATCTTCTCTTTGGATTCTGTTTGTTTCATAGTTTGGTGTCATTTGTACATTTGCTGTTTGCTCATTTTGTTTGCGTATTCATATAGATATTATTTAGTTAACTGGGTGGCCATCTTAGAGAAAAGCTGCTCACTCCGCCTTTGGTGGGTTTTCTTTGAATGTGTACCTAATTGTATTTTTCCCACGTTGTTTAAGGATATGATTTTGCTTCTCATTGCAACAGACCGTGTTCATTGCTTTATTGTAACGTTTTATTTGATGTAGCTTTATTCTTGTAAGACCTAGACTAGTCACGTATAAGAAGATAACCGTACATTTCTTCCTGTTGTACTTTGTATACGAAATCCAAGACATATCGATTCCAATTAAAGATGTAATATTCATGAAATCAAATAACTAACCAAACTTCTTTCATTTATCACATAAAGTTGTGTTTAATGTCTATTTCTTCAGATGACAGAATGGTATATTAGATTATAGATTGCTCACACTAACAAACTATATATTATCTATTATGAAATACCGAATTAATCATAACCTGATATTTAGTTCCCTAGCATCGAGTGCCCATGTCATAGACGTTTTGTTACTGATCGTTCCAAGTCGATACTTCTATGGTGGTTCTTTTTGTTTTACACTGTATGTCTTGGTGTTTAATATTTTTGTGCTGTTGGCGCCTTATGTATGTTTTCATATTTTTAGTTAAGTTAAGGTAACTGATTGGCCACCTATTTGGAAAATAGCTGCTCATTCGGCTTACGAAATGTTTTCATGGTATAGGTACCTGATTGTTAGTTTGTTTTTTTCCCTCCTCGGGTTGTTGGAGTGGGAATCTTTGGTGATTGCGCCTTTTTTTGATCTTTGCCTACTTGTACCTTCCGATATAAATTAGAGTGTGTATGTGCCAGGACCCAGTCTGTGCCTGATTTCCCTTTTTCTTTGCGCTTAATGACACGAACGAAAGTGAACAACGTTTTTCATAAGTTTAGTAATTGTATATACTTAGAGGAACTAGAAACTTATTTTTTGTTCTTTAGATAGTTCCTGCTTTGAACCAATAGAAAAGTTTTGTTTCTTGATATAAAATCTGCAATTTTACGAGAGCTGTAAACATAGTATTACGCCAGTTTGTATGAGTCGATAAATTAAATTGAAAGTCGAATTCATGTTATAAGATACTGTGAGACAGTGTATGAAACTTCAAATAAAAATTGGTTTTGGTCAATTAAAAATTCTGGTGAGGTGCTCAGTAAATTGAAGTGTAGAGGGTTCCGTGCGACAAGCTTGTCCACATATGATTTTTCTACTCTGTATACAACATTACCACATAATCTAATTAAAGAAAAACTTCTGGATTTGATAGAGTGGACCTTCAAAAGGGCATTAAAAAACTATGGTTCACTTTATTTGGCATGTAATGACAGAAAGGCTTTTTTCACTTCCTCTGACCAAAGTCGGTATACACTTTGGTCATGTCAGAATGTATGCGACGCCTTATCCTATCTCCTTGATAATATTTATATTAGATTTGGGACCAAGTTATACAGACAAATTGTTGGAATTCCGATGGGTACAAATTGCGCACCTCTCGTAGCTGATTTATTTTTATACTGCTACGAAAGAGATTTCATGGATTCTCTTAACCATGATAATCAAGCTGATGTTATCGAGGCTTTTAATTCCACATCTAGGTACCTCGATGACCTTTTGAACATTGACAACCCTTATTTTGAAGGTATGGTCAATCAAATTTATCCACTTGAACTTCAGTTGAACAAAGCCAATATCTCAGATACTGAAGCCCCCTTTTTAGATCTACATCTTTCTGTTGCAAATGGATTTGTTTCTTCTAAAATTTATGATAAGCGCGATGACTTTGATTTTGATATAGTAAATTTTCCTTTTTTGGATGGTGACGTTCCTCGTCGTGCTTCTTATGGTGTATACATTTCGCAACTTATTAGGTTTGCTAGAGTCTGCAATCATGTTACAGACTTCAACGCTCGAAATAAATGTTTAACGGCAAAACTTCTCCAACAGGGCTATCGGTATCATAAACTTCGAAAAACATTTTCTAAATTTTATCGTAGACACTATGAATTGATTTCCAAATATAATGTTGGGTTAAAGACGCTTTTAAGTGAGGGCCTTTCGGAACCTGAATTTTATGGTGACTTGGTTTACAAATTTAAGAAACTCAAAGGAATTAATGATTTTTCTTTTCAGTTCAGAAAAATCATAACACGTTACAGACGTATAGGTTATAACTTGAATGTTATGCGACAGTCTGCATGCTTAGTTTTTAACCCAATCATGGTTGATAACTATGCTGCCTTCTTTAATTGCACGCCGGTGGGTCGGGTGTCAGACTCTATGATGGCCCCGACATAAAGCTATTCATTTTAGTTGGTTGGGGCCGGAGCTTCTTGTCTGTTGCTTGGCCCACCGGGGTCCTACTGGTGTTTTTCTTTTGCTCCGGAGTTAGTAGGCTATTCGGCGCCCAGGGATCTCCATCGTCGGGCAGCTTACTCAGTCTGTGAGTCCTGGTTTTTGATTCATCAGGATGTTCATCATGATTTATTTGTTTGTTCTTGATGATTCATTGACTAGTTAGAGATTCACCACGAGGACCGAATAACTAACTAAATGTTATGAACCACTGCAGAAGCTGAGGGTGAGGTTATGGCCATGTAAAACCGGTTTAAGCCCCCCAGTTATTTATAACTGACCGTTCCAAGGCGGTACTACTGTAGTGGTTCACACTTATCATAGTTATTCCGATTACGAGTTTCATGTTGCATGGCTTTGTGGCCACCCGATTATAATTTGGCTGTTCACTTAGCCCTCTGCATTTTACTTGTTCTGTCCAAGCTAGCACTGTGACCACCTAATACCTTCAATAGCTGCTCACCCTGCTTTCCGTTATTCATGTTAAACGTTGGTATCTATGTTTAGTATTTTCTTAATATGATTTTTCTTATTTCTTGTATATCACTGAACCACTGCGGAAGCTGAGGGTGAGGTTATGGCCATGTAAAATCGGTTTAAGCCCGCCAGTAACTTTGTGTTACTGATCGTTCCAAGTCGATACTTCTGTGGTGGTTCTTTTTGTTTTATGTTTTGGTGTATAAAAAATTTTTGTGCTGTTGGCGCCTTATGTATGTTTCCATATTTTTAGTTAAGTTAAGGTAACTGAGTGGCCACCTATTGGGAAATAGCTGCTCATTCGGCTTACGATATGTTTCATGGTATATGTACCTGATTGTTAGTTTGGTTTTTTCCCACCTCGGTTTTTGGAGTGGGAATCTTTTTCTGATTGCGCCTTTTCCTGATCTTTGCCTACTTGGGTTAAAGACGCTTTTAAGTGAGGGCCTTTCGGAACCTGAATTTTATGGTGACTTGGTTTACAAATTTAAGAAACTTAAAGGTATTAATGATTTTTCTTTTCAGTTCAGAAAAATCATAACACGTTACAAACGTATAGGTTATAACTTGAATGTTATGCGACAGTCTGCATGCTTAGTTTTTAACCCAATCATGGTTGATAACTATGCTGCCTTCTTTAATTGCTCGCCGGTGGGTCGGGCGTCAGACTCTATGATGGCCCCGACATAAAGCTATTCATTTTAGTTGGTTGGGGCCGGAGCTTCTTGTCTGTTGCTTGGCCCACCGGGGTCCAACTGGTGTTTTTCTTTTGCTCCGGAGTTAGTAGGTTATTCGGCGCCCAGGGATCTCCATCGTCGGGCAGCTTACTCAGTCTGTGAGTCCTGGTTTTTGATTCATCAGGATGTTTATCATGATTTATTTGTTTGTTCTTGATGATTCATTGACTAGTTAGAGATTCACCACGAGGACCGAATAACTAACTAAATGTTAAGAACCACTGCAGAAGCTGAGGGTGAGGTTATGGCCATGTAAAACCGGTTTAAGCCCGCCAGTAACTTTGTGTTACTGATCGTTCCAAGTCGATACTTCTGTGGTGGTTCTTTTTGTTTTATGTCTTGGTGTTTAAAAATTTGTTTTGTGCTGTTGGCGCCTTATGTATGTTTTCATATTTTTAGTTAAGTTAAGGTAACTGAGTGGCCACCTATTGGGAAAATAGCTGCCCATTCGGCTTACGATTGTTTCATGGTATAAGTACCTGGTTGTTGGTTTGGTTTTTTCCCACCTCGGTTTTTGGAGTGGGAATCTTTTTCTGATTGCGCCTTTTCCTGATCTTTGCCTACTTGTACCTTTTTGTACCTTTTCACTGACCAGAACATGTTGAATGACAAAGCTGGACACACGTATGTTCGATATATATCAGTTCAACCTTTACCATTTCTCGAGGAAATGTGTCCCGAAACGTATGTTACGAGCGTATTTGTACAAACCAAGCTTCATTAGTTATTCTACCTTACGATCCTCCGTTTGACACATATATTATCTGTATATTGTCAATACATATAAACCAATAATCAAAGTAGCTCGAACAATGTCTTTGCTCCGCTTCTATACATGTACGAGAACCACTGGCCCCTTCTTAGCAAAGTTCGAAATGTGATATACATTGAATAAATGAAGAAGCAACAAATATAATCTATTTGGCCGGTAGCAGAGCACTGTAGCTATGGACCCTTTATTTTTGAGACACGAATATGATTGCAAATGTGAGAAAGAAGTGCGTAAACATGACGCCTGACCTTGCTTGAGTAATAATACTTAAGATATAAAGTTTTTTCATCATAATTGACTGAAAATTGAAGTACGTGTTAACACTTCGAGTGCTTTGCTAGAACTGATGCGCTATTCTTATCATACCACGAGGCTCGCCTCTACGAGACACCTGATTGGTCATCCCTATGTGATACATTCCATAACGACGACAAACAACTTTTACCGTATAGACACTTCTCAAAGGCATAACTTTTCCGCTAAACTTCGTAACGCGGAAAAGTGATAAATATATATACTTGCAAATCAACAACGTTAATCATGTGCTTAATTTGTTAAAGAAATGTGATCGAGAGCTCGATTAACAAAGAAGTATACTCCCAAGTATGTAAATCATCGTATTTTGGCACTTATGTATTTATTAGTAAGTTTTTCATGGTTGAAAAACTGACTTCCAACACACTGCTATCATTTACTTCAAACACTGACATTGATCACGAAACAAGACATTACTAGTGAACCAAAGCAAAGCACATTATGTATTCAGTGAAAATGAATGATTCTCGTTAACAGAATATAATACCGTGTAGCGATTTGCCTAGATGTGATTAAAGAGTTTGCGGAAATGTTCGTCTTGCTATAACGATAATGGTAAAATGTTTATGATTAAGTCGATAATGTTCTTCAGCCTGTCTAAAGTACCCTGTCTGCAACTAAGATTTTCATTATTCTTGTTTATGGTGCTCTTGCTTGCTCCACGTCCGATTTTATATAGTAAATGTGCGATATCCTGGTAAAGTTCATCTACGGGACATAATTCTGAATACAGCATGAATGATGAATTGCTCACCTTTTAATATATTGTGACGTCATTTATGCATAGCAACGACGTCATGTATTGAGTGTATCTATGTCAGCCATTACTGTGCAGAAGTGTATATATATTGTATTGTCAATAAGTAATTAAAATAAAACTGAGATCCTGAGCATTGAACATATTAATGAGAAAGAAACTGAGGCATTACGTGGTTTCGACTGCTGAAACGTATTCAGTAACCCTATAGATTTGGCGACAAGGAACCAAAGAAAAATATTGCAATTTTGCATCTTTCAATAATTTAAAGTAGTCGATCCGAAGACTATTATATTCCAAACAGGACCAAATATATTAAACGTTGCCTAGAAAATGAATCGAAACCGATAATAATTTTCTGATTTCTCAGAATACCCTCACTGATCCCAAAAAATCAAAAAGAAAATATAATCTGCACTATGTTTGATGTACAGGGATACGTTTTAGGACCGCCACACGGCACAACACCAGCTGTCTTATTATTGGCACTTGTGTTGTCAATTAAACCTTATAATTGTCACTTGGTGTTGTGTTTAAGAGATACAAAGATTAACAAATGGTAGCAGAGCAAAAATCTAATCTTGAGTTAAAATGGCGTTTCTCAGCTGCTTGAAGAAGGCGGGTGACATTTGGTCTCCATTTTTCGGAGCTGATTTACCACCTTTTGAGAACTGACTTGTCCATCAAGTAACCGTATAGCCATACATTATAGTGGATAAGAGCGTAGGTCAGACCCATTTCACTTTAGAAGATAAAATGTTTATTTCATGAGAGACAGATTTCTTGGCACACATCCCCACATCATTTCAAATTTGAGGATACATAATCCTGTTAACATCTTCAAACGTACACCCAAAATAATAATAAAAAAAAACTCCTTCAGCTTAGGGATACAATATACTTAAGTGGAAAAACCCATTTGTATTTCGACAAAAATATGTTCCCCAGTGTGTTAAATTTCTGAGAAAATATCACATAATTTCTTAGAAGTACATTTTTTTCAGATCGTAGCTTTGGTTACAATTGATAAGTAGTATCTGGTCAGTTAATGGCCGAACAATTTATATAACATAAACTAATTCGTTTGAGGTGAATCATTATTTTCTTTGTATTTCTAGTCTTGAGGATTTTTCTCCAATTATTTGCCCGTGTATATGCCCATGACCAGTAATATTGCATATAAAATGTTTCCAGAAAAAAATACGTTTTTCCTCTTAATTAGCTGCAGATAATTTAGGAGCGTCCTGCCATAAGACATTTTCAAATAACAAGTACAATGTATTAAGACCGTAAACGTCTAATTAAGCACAGGATGAAAATGTCAAGGTAAAAAAGTAACCACAAACCTGTTAACAACAAACAGGATGAACGTATGAAGAATGTACAATCGCGTTAATATCATATAAAATTAATTGTTAGAACCTTTGGAAGCAGTAAAACATTCAAAGCGAGAAGATTGGCCATATTGTACAATTTCGGGTAATGAACCTTCATCAGTGACCCTTAACAAAACTGGCAGCGAAAGCTAGACATTTTGCTGCAATTTCAAGAATTTACAGGTGCAGTCTAAATCAAAGACTCATATTCCCAAAGGATAGCATTCCAGCAGTTTGCATACTTTACTTGGGATATTGAAGTGATAGCTTTTGATCAGAAAAAGCGGCAAAAGTTTGAAAAAAGTATTTATATTATTGTCATTTTCTTCAGAATGTTACATGATGCAACGGAAACCAAAGGCAAACTGGTTTACAAAGTGCTGACATTGGTATTGGAGCCTTCGTCTCAGTGGGTCTTATACTAACATGACAGCCTATGTAGATAAGATAGTCACTTCCGACAAAATCCAAATAGACGTTTATAACATTGGGTCCAGAAGGTTTATTCGCGATAAAAATTTAGACTGAGAACCTTTGAGAGCAGCGAACATATAGGAAAATGAGAAAAGGGGTGGGCCATACCGCGGTTTCGGCTACTCAAGTCTCAATTGTGACCCTTTAGATTCAGCATCATGGAGCAAAGAGAATTAATTTAAATTTGCAATTTTCAAAAGGACAGTCAAAACAAAGACTAGTATTATCAAACTGGGGCCAGATATATTAACTGGTGGTTAGAAAATATACCTAAACCGATCATAAATTTCTGATTTCTCAAAATATCTTCCCTGATCTGAAAGGATTAAAAGGAAAATTTAGTCAACACTATGCATAATGTACGGGGAGACTTTTTAGGGCTGCCACCTTCACAAAACCAGCTGCAGTAATAGCAAATAAAATTAAAACTGAGATCCTTTAAGAGCAGTGACAATATTAATGAGAAAAGGGGTGGGTCATGCCGAGGTTTAGACTACTGAAGCATCATCAGTGACACTTTCGGTTTGGCATCATGGAGCCAAAGATAATTGCTTTAAACTTGCAACTTACAAAAAGGTGCAAGTAGGCAAAGATCAGGAAAAGGCGCAATCAGAAAAAGATTCCCACACAAAAAAAAACCGAGGTGGGAAAAAACTAAATTAACACTCAGGTATTTATATGAAAACATACGGTAAGCCGAATGAGCAGCTATATTCCCAATAGGTGATCACTCAGTAACTTAAAGGTACAAGTAGGCGTCTAAGAAGCAGAATTGCATAGCTAAGCAGAAATGCCTAGCTTGACGTCTATCTCCAGTAAGGTAAGTTATCTCCAGATTAGGAAAAAGCGCAATCAGAAAAAGATTCCCACGCCAAAATCCGAGGTGGGAAAAAACAAACTAACAATCAGGTACTTATACCATGAAAACATATCGTAAGCCGAATGAGCAGCTATTTTCCCAATAGGTGGCCACTCAGTTACCTAAACTTAACTAAACAATATGAAAACATACATAAGGCGCCAACAGCACAGAAATTTTAAACACCAAGACATAAAACAAAAAGAACCACCACAGAA
Source organism: Rugalucina vietnamica (assembly GCA_964017185.1). Lineage (NCBI taxonomy): Eukaryota > Metazoa > Mollusca > Bivalvia > Lucinida > Lucinidae > Rugalucina > Rugalucina vietnamica. The sequence goes on along the minus strand of OZ024874.1, from coordinate 60,289,510 downwards.
GTATCGCCTTGGAACGATCAGTAACACAAAGTTAGTGGCGAGCTAAAACCGGTTATACATGGCCATAACCTCACACTCAGCTTCTGCAGAGGTTCATAACATTTAGTTAGTTCTTCTGTCCTCGTGGTGAATCACTTACTAGTCAATGACTCATCAAGAACAAACAAACAAATCACGATAAACATCCTGATGAATCAAAAAACAGTACTCACAAATTGAGTAAGCTGCCCGACGATGGAGATCCCTGGGCGCCGAATAACCTACTACCTCCGGAGAAAAAGAAAAACACCAGTTGGACCCCGGTGGTCCAAGCAACAGGCAAGAAGCTCCGGTCCCAACCATTTAAAATGAATAGCTTTAAATCGGGGCCATCATAGAGTCTGACGCCCGACCCACCGGCGTGCAATTAAAAAAGGCAGCATAGTTATCAACCATGATTGGGATAAAAGCTAAGCATGCAGACTGTCGCATAACACTCAAGTTATAACCTAATCGTCTGCAACGTGTTATGATTTTTCTGAACAGAAAAGAACAATCAATACTACATATAAGTTTCATAAATTTGTAAACCAAGTCACCATAAAATTCAGGTTCCGAAAGGCCCTCACTTAAAAGCGTCTTTAACCCAACATTATATTTGGAAATCAATTCATAGTGTACACAGTATACGATAAAATTTAGAAAAGGTTTTTCGAAGTTTATGCTACCGATAACCCTGTTGGAGAAGTTTGGCCGTTAAACATTTATTTCGAGCGTTGAAGTCTGTAACATGATTGCAGACTCTAGCAAACATAATAAGTGCGAAATGTATACACCATAGGAAACACGACGAAGAACGTCACCATCCAAAAACGGAAAATTTACTATATCAAAATCAAAGTCGTCGCGCTTATCATCAATTTTAGAAGAAACAAATCCATTTGAAACAGAAAGATGTAGATCTAAAAAGGGGGCTTTGGTATCTGAGATATTGGCTTTGTTCAACTGTAGTTCAGGTGGATAGATTTTGATTGATCATACCTTCAAAATAAGGGCTGTCAATGTTCAAAAGGTCATCGAGGTACCTAGAAGTGGAATTAAAAGCCTCGATAACATCAGCTTGATTATCATGGTTGAGAGAATCCATGAAATCTCTTTCGTAGCAGTATAAAAATAAATCAGCTACGAGAGGAGTGCAATTTGTACCCATTGGAATTCCAACAATTTGTCTGTACAACTTGGTCTCAAATCTAATATAAATGTTATCCAGGAGATAGGATAAGGCGTCGAACACATTCTGACATGACCAAAGAGTATATCGACTTTGGTCAGAGGAAGTGAAAAAAAAAGCCTTTCTGTCATTTCATGCCAAATAAAGTGAACCATAGTTTTTAAATGCCCTTTTGAAGGTCCACTCTATCTAATCCAGAAGTTTTTCTTTAATTAGATTATGTGGTAATGTTGTATACAGATATGTGGACAAGCTCGTCGCACGGAACTCTCTAAACTTCAATTTACTGAGCACCTCGCCAGAATTTTTTATTGACCAAAACCAATTTTTATTTGAAGTCTCATACACTGTCTCACAGTATTTTATAACATGAGATTTGATAGCAGTAAGACAGGAAGTTAATAATTTAGAAAGTTCAGAAGTAGTACAAGAGCTAGAACTTGCAATGAATCTAGCTTTGTATGGTCTTTTGTGAAGCTTAGGTAACCAAAACATCGTAGGAAGTAAACTTAACTGAAAATATGAAAACATACATACGGCGCCAACAACACAAAAAATGTAAACACCAAGACAAAAAACAATAAGAACCACCACAAACGTATCGTCTTGGCACGATCAGTAATATCAAATTACTGGCGGGCTTAGATCAATTTTACAGGAACCTAACATCACCCTCAGCTTCTGCAGAGGTTCACAACATTTAATTAGTGGTTCGGTCTTCGTGGTGAATCTCGAACTCAGTAGGAGCGCCAAGAGCGAAAAAGCGGTAATTGTATTTTATTTTGAAGCGTTACTCGACGTCAAGTAGTCCCTAACCAAAATGGCGGCCGAATTGACGTCGAAATTTCCACTAAAATACAGCGCTGAAAGAAGGCATAATAATAATACACGGACTAAATCAAAGCTCGATCCGCCAACTACGATTTTTTGTCAAATCAAAATCGAAACACATGTCACGTGACAAATCACTGGGGCGACGTATATAAATAAATACCGAAAGGGGTGAAAGACTTCCGTGTTTATGTCGCATTTAGTTGGTCTAAGTTATTTTGCAAACCCACAACGTGTCATCGCAGATTCGGCTAATTTTTGCATTAAATGTTCATTAAACCCTATTCCGTGTCACGGCTTTGTAAAATTGCTGGAGAAGACCTGATAATCGTAAAATTGACATCTGATTGATGGCATATTTTCGGAATCGATTTTCCATTTACACAGCAGTCGTGTACTGCTGACAGCTTCAGCATATAAACATGTGCTGGTCATTTGTTTTGTAATTTGCAGTAAAATGGTGCAAACAAGGAAATGAAATAGATTTTTGTGGATTTAACGTATAATTACTGTTTTATTTAAATAAATTGGTGCATGTTCTGCTGTTTTAAACCATTCATTCAGTGAGAGAGGGATAATAATTGACATCAGTCTCAGAACCATGAATTCTAATTTCTAGTGGATTTACTTACACCGACAGCCCCTGGCCACAGCCACAAGAAAAGAATTACCAGGTTTGTTCGAGATGTAAATTATGCACCAGTCATTTGTATGCATGCCCCCATTCCGGGTAATTGGAAATGGGGTTGTGTGTGTGTGTGTGTGTGTGTGTGTGTGTGTGTGTGTGTTTGGGGGGGGGTGGATTTGACATTGTCAAGCATCCCCTGCTGCAGGAACATTGAGTTGACAAAATCATGGTCATTGGCCCCCGTGGTTGAGAATGCTGAATTTGATCCCCGCATTTAATCACTTTGTCAGGGCACAAGTTTGCTTGTGGGCGTACGTGCCAGGTGGTTCTTTCATTTTTGCCCCACCTACTGATTAGCCAGAAATAATCTTGAAAGGGGCGTAAAACTCAGAAAAACAATCATTGCCATTTCCCATGTAGTATTGCAGTCTGGAATGTTTTCTCTTACTTTGCCATATCTATTTGAGCCGTGTCATGAGAAAATCAAAGTTTTGCAATATGTGCGAGAAAAAAGTCTCAGATCAGCTGTACAGTAACTGCACAACTGATCAGTGCCCTTGTTTTTGCTACATGCATAGAACAATTGCACTTCTTATTCATGTTTCCAAGCTTCTAGCTTCTGTGACTGTACAGGCCAGTTTGTGTCAGTACTCCCGAGAACCAGTTTTTCTCATGTTGCGGCTCAAGTGCCCCCTATTTAATATGCATACCCATGGTATCCCCTCCCCCGTCCAGAGACAACTACTGCGACTGAGAACAATTGAACAATTAACACGGATGAAATAAATATTAACAGTCACAGAAGTCTGCATAAACACAGTCACAGCTTCGTTTTGGGAACAACTATGATCAAAAGATCATTTTGATCCATAAAAAGTTGTTCCCAGCCAGGTATCTATACATGCAATTATTAAAACCTGATGTCGTATGAAAATTGATTTTATCTGTGTTGGTTGTTCTCTGTTGCCTCTATTGTCTCTGATCGTCTGTAATCAAAAAACCTTAAAGTTGGACAAAATTGAAATTCTAGCAAATCTTTGTAATTTTAAGTTTTTGGAACTTGGGTATACTTTTCAATTTTGTTTTGATTTGGTGCATTTTAAAGAAAAGTAACCAAAGTCTGACTTTTTTCCAAGGAAAATAGTTACTTCCCTTGCTCTGCACCAGTCATTTGTAACCTCTGCTCCCCCACCTATGGGGAAGTGTGGGGATTATGACTTTTCAGCTTTCATTGCCCCACCCCCACTCAGAAACAAATGCTGGGGCCCAGCCTATAGATGCAAAAGTCCAGAGTATCCCACCATGGATTATCCGCCTTGGTTGTACTTAGTAGTGTTGGTTGTCTCTGGATGCTTTGCAAATTGAAGTTGCACATCTTCTGGTGGTGCAGCTGATCTACCCTTCAATTTTACATTCTTTTAATATAATTGAGCCATGTCATTAGAAAACCAACAATGTGGCTTTTTAACACGTCCAACACAAACCGAGCTGTACAAGCACAGAAGATGGCTAGAGGCTGGAAATTTTTTAATTTAGAAAGCAGAGGAAGTGTACTATTAAAGGGGCTGATCAGCTTCGCAATTACTACGAAGCTGGTCTGCGCCTTTGTTTATGCATATGCAAAATGTTGGTTTTATCATGACACCGCTCATTTAAATTAAACAGCAGTCATAAATGCATGTACCTAACAGAGAAACGTTATATGTATTATAACCACCATGCATCTATATTATTTTTCAGAATCTTGTGCCATGCAGGACAGAGAAAAATATCAAGTGGAATCTAAAGTCCATGATTTTAATGACCAAATCTGTGAAAGACAGTAAAATTGTGACCTGCCAGGATTAATGTTATAATAAACAATGGTGAGGAAATTCGTGGCTGGATGTTGAAAGGTCAAAGAGTACATGCCCACAATGTACACAATTACTTTTATAGTGTACTAAGATTACATGTAGGATTAAACAGCGGATTCTCAGTCAGTTGTGGACTCTGTGAAAGACATCTCAGTTCTCGAGCAGATTATCTGTCAATAGCATGACAGTGATGTTTTATGGACAGATGAGGCAAGAAAATGAAAAGTATTTACTTTGTTCATGTAATGCATTCAGGATGATCATCAAATGTATTGTCTTTTAAACATTACATATGTGTCTTTTATTTCTTTCTAAGTACATGTACAAGGAAATGGTGTTTGACTCATTTTCCCATCTCTGTTTTTGGAGTGAGACTTTTGTTCTGATTGTGCCATTTCATCATCATTCACATGGCTTTAATACTTTTACCTTTTTCAAGCCTTGATATTTTAGATTAACCGTATTCGTTCTAATAACCACACATGCTCCAATAAGCGCACACCCTCTCCGTTTCCGAAAAATATGTGTGTAAGTGCACACTGCTCTAATAGCATATTTATATTTTACCGCAATTTTACACATTTATATTTTATTAACGACATTAAAGCATAACCTAAAATGATCAAACGTTATTTTGTAATGACTGGTACACTTTAATTTCATCAATTTATGTGTTCTGGTCGTTCCTAGTTTGTGCTAATTAGAACAATATTTTGTAACCATAACTTTAAGTTATTTTGATAAATTAAGCACACAGTGCGCTAATTAGAACAAAACGGTAGAATGTTTTTGTTTGTTTTGTGTCTAAATGTCCCAGAAAATGCCATCATCATGTTGAGACATCCCAGTAAACAGCTATGATTATATTGGGACATGGCCGGACTTCTACCGAGAAAAAATTCTGGTTTATATGTTGCAGGGCTGTTTTACTTCAATAACATTCCTTTGTGGGTTGATTTAACCACTAAGCTACTCAGTCGGTCAGCAACACACTTGGCAAGCATTAAGTGCCTTCTCACTTGTCACAGCCCTAGTGGGTGGGACAAAAACAAATGTATATAAAAAAGTAAGCAATGGCAAGGAACCAATGCATGTTATATGTATATCAGAAGTTCCAACAGACAATTTTATTTTAAAGAAAATCCACATGGTAATGGGGTACACAATGAATACATTGGCTGGGCCTCTTTGTTAGCTCACCTAAGCCTTTAGGCTCACATGATGAGCTTATTGTATACCCGTGATCTGTTGTCTCTTTGTCCATCTACAATTTTAATGACATTTAATTCTCCGAAACAGTTATGCAGACGAAGCTGCCATCCCGAAAAAGATTTTACAAAGCTGTGACATGTTACCTCAGATCTTAATGATGAAGTGTGAATATGAAAAAGATTTTCAAACTTTTGCCCAGCATGGGTGTCAAAACTGGAGAAAGTCTTATATTCCTAAAAAAAAAGGATTCAGATTGAACACATTCTACAGATTATTTTTGTTTTAATTTTTAGTTTTCTGTTAATTTGATGCTAGAAAGTAATATTTTCAGAAATAAATAAATTGTGTCATTACATTTTAAGAGAACAGCTCGCTTCTAAATGTTTCCAGTTGTTAAGAACTCTGAATGTATTGGAAAAGACTTGCTTGTGATTTTTTTTTCAAGTGTCATAAGCCAGAATCTTTTCCATGAAGCCGTCATTTTGTCTCCAAGGATTTACAGTCTCCAAAAGTGTTTTTGCAAAGATGCAAAGTGTCATCTCGGATTTTGATGATAAAGCCTGAATACAAAGGAGAAATCCCAAATTTTTGTCTGGCATAACTGGAGAAAGTCTTATATTCCTGAAATAAACCTGGCAAGCTGTCACTTTGATTTCGGTTGCCTTTTAAAGAGAACAGAAAGTTTCCTTTTCTGAAGAAAAAAAAATTTCATCACATTCTAAAATAAAAACTTGCTTCTACATTTTTTATTGCCTAGAATAAATATTTTGGTGAAGATTTGCTTTTGATTTCTTGCAATTTTCATAAAGTGTCATGTTGTCAAAAAGCCACCATTTTGTCTCCAGTCCTTGAAAGTTTTTTTGCATAGCCACAATGTGTCATCACAGATTTTGATGAAAAAGCCTGAATACAAAGAGGAAATTCCAAATTTTTGTCTGGCATAGGTGCCAATCTCGGAGAATGTCTTATATTCCTGATATTAGCAATTTAAAATCAGCCTAGGCAGGCTGTCACACAGTTTTTTGGTTGCATTTCAGAGACAATGTGTGATTTTCTGAAATAAATAAAAGTTGTCACCTTATTCTGATATAAAAACTGGTTTCTGCACTATTTTTGCTTTTGATATATGTATATTGGTAAAGATTTGATTTTGATTTCTTGCAATTTAAGCACCATTTATAAAGTGTCATAAGCCACTGCATTCTTGTCAAGAAGCCGCCATCTTGTCTCCAATGATTTTCAGTCCCCAAAAGTTATTTTGCAAAGCCACAACGTGTCATCACAGATTTTGATGAAAAAGCCTGAATACAAAGAAGAAATTCCAAATTTTTGTCTGGCATAGGTGCCAAAGCTGGAGAAAGTCTTGTATTCCTAATATTAGCAATTTAAAATCAGCCTAGGCAGGCTGTCACACAGTTTTTTGGTTGCATTTCAGACATCGTGTGATTTTCTGAAATAAATAAAAGGTGTCACCTTATTCTAATATAAAAACTGGTTTCTGCACTATTTTTACTTATGATAAATTTACTGGTAAAGATTTGATTTTGATTTCTTGCAATTTAAGCAACATTTATAAAGTGTCATAAGCCACTGCATTCTTGTCAAGAAGCCGCCATCTTGTCTCCAATGACTTTTAGTCCCCAAAAGTTATTTTGCAAAGCCACAACGTGTCATCACAGATTTTGATGATACAGCCTGAATACAAAGAAGAAATTCCAAATTTTTGTCTGGCATAGGTGCCAAAGCTGGAGAAAGTCTTATATTCCTGAAATAAACGATTCAAATTGGGTGTGTATCGGCAGCGCCGATCGCGTAGCGAGAAACGTCTGTTTACATTTTTACAATGCACAGTATGTGTAGTTTGTACAATAATGAGGCGGATCTAGCTGTTGTCAAAATGGGCTGCGAGTTTGGTTAAGATTGTTTGTGTTTTTATCGTGTACGAACGGGTTAAATTAGGGTACTGATCGTCGATTCATTTTGAATCAGCTAGATTTCGAACGTTTTTTGGTTGCTATGCTTTTAAAAATATTACTACTCCCTAGCTTGGCGTTTCTACTGACTAGTCAATGAATCATCATGGACAAACAAATTAATTATGATAATTCCATGGTGGATCAAAAACGAGTACTCACATATTGAGTAAGCTGCCCGACGATGGAGATCCCTGGGCGTCCAATAACTTACTAGAAAAACACCAGTTGAACTCCGGTTGGCAAAGCTCCGGCCCCAACCAACTAAAATGAATAGCTTTATGTCGGGGCAACCATAGAGTCTGACGCCCGACACCGGCGTGCAATTAAAGAAGGCAGCATAGTTATCAACCATCAACCCCCTTACACCCCACTTATCACGTATACCTATTTTCTTTTTTTCATCAATTACATATTATGTGGGTACTCGTTACAACCGCCTCGGCGAGACGGTTCTAAGGTGTACTCACAATCAATGTTTTGAGCAAAATTGTTAAAAATATAAAAAAAAAATTCCAAAGAAATTTCCAATTTTTGCTTTCGAAAAATAGCTGCTCATTCGGCTTACGATATGTTTCATGGTATAAGTACCTGATTGTTAGTTTGGTTTTTTCCCACCTCGGCTTTTTCTGATTGCGCCTTTTCCTGATCTTTGCCTACTTGTACCTTTCTATATATTGTATGGGAAAGTTTTCGTAATGAATGACATTTGATCGAAGATATTTAATTCTGTACAGTAGCTATGATTTAATAGGCGGTTTATTTTTATTACATGCATGTCAGGATAAACACGAGCCATCAACACGACAGGCATATACCGGCCGTAACCTTTTCTTTGCGAAGCAAGCACACTATCTTTCTGACCACTGCGGCCATTCTTATTAAATATTTGTACCTTAGTCGTCCGCCAGCATTACTCGGTAAGCTGTTAACGTACTAACCGCAATCACATATTAAGATTATGGCTCAATATAAATAACAAATAATTTGCCCACTCGTACATGTATACTGGTACGTATTATATCGATACTACCTGTAGTTGGAAAGAATTTGCATGAAAAGTTATTCTCCATGAACAACCACAACGCCGTTTAAATCATGAACTTATGGGATGGCCTAAATTGATGCCCTTTCGCCCTCATCCATGCATGGTACAAACATACAAATTTAGTCAACAATAATAAAAGAAATCACCGTTGACTGATGTGGCATAGTTGTAGAGTGGGGAAGACAGAATCACCAGAAGGTGTGTTTCAGCATACACGTGTACTTGTGTCGTATTCTCTTATAAACACAAAGATAACACTGCTCCTTAAAGTATTGCGCCGTAAAGTATTGTTTGTTTGTTTGAATTGATGCTATACGTCCCAGTCAACAGTAATGGCCATAACGGGACGTTATCTCTATTTTATGGGAATTTTACCCAACATTAGGATGTCATGACACTCAAAATGTGCTTCATAAATAAAACCATCCAACTAAGCCAATAAGGCTTGGCTAAATCACATAAATTTAAATGCAAAGAATTTTTGCCCGCAAAGATAAACTAAATTGCACTATGAAAAATTGCATGGTTTCCATGACAACTATTAACACGATTCTTGATGACGGGTATACTTACAAACATATCATATCGCCACTGTTGCTCGTCCTAGACCACTGAGCATGGTCTCGTTGTTAAGCTAAGACATATTCCTTTTATCCTGTGGTAAGTAATTTGCATATTCATGAATTTTAATGAAAACATTGAAAATGGTTTAAAATCCATAAATAAATAATTTTCAGGCCAAAACCATCATTATGACAATATTATTGTACTAGTAATATATCATGTGACAAATATATTGATGTTGTGGACCTATTTGATAGTTTTATCTCATTTGCAATTTCATGAATATTAATTACTGGGGGCATGATATAAAATCATATTGTTTCCGCGCCCATCCATTGTGTGATTCTTAAGAATTGGATTGACTTAAAAATACCAATATCCTACCAATAGCATGCACTAGAATACTATGATTGATCTGATAGAAGTACTTTGACATAACGATTTAATGGTAATCCTAATATTTAAATCTTTGAATTTGCATATTCATGAATATTAATGAAAATGGGAGGAAAATCGTGGAAAAAATATGGGGTGTACATACAAAATCACTTGTACATGGGCTGTAAATAAACCTAGGACAGTGAAAATGGTATCAAATGAATGCTAAGGTATTGTACTATCCCTTTGAAGTGTGATATAAGAAAAATTTGATTTTCAGTTCATGTATATTAAAGAAAACTTATGAAATTGGGAGAAAAATATAGAAAAGGTTAAACAGATACACCTTCAAATACACTTGTATCTTGGCAACCAAAAGCATCAAAGTCCTGAAAATGGAATCAAATGGTTGCTAGGGCAATATTATACCATCCATACTGTAATAGATAACTTATTTGAGTTTCATTTTCATGAATATTTATAAAATCTTTAGGAATTGGGGTAAAATGCAGAAAAATTAGGAGGTAGACATTTAGACACATGTATCTTGGCTACTGAAGGACCTAAAGGGCCGAAGTTGAAATCAAATGATTGCTATGACGATGTTCTATAACCATATTATCTGATTTTTTAGGCATCTAGTATTTTTGTATTTTTGTTGTATGGATATTAATGAGATCTTTGAAATTCGAGAACGAAGGGGGTATACCAACAAAGTTGCTTATATCTCCACTACTAATACCTTTAGAGGGGTGAAAATGGTACCCGTAGAATGCTAGGACAATATAGTCTGATAAGTAAACAGTATCTGATTAAAAACCATGCAGGCTGATAGATAAAACATCTTATTAAAAGCCATGAATGTTAAGAAAAATTGTACAAAATACATAAAATTGAAGGTTGTGTGCAAACGAAATCGCTTGTATTTTGGTTGCGAACAAATATCCTTTATAAATCTGAACATATGACACTGATAGATTGTACGTTTTCTAGCAATAATTTGATGCCACTTAGAATACTGTTTAAAGTTCAGATATATGCAATTGTATTGGTAAACCCCATTTCATTTTCCGGCCATTTTCTCTTATTTATAAAGATCTCATTAACATTCATACAACAAACATGTCAGATAAAGCAAATAGCAGATTACATGGTTATAGAACAATGCCTAAGCAATCATTTGATACTAATTTCAGCTCTCTAGGTCTATCAGTAACCACGATATGTGTGTTTTACGTGTATACCGCCTTATGCTTTCAGCATTTTATCCCAATTCCTAAACATGCTATTAATATTCATGAAAATAAAAATCTCATGACTTTTAAATTGTAGTATAGGATGGAATAATATTGCCTCAATAACCATTTGATACATTATTCAGCACTTTAAGGCTTTGGGCTGCCAAGATACAAGCCATTTACCCCTTTAATTTATCCATTTTTCTGTTATGTTTTTAAAGATTTCATTAATATATATGAAATTACAAATCCGATTATTCTTATATCATATTTCAGAGTGATAATAAATTGCCACATCATTCATTTGGTATCTTTTTCAGCATCCTAGGTTCATTAATAACCTGGGCACAGGTGTTTTTGTATGTATACCCCTTTTTTCCACGATTTTCTCCATATGATTTTTATTAATATTCATGAATATATGTAAATTCAATGCTCAATTTCAATAATTAGTTATAAAGGTTAAATTGCTATGTCAATGAATTACTATCAGACCAATCATAGTATTCTAAAGTATGCTTTTGGTGGGACATGGGTATTTTTGTATGTTCATCCCATTCTATAAAATCACACTGAGGGTGGTTGTGGAAACAATGTGATGTTTTCATCATGCGAATGTGTTCATTGTTGAAGACAACTTTTTATGGCATTTAATTGGCCCATTTGACCAAACTGGCAGCCATGAAAATTTGTCCTAAAATGCAAGAACGATCATATAACGCACCAAAAACCTTTCAATGGCAATATTTTTTTTCTAGGTTTTAGCCCCTACTTTTGACATTTCTATTAATTTTCATGAATATGCTAATTAGATGAGTTTCATATTGATCCATGACATCAACATATTTGTCATATATGCCATTACTGGTGCAATAACAAGTTGTCATAACGATAGCTTCGGTCTGACATTGTTTATTTGTAGCTTTTATTTGTGTATTTTAAAACCATTTCCAGCCATATTTAATGTTTTCATTAAAATTCATGAATTTGCAAATTAGATAATCTACATTACTTACCAAAGGATCTAAAGTCTATATCTATGCTTTACAGTGAGACCAGGTGCAGTGGTCTAGGACTTGTTACAATGGAAATATGATCACTTTTGTAGGCACAAGTAGAAAAGCCAACACCCCTGTACCCTCCGCACCCCACCTCAGCCTTTTAACTTTTGAGATTTTTTTATTCACTGAAGACCTTCTAATCATTATAAAAGGTTATTTTTATTATTTTGTAGCAGTTTGAAACCCTAAACATATATCAGTTTGCAGCCATTGATGTTTTTCTTAATTTTGGCGGCCATCTTGGAAATATACAAATTAGATGGTGAAGGAGCCATTTTTCAGCTTGCCAACATTGGTTTTTGGATTCAGCATACCCGAAAACCCCTAAATATGATCTCAAACCCTTTTCCTCACAAAATGCCTGTACCTTCATAACGAAGTGTCTTTTCTCATTTTCTGTCTTAACTAATATGTATGGATAGTTTGACTAAACCACATTTCCTGGGCAGACTCAGCGGTTAACCAGTAACCGGATGGTCGGTCAGTAGATTAGAAGCTTTGCCTGGAGGCACAAGCAGCCCATCTAATTCATCAAGACCCCAACGGGCGGGGGCGAAATATAAAATCAAACAAATAGAAAATGCCGACCGTGGAGCGAACATTGACATATGACCTCTTCACAACTTACGGCTTTGTACATCACCTAATTAAAACATGAATGTACATTTCCATGTTTTTTATTGACAAAAAATGAGTGTACCCTTTCCTGCTCTCTACGCAAACGTTAAGATTAAGCGCAAAATAGCTTTCGTAATCGCAATATTATCGTTTTATATTTGTTTAGTTTCGGATATTTTAACATGCAATTTCTACATGGAGTCCGAGTCGGAATTTCAAACGTTGATTGTTTCTTTGGTTCGTTGTAATCTAACATGATCGAATGGTTTTCTAAGGATATGATAAAAGCCCGCTTCCACTACAAGGATCCCTACATTCGATGTACGGCGCTCTAGCATTACCAAAAATTGCCCATGCGATATACAGAGAGCGTCACCCTCGTAAAATATTGTATAAATATATCAATTAATTAACTTCAGAGATTTTTTCAGCTGCAAACTTTGATAAATTTCATAGTAGGAAATAAATGGTAGTTTTGATATTTATGCTTTAAACATTGATTATAGGCACACGTTAGAACCGCCTCGAAGAGGCGGTTCTAACAAATATCCATAAATTATGTTTTGAGTTTTACTATGATTACCTGAGCCGCGACGTCAGAAAACCGGCCTGCAGGGCTCCCGACCTGAGTTCTGACACAAACCAGCCTGTACAGTCGCTGAAGATAGATAGAAACCTGGAATTTCCGATTTAAGAAGAAGGGGAACAACACTATCCGAGTAGCAGAAGCAAAGGCGCTGATCACTTCTTTCTATTTAGAATATTTAAAAGGATTATGAAAAAATAGCTCAAAGGTAAAATCGATTTTCATAATCGTGCACAATATTTCTCCGAGAAACTCCGCGAATAGGTATATCTGGACTTACCTGTTTTCACCGGTAAATATCTGCGGTCGCGGTGAAATTTCTCGGTGTTTCTCGGAGAAATCGGCATGCATGAAACGCGAAATATGTTAATGAAAAGAGAAATTTACCGTTCTTTCTCCGAGAAAAAAAACTTAGTTTCCTCCGAGAAACGAGAAATATGTTGTTTTTTCTTTACCGGGACTGTATTTCTTTCAATTGGTCTTATTCATCAAATATTTCCAATTCGTTCTACACTGTATGTAACGCCATTTCTTGGTCAAAATCTATTGCTTTTTGTCTTTTTCCTTTTCGCTAGCATCACATCTGTACTGTAAGCATCTGGGTTTGTCTGGTGTAATTTAGGATCAAGTGGCAGAAAAGCAGTGTCCGATTTGTGTGACGTACCATGGATGTCAATTATTCAGTGTTCTACTCATGAGAAAGTAGCACCAGCAACAAATTCATGCAAAACAAGATGTATCGCCATGTGACTGACTCACATACAGATTAAACCAGTTTAAATGATTATATCTAAAAGAAACGAAACGGTCATATCGCCAAATAGAAAATGAACCGAAAGGACAAAATTCTGACTCTATAATAAATGTCATGTTCATGAGGAAAGTCAAAACCTTTTTACAGACAAGACAACATCAATTCTGGATGATATAAATTTGTCACTAAAACTTTATACATAAGCTTATTAAATGGACCCTACAATAAAGTATAAGTTTTGTAGCTTTTTGGATTGTATGTCCGTTTGACATATTAAGGGCAAAGGATTCTACGTATTTCGATAAAAAGAACGCTGTAGATAATTTTGGAAAAATAATAAACACACTGTATGGCGATTCCTGATTCAATATGTTTTAAACGAAATGACACATCAACTTCAGACGACAGCGTTACGAAGACAAGAGTCACAATTACATATAAAAGTGTTTATTAATGAAAATTGTTGATATTTAAGATGTACCTTTGCTGGTCTCGTCAAATTATTCGTCTTGTTCAATCAGTTATTTTCATTTATCTGGTCTCTTGAAAAATGCAGCTTAAGGTAAAGATTAAGAAAACTATTACAGGAGGGGGTCTCATTCGCATAATCGAATGTGCAAACGTCGTTTTGTCGAAAAGCAATGTTACAAGGCGATTCAAAAGACGTTTGGTTGCTGAAGGGTACCTTTTCTGTAAATAAGACAGAAACGCATTTAAACATTAAAACAAATTTGCCTGTAAGAGCCCATGTTTAAAGTAATAAAATGGTATACAAATCATGTTCGATCAGACTTATTCTATAACTAGCCAAATAATTACGTATGCAGATAAAAAAATGCGCAATTTTCGCCGTGTCTGCCATAGTAACCAACCTGATTAATGCTGTATGTAATGGATAAATAATACTCGGTTATAATAACATAATGGGTATCTGTCACAACCGACATGCCGGCACCGCTTGCATGAACATCTGCTGTTTGGGTTCTATTTGTTTCATAGTGTGGTGTCATCTTATGCTGTTTGCTCTTTGGACGTGTGCATTCATATAAATATTATTAAAGATTATTAAGTTAAGTTGTGGTAACTGAGAGACGACCTTAGGGAAAAGCTGCCCACTTCGCTTTAGGCATTTTCTCTTTGAATCAGTCTTTGTATTATTCCCACCTGGGTTTTTAAGATTGTGTTTTGCTTCTGATTGCACCCGATCCTGTTCATTGCTTTTTTTGTTTTTCTTTTCTTTATTTCGATTCTGTGGCTCTTTTCTTGCACTTAATACTAGACTGGTCACGTATTAGAAATAAATGTATATTTCCCTCTTAGACTATCATTCTTTGTATACGGAATCCAAGACATATCGATTCCAATTAAAGATGTAATATTCATGAAATCAAAGAACTGACCGAAACTCTTTCATTTATCACAGAAAGTTGTGTTTTCTAATTCTTCAGATGACAGAATGATATATTGGATTATAGATTGCTCACACTAACAGACTATATGCTATCTATTATGAAATACCGAATTAATCATAACCTGATATGTATTTCCCCAGAATTGATTGTCCATACCATAGACTCCGATATAAAGTAAAGTGTATCATTATCTGTTCCCAATCTTTGCTTGTTTTCCTTTTTTCTTTGTGCTTTATGACACGTATGAACTTGAACTATTTTGCTTTAATGAGTTTGGTAATTTTATATACTGAGAGGAGCTAGAAACTTAAATCTTGTCCTTAGAGAGATCATGCTTTAAACCAATCTCAACGTTTTGTTCCTTGATATAAAAGTTGCTTACAGAGAAAACAATTGCTTTTTTATTTACATGTACATCAGCGAAATAGGATCTAATCATGGTTTTACAGGCGCTTTGGTATGAAAACGACAAAATGGCGTAGCTCAATTCCATTTGACAGAATGCAATTTTAAACGAAAAAAAAAAGGAAGAAGAAGTTAAACACTAGTACTGTCATAATTAAAATATACCAAGTAGTTACTTTCAAAATAAATAAGAAATAATAATAAAAACAATAAGTACTGTTGAAGACATATTTAATAATAAGTATCTTGTTCCTCACAGTATATCTACTTTTATTTCCTCTTTTAAAAATACAGACTGACGTTAAGCTTAAATCGAGATTAATAACAGATATGATTAGTTGACCTAAAATGGCAGGATGTAATTTGAAAGAAAGCGTTACATAGAAAAAAAAGAAAAGAACTATTTAGCGAACATATCCGTATTATGAAAATTCCCGTACACCCAATTTTTATATTGTGAAAATATGTGTTTTTCTTATTTCTGTATAAATCATAAACTGTGGATTCTTAGATACACCGCCTGATTGACGCGATTCTAACGTAAACCGACAAGCTATGGTTTGAGCAAAAATAAGAAACATCACGAAAACATGTCCGTGTAATGTATAACACATTGAACCCCACTTTTATACAGCAAAACTGGGGTATAGAGGGGCATACTTAATTTTCTTATTTTTTACCCAAAACACACATTGTGGGTACTCCTTAGAACCGCCGTGCCAAGGCGGTTCTATCGTGTACCCGCGATCTATGTTTAGAGCAAAAAGACAACAACATTTTCTACAACTTTCAAAATCTCTATATATTGCATGGGCAAGTTCTCGTAATGCAGCTACTTTTTATATATATAGAATAGACGTGTTGTCATATAATTAGTGTCAGTCTAGAAAGCTGTAAAAGCAGCGATTTTTTCACTGAATATGTTGACTCGTATTCTTCATAGAAATCCTACTTGCCTATTTAATACTTTAAACGCTACTTCACACAAGTCAACGTCTTGAGATAAGCATACAATCTAAATGCCACTAGTAGAGCTGTTTATGATAGCAATACCTATGAACAGGAAACAAAATGCTATTGGGAATCCGATACATCTAGATACATCTGTCCACAAAAATAACACACTTAAGATTCATTACGAAAACTTGCCCGTGCAAAATACAGAGATTTTAAAAGTTGTAAAAATTGAAAAGGGGGTGTTACAATTGTGCCCACGCATGGATTTTCTTTAAATTTTACACATAAGTAGGTCATCATATATGAGCTACGAAAATGTATATATTGAATTAAATAATTAATTATAGGACTCAGGAGACAACCTTGGCTCACTCCCACAATGACATGATACCTACCATCATCTTTCTGTGTCCTACAATTTAAGTTTTATAATTTTCTAAGATTTGTCAAGTGGATTGGCTCGAGAACATCCCAGGCATTATACGTATACCGTATAATCATTTTACAGAAGTATTAAATTGATTTACTGATTAAATAATTATAAAAGTTCTCAATTTTTTCTCGAAAATCTACAAAAAATACCAAATTCAATGATAAATATGTGCCAGTCTTTGTCCAGATACCATATTTGCATAAAAACATGCCATATATATCCTCTTGATATGAGCAAAATTTCATGATAATTCAAAGCCGGTAACATTGTCATTTTTTACATTGTATACATGTATATCACTTTTCATAATTTTAACAAAATGTTGAAATTGCTCCAAAACATCGCAAAAAGGTTTTGGATTATGACCATAATGCACATTTCTGACACATATTGTGCTAAGGCAATCCTGAATGGCATACAAGTAGTAACATTTATGTAACTGTGTGGTCACCTGTTGGGAAATAGCCGTTCTCTTGTCAAACTGTACATTCTCTTTTGTTCAAGTAACTATTTTTGCTTGTTTTCCACGTGGGATATTAGGTTGAACCTTGGTTCTAATTGCAGCAGCTCCTGGCCATTGCTTACTTTTGCCAAAAAGATGTTATTCATGATGGTTTTCTACCATCTGTTTTTCACACTTGACTGTTTTCTTTAGGTTTAGAACGATATAAAGTAATTCTAAAACAGCAGTGAGTCCAAATGGCTTACAGTTTGCCTTCAGTTGAATCAATGCTATTCTAATGAGGAAACCAGAGGACCAATGGTCCTGAGAACGCTCACCTGAAGCCTGATCCTGGAGTATTAAGTCATCATGAAATGACCTTGACCTTGAATACTCACACACCTTTATTGAATTCATAAGTTGTCTGCATCTGCAAAGATTCAGGTCTCAGGCTGCAATAGTTTCCAAACCCAGTGATTTCTGAGAAAACTACAATTTTAATTTTGATATTCAAATGACCTTGGGTCAAGGTCAAGAAATGACCTTGGCCATCATTAATTACTTACCTTCATTGACTCCATCAGTTGTCTGCATCTAGCAACTTTCAGGTCTCAGACTGCAACAGTTTCCAAAATATCCATTGTTTTCGCCTTTTCCCATGAAAAAGCCTATGTTTCCAAAATTGACCTTGCCGCAAAATAGGTCAAGGTCATCCTATGGTCAGCATTTGATCAAACTATGATGGGCTGGAGTCAAAAATGCTACATACAAACTTTCGCGAAAATTGGCCTGCCGGTTCTGGAGAAGAAGATTTTTGAGTGGTTTTACCATATATGGGCGTGGCAGCCATCTTGGTCATGTGACCTGGATTTCACGATCAAACTTTCGTCTCCCCTACCCATGGATGCTCCACATAAAATTTCACTTTGATTGGCCCAGCAGTTTCAGAGAAGAAGATCTGTGAAAAGTGTGTATGGACGACAGACTGGCCAAGGTCAAGAGATGACCTTGACCTAAATTAATCATATACCTTCATCTACTCCATTAGTTGTTTGCATCCACCACTTTTCAGGCATCAGGCTGCAATAGTTTTCAAAAAATCCATAGTTTTCACTTTTTCACATGTAAAAGCCTATGTTTCCAAAATTGACCTTGCCGTAAAATAAGTCAAGGTCATCCTAGGGTCATCATTTTATCAAACTATGATGGGCTGGAGTCCCAAATGCTACATACCAAATTTCATGAAAATCGGCCTGCCGGTTCTGGAGAAGAAGATTTTTGAGTGGTTTTTACCATATATGAGCGTGGCGGCCATCTTGGTCATGTGACCTGGATTTCGCGATCAAACTTTCGTCTCCCCTACCCATGGATGCTCCACATAAAATTTCACTTTGATTGGCCCAGCAATTTCAGAGAAGAAGATCTTTGAAAAGTGTGTATGGACGACAGACTGGCCAAGGTCAAGAGATGACCTTGACCTAAATTAATCACATACCTTCATCTACTCCATTAGTTGTTTGCATCTACCACTTTTCAGGCCTCAGGCTGCAATAGTTTTCAAAAAATCCATAGTTTTCACTTTTTCCCATGTAAAAGCCTATGTTTCCAAATTTGACCTTGCCGTAAAATAGGTCAAGGTCATCCAAGGGTCATCATTTTGTCAAACTATGATGGGCTTAAGTCCCCGATGCTACATACCAAGTTTAGAGGAAATCGGCCCACCGGTTCTGGAGAAGAAGATTTTTGAGCGGTTTTTAACATATATGGGCGTGGCGGCCATCTTGGTCATGTGACCTGGATTTCGCGATCAAACTTGAAATGCCACTACCCAAGGAGGCTCCACATAAAATTTCAACTAGATCGGCCAAGCGGTTTCAGAGAAGAAGATTTTTGAAATTGTGGACGACGACGGACGACGACGGACGACGACGGACGGACGCCGGATCATGGCCATCCTATTAGCTCACCTTGTGAGCCTTCGGCTCAGGTGAGCTAATAATAGAGGATGTTTAAATTTGTTTAACTGATAATCATATGTTATGCTTCTCATATAGGAGTGAGACAGGGAGGTCCATGTGGAATTGTCTTGTAGTGACCGTCACAGTTTGAAACAGAATTTGATATTATTATTTCTCACTCTTGGACCAATAGTATTTTATTGTATAAGACACAAGTGGAAGTATAGACAAATGTTCACTGTATATTACTTTAACATACCAATTCCATGTTTTAAGTTTTTTAGAGGGAAAGCTAGAGTACCTCCTATATCGCTTACTGTACCGAAATGTTATAACTTTGATTTTCAACGATCTGATTTTGATCTTTACATGAGATTAAAACAAACATAAATTCTGTAGTCATATGCCATAAGTATTTTAAGCATGTAGCCTTCAGTCAAATGCAACATCACTGCATTACATATGTCACCCACATAAATGCTTGCAAAATAAACATCAAAACAAAATCTCCTATAAAATGTATGCGTTTAGGCTGATTATGAAGTATGTTTCATCGTTAAAGCAAGTCCACTTCCTATATTCACATTCCTATGGATCTTATTCAGCCTATTAAACGTATATTGTATGTTACATACATTACATCATTCAGAACTAAGATATTAAAGATAATATATTCTTGGTAAAAATTAGATTTTATAAAGTAAGTTGTGTCATATCATGACAAACGTCTTGTAGACAAACTAGCTTCGTTTCGTACAAATTTATACAAACATTAATCTTGCATCTTATGTGTTCTTATCGGTTGCACAAGCCTGCAAAAGTACTTAGATAGGGTTTGCATCAAATTAAAACATGATGAATGATGAATAAATGTCAGAAAAATAGATTGGGTTATGAACTTATAATCTTTTCTTGAGATTAATATCGCAGTACATGTATTGTGATGTTCAATGAAATGTAATTTCTTAATTTATAATTTTGTAACATGCTAATTAAAGATGAATGCAATTGAACAGTCCCATGATTTAGCATGTGTATTAACAAGTAACATATAACATCCTTTTAAAATAAGAAAAAAAATCAGTTCTTAAAGATCGTATCATATGAAAATTGTCCACAGTACATGTTTGCGCTAAATGTAACATATGTAACAAATGGAAAGGGTACTGTCTTCTGAATTCAGGAAGATCAATAATATTGCATTTTAAACCCTGCAGTTATACTAATGTGATGTTTAAACACAAAACTTTATTGAACTCTTTAAATTATTTTAAGACTTCCAAACGGTAACTTATGTAACTGGGTAGAAGGTCTATATGTTGGGTTTCATTAAATCATGCTATTATAATATAAATTGCTTATAATAAGCCTACAGTAAAACTCCTACAGTCATAAATAATTTATTTAAGTACTTTGTAATTATTAGTGAACAAGTTAACATTTTGATGAATAAGGGTCATGTGTAATGAATGTAACAAAACACCATGTTACCGGTCCACGATTTTCGTGTAATTTCACGAATATATTCCTAACATATCTGGGCAATTTTTATATTAAAATGGTGTCTTGACAAAGACTGGAACACAGAAATTTTTTAATTTAAATTCTACCTCTGTTAAAATAAGCATGCGAAAATAGGGGTTACATGTACATGAAAATGACTGCTCCGCCACTATCTTGATACCAACAAAGTCATTTATAGTATCAGCAAACTTACCAATGACTACTTTATTTCTGGAAAGCTTCCAACATTTGCTTTATGAATCGTTGGTCACTATAGAAACGTTTAAAGTGGGGTGCCCTTAGCTATCGTGGTGACGTCATATATTACGTCATAATTTGTCAGTGGAATTGAGTTTACAGCAGTCATAACCAAGACAATTAATGCACATAATTTCATAAAATTCCATGCGTGGGCAAACTCCCATGTTAATTTCCCATACCCTGTAACAGGCCCTTTTCATTAGAAAAAAAAAATGATATTTTTCTTATTTTTTACTCAAAACATAGATTGTGGGTACACGTTAGAACCGCCTCACCGAGGCGGTTCTAACGAGTACCCACAATCTATGTTTTGGGTCAAAAATAAGAAAAATAGGTGTACCCCTGCAAACCCCAGTTTTTCTATATAAAAGTGGGGTTTAAGGGGGTATCCATTGCACGGACATGTTTTCCTGATGGGGTTTGCAGAAGTGTTTTATTTATTCATTCATTTATTTTCGAATTGGTTTTAAAAATGGTGACATGGTATTACCCACAATCAATGTTTTGAGCAAAAACACTTTCTATTTATTGCATGTGCCCACAGCGAATGTATTGAGCAAATCTCTTAAAATATCAATATTTTTCGACTAAAACGTTTGAATTATTACAGCTGCGTTGCATGTTTTTGTAATGTTAACAGCTGAAGAAAAATCTCTGTAGTGCATGCGCACAATTTCGTAATGATATGAAATACAAATAGTCAGTCAAAACACAAAATCTCAGTCGGTTAATGACCTACGATGCAAATAACAACTTCGTCACTGACAAAGATATCTTGGTACATTATGAGGAATTAAAAATAAAACAGAGATCCTTTAAGAGCAGTGCACTTATTAATGAGAAAGGGGATGGGCCATACCACGGTTTCGGCTACTGAAGCCTCTTCTGTGATCCTATAAATCTAGCAACATGAAACGAAGGAGAATTACTGTAATTTTGCAACTTTCAACAGGGCAGTCGTTACAAACACTAGTATAATCCAAATGCGGCCAAATATTTTAAATGTTGGTTGGAAAATGAATCTAAACCGATAATAATTTTCTGATTTCTCAGATTACCCCCGCTATTTCATTTCCAAAACCTAACTTTGTATATGTTAATCCTTTGGCTTTGATACTAAGTTTATCACGAAGTGATATTTTGTTGTCTATGGAATGGCGCCAGACAGGTTCAAGACCTTAATATACGACTGTCTAGAAGACTGTATTTGCATTTATGCTCTGCCAAATTATTTGATCTGAAAAAATATTTTATCTTGTCAATTGCTTTGAATACAACAAGCAGTCAAATGACTAAATATCATTATTTTTTCCGTCTAACCTCTTAATAAACATTATCGTTTTGACCGACTAACAAGAGTCACGAATTGTAAAACACAAAAAGTGGGGAACGCAAGTGAATTTTAAAGCAGGAAATGTTCAGGAAATGAAGCAATAAGAGCCAAAGTCCTAAACCTAGGTGGGAAACAATTGATTACAATTATTCAACCCATTCCGAATCAAGTTAATGAAAATTGTTGCGCATGCGCGTATAAATGATTTGAGTATTATAAACTTAGTATTATCTTGAAGCTAATTTAGTTCGCCATCAACTGTAATGGTTTTCATTTTGGATCAAGCACGCGACTGTGACCACTGGAGCATGAAAGTCTATGCATATAATTGAAGTCAAAGCGAACTATTGGAGGTAATCCGAATCATGGGCTACATATCACCACCGATGGGTTTATCCTTCAAATTCTGTGCATGTAGTCATACAGTGAACCTAATGAAATATTCCGAGGACCAAAACACATTTCTTTTTGGCGGCCTTTTCCCATAGCCATGTCTGCTCTACCCAATCCCCACCGAACACACGCTGTTTCATGGGTGATCTGAATAACGCCGGAATATGATGATTGTTGAAGCGCAGATAATTTTATTGTTTACACCTTATTTTATAACATAAAAAGGTACAAGTAGGCAAAGATCAGGAAAAGGCGCAATCAGAAAAAGATTCCCACTCCAAAAACCGAAGTGGGGAACAAAAACAAACTAACAATCAGGTACTTATACCATGAAACACACCGTAAGCCGAATGAGCAGCTATTGTCCCAATAGCTAGAATGTAAAAATATACCTTTAGTTCCAAACATCAAACAATCTTAGTCCTTTGAGGGCATAAATAGACAGTATGCGATTAAACGTGATTCGGAGTAACTACAATGACACCGTTACAAAGTTTCTAATTAAATATGTCGTAATATTCGATTTTAGGACGGGAACTTCATCAAAATGACAGAAAATAATTGGAAAAAATATTAGCAACCAATATCGAAAGATAACTTAAATGGAACCTTTCATTTCGGGAAATTCGGCGAACCGCCTTTGATACCCGTGTGTAAAAAAAAGCTTTTTGCCACCGTGTTTTTGTATTTGAGCCGGGATCCATTGACGTGAACAAGATGTTGACGTCATTATCCACGATTAATGAGCGATGGCATGAAACATGTTTTGTTAAGTTCGTTTTAAAAAAATATTGTTTTATATTTTTGTAAAGTTCTTCTGAAAATTATTTTACAGTCGGGATGCGTAGCCAAGGCGCAATGATATAATCAAAATCGTAGCAACCAAAAACGTTCGAAAATTAAGCCATCCACTTTGAAGCGAGAGACAGTGCCTTAAATAATTCCATTCGTGTGTACCAACAGTCAGAGCACTTACTTAAACAAGTGATCTTAAAATCACGTTCTCGGGTGATTTTTTGGCTCCAAGAGAAGACTGCAATAGCATGAATAAAATGCCTACTTTTTTTGGTTTTATCTTGAATTTCGCGCTGTTTTCCTAATTCTAAGCTATCCGAGGGGTCAATGCAAAGACGCGCCATTCAGTCACATGGTCAGAGGCAGCCAAAGTGTAAGCATCGCAGAGAAAATCGAGAAAAACTGTGAGTTTTATGTGAAATTTTCGTGATTTTCAAGTTCAGTTTTGAAGGATTTCCTATTTTTTGTGAAGACAGCGCCTATTTTTTCTGATAAGTTTGGAGTCTTATTCGTTGAATAGTGAAGAGAAAGTGTGGTGCGCGCATTCAAATAAGTACTGCGCGCAGTGGGTTAAAAGTTGAAGGGTAACCCCAAAAAATCACTCCGCATCGTGATCGGCCATTGATCGGTTTGGCCGATCACTGTTTCAAGTAACACTTTCTCAATGTAATAAAAACCACAAAACTCGATATGGCTTCTATGTTTCTTGGTTTCATCTTAGCTGACAATGCTCGTCATCTCCCTTAACATGTTGGCATTTGCGCCTGGCAGAATGAACAGACAGCACCGTCCCTTTTTCTTATTTACTTAAATCACCTATGCATGTGATTTGATAGATCAAAATAATCACCTGAGGAAGTGATATTTAAGATAATTATTTCAAACAAAGGGAAACAAATCTTATATCTTGTGACTGATTTATAAAAAAAATGTACTGCACAAGGTGATTTTCATAATCACCTGTTTAAGTAAGTGCTCTGACTGACCAAAGACGAAACTGATTTTCATCAAACACGCAGCCCTTTTTAAGCAATGCTATATCTGCCCTATGAAGCTGCTTCGTTGTCATGACAGTTTGTCGGCGCATTGATTCAGGGGATTTTCCTTCGCGAGTCAACTGTCAAAAATGTCAGTAGTGTTAAATCGTTTATTTAACGAGTATTTGATTTTCTCCCGTGTCGAGACCCATATTTTCTGAAAATTCAATCTTTTGTGAGAATATTGATGTATGAATCACGATATGATCGGTGTGAACAAATTTTTGTTCTAAAAAAGAAAATTGGTACTGACGATGAGAATGGCGTTTATGCCCCAAAATTAGGCCCAAATTGGTTGAACTTTTATGAAAAAATGTCAGCATAATCGCTATTAATCCGTCAAATACGGTTCATTTCAACCGATGCTGTATAAAACATTGTCACTTTCATTCAGATTTCAATTTTATCGAGAAATATATGAAAAAAGAAAAGCCAAATTGGAAATTATCGCAGTTTGATACTATTTTTAGAACACAAGTAAAAGCTTTGAGGAAAATATCAATGTTGAAAAAGGTAGCAAAGCTGCTTGAGATTGTCGGTAGATCCTATATAGGGGACAATATGTTAGACTGACACATTTATCATCATTTTCTTTTTATTTTGTACTGAGTTGATAAATATATCTGACTATTACCTTAGGCAAACATATAAATCCAAGCCTCAGGCCATGGAGGTTTTGATTTAACCTCCATGCTCAGGCTCAGGAACTGTGTAATGGCTTGTGAGTTGCTCAATGCCACAACATTTACGGCACTGTCTGTTGTCAATGACCTCAAGGTGATTATGCCCCCTTCTCTGCGATTCTCTATGTACTTATCATTTTTGGAAATGGTTGAGGGACACCAGAGCATAGATATGCTGAATGCTCACCTAGTAAGCCTGAAGGCTCAGATGAGGTAAATATGTTAAGTAACTGCCACACTATTATGACTGATATTGTCCAGTGTTTCTAGAAATCAAGCTTGTGTCATTTCTAATACATGTAGTTTGATTTGTTGTTTTCAGTCTGGTAGTAAACATATGAGGCTGTGTCAAGAATCTCAAATGACCAGTCCAGGCCCTGAGGCTATAAAACGTTTTTCAAGCTCAGCGTAGGTGAGCATAAAATTTCAACTGCTTATAAATGTTGAAATGGTAAAAAAATGGAAAAATTCAGGTTCAAACCTCAAAAACTAGTAACTTATTATGCTAATAAATATTAAAATGCCAACAATTGTTGGCATTTTAACATTTATGAGCAGGATAAATTTTAGTCTCAGCTGAGTTGAGCATGAAAGAAGTTTTATAACCTGGGGCCACCAGTCATACATGTGATGAGTTTAAGATGCATCAGAGATTTTTTTCTTTCATTTGATGGAGGCATTTGAAAAACGTATATAGAATGTAGATTTAAGAAAATCATTGGAAGTATCACATGTATAAAGTATTTCATTTGCGATTTTACAGCTTCAAGATTAATTCAGACATACACACTACTGATCGAACTGTAATGAGTACTGGGTTCAAAAATTTACAGAACATTTCCTCGTATTCTTCAACTTCATGTATGTAGAAACCTTCTCTGTTTGTAAAACCAGGCTATAAGGTGTTGTGTGAATCTGGCTTGGTTGTGGCTTTGATGAATTAATATATGCATGAAACTTCTATGGTTTAAACTTTTAATTCTGTACATACAACATATAACAAGACAAACAAAGCATTATATACAATAATTGCATATTATAACAAGGGATTCAGAAGGAAAACCTCCTTTGTGTGTAGCTCTGCATGTGATCAATGTTTTTGACATAAAACATGCGCAGATCCAGAAAATTTTCTCAGGGGGGTCAAAATTCCCAGAAGGGGTCTGACGGAAAATTTCAACATGGCAAAACTAATAATCTGGCAATTCTAGGGGCCGTCCAGACCCCCTGTCCCCCCTCTGAATATTACGCTCATGTTAAATATCGGTCAATTTCTACAACAACGAAGCTCAGATTTCCATACTTAAACTGGTTCATAAGAAATGACTTCTGGATTTCTGAGTTGGCCATTGTTATAATAAAAACACATTTTCTTTTATTTCTCAAGTCAGCTGTGAGCATGTATACTTTAGGCCTAAAATAACCAGAGGACCAATGGTCCTGTAAACGCTCACCTGAAACCCGAGATATATACCAATAAACTTGTTTGACTAGAATGGTACTATACATGAATATAACCCCAGGGCCGGGTCAGAGCAACCCCTGGAGTCAATTTCTTTTTGAAAACATAAAACTGCAGTCCATTTGCCAATTTACTGCAAGTTTTGCCCTTCAAATGACATTTTAACAATTTTCCCAATTCAAATGCATGGGCGACCTAAGTTGACCTTGCCGTAAAATAGGTCAAGGTCATCCAAGGGTCACGATTTATATAAACTTTGTAGATGTCCCTTTGCCTGATGCTTCATGCCAAGTTTCAAAATCATAGGCCTTCTGGTTCTGGAGAAAAAGAGTTTTAAAGGTTTTTGCTATTTATAGCCATGGCAGCCATCTTGGTCATGTGACCTTGACCATTTATATATACTTTCAATCCCACTTCCTAACAATGCTCCTCATAAAGTTTGGCTTTGATTGGCCAAGCAGTTTCAGAGAAGAAGCTCTTTGAATATCTCTGTAATATACATGTATATTGCCACGGGGTAGGGGCAGACAGATCCCTGGGGTCCAAATTTTTTTCAGAATCATCAATCTTAAAGTCCATTTGCCCATTTCCTGCAAGTTTTTCCCTACAAATGACATTTAAACACTTTTCCCCATTCAAATGCATGAGCGACCTATGTTGACCTTGCCGTAAAATAGGTCAAGGTCATCCCAGGGTCATGATTTATATAAACTTTGTAGAGCTCCAGTCACTGATGCTTCACACCAAGTTTCAAAATCATTGGCCTTCTGGTTCTGGAGAAGAAGATTTTTAAAGGTTTTTTTCTATTTATAGCCATGGCGGCCATCTTGGTCATGTGACCTTGACTATTTATTTAAACTTTCTTACCCCCTTCCCAAGGATGCTCCATATGAAGTTTGGCTTGATTGGCCCAGTAGTTTCAGGGGAGAAGATGTTTCATTAGTATGAAAATATGCATGTATATAGCCCCTGGGCAGGGGCAGACAACCCCCCAGGGGCTAAAATTTTCCATTAACATTAATCTTTTGTCCATTTGCCTATTTCCAGTAAGTTTTACCCATTAAATAGTATTTTACCAATTTTTCCCCTTTTAAATGCATTGGAGACCTAAGTTGACCTTGCCGTAAAATAGGTCAAGGTCATCCTAGGGTCATGATTTATATAAACTATGATGGGCATGCGTCCCCGATGCTACATACCAAGTTTCGTGGGAATCGGCAGACTGGTTCTGGAGAAGAAGATTTTTAAAGGTTTTTGCTATTTATAGCCATGGCGGCCATCTTGGTCATGTGACCTGGACCATTTATATAAACTTTCGTTCCCCCTTCCTAAGGATGCTCCATATGAAGTTTGGCTTTGATTGGCCAAGCGGTTTCAGAGGAGAAGATCTTTGAAATCGTGAACGACGGACAACGGACGGACAGACGACAGACGGACGCCGGAGCATGGGTATACTATAAGCTCACCTGTGAGCCTTCGGCTCAGGTGAGCTAAAAAAGGGAGTGTTAAGGGTGAACTGACCCTACCTAGATTTTTTGGTGAATCCTATTTTTTTTTATCTCAATATTTCTAAGAAATTGAAGAAAACAACAGTATTTATGGTAAATTAATGACTTTCAACAGAAAAAATAATAAGAGAATAAAATAAAATTAATAAATAAATATGCACCTTTATAGTAACCCTACCTTGAGTTTTCCAAGATGTTACCCCAAACAAACAAAAACACTTTTTTACAGGCCGTGTTTATCTCGAGTTCATATATGAGCTGCGTCATGAGAGATTCCATTTTAGCCTAGGTGAAAACAAAGGCGCAGATCAGCTGTGCAGTGATCAGTGGCTTTGTTTCCACTACAGGGATAGTACAATTCCTCTTCTTCCAAAATCCAAAACTTCAAGTCTAAATTAAACCATGATACAATACGAAAACACACCCATGAAGGTTTTAACTGAAAGATGCCGGTTGTTTTTGCTGTAACCTATATTCCTATATTGTGGGTACTACATGTTAGAATGGTCTTGGTGAGGTGGGTCTAACAAGTACCCATAGACAAAAACCTTTGGATCAAACATAAGAAAAATAGCTTAAATAGGTACACCCATGCACACTCCAGTTTTACTATATATATAAAAGTGTGGTATAAATTCCAAGGCAATGTTAGCCTTTTTCTCTACTTTAACAGTTGTTTCTATTGTTTATTTCGCAGTGCAGAATTTTCCTGGGTATTCACATCATGTTGTTGGCCATGTCAAGGGATCACATCACATTCCTTGCATGCCTCAGACCTATGAAAGATAATTGAAATCATGTTTAATAAAGTTGCATGGTATGTAGTAATTCACCAGCCATTTGTATCCACAATCACTATGGTGCCAGGAAAAAGCAGGGCATAAAAGCCAGACTAGAAAAGTAGTAAAATACGAAAGATACAACTACTAGTTCATTTGAATTTAATGTGACTGTATCCTGTCATATCTTCGACACTCATCGGAGGTTATAACCCGGCACATAAGCCCGCTGTGCCCCTATCCCCGGTCACATAGGGGCTGGGGATACAAATGACTGGTGCGTATGGTAACGCATATATTTTTCCCTAGCCCACAAAAACTGTTTGTTTGAACCCTGTTGGAAGCCATTGACCCCACAAATACTGTCCAAAGAGACAGGGAAAATTGATGTTCCCCAAAATTCTCTAATATTTCCTGTTTCCAGAAGTAAATATAAATCAGCATTGACATCAGAATAACATGTCTGTGTAAATAAGTATATCCCTTCAAACCCCACTTTTATATACGGTAATAAAACTTTGGTATGCAGGGGTATGCCTAGTATTTTTCTTATTTTTGCTCCAAAGCAAAGCTCCATTGTGGGTACTCGTTAGAACCGCCTCGCCGTCGTGGTTCTTTGTGCACCCACAATCTCTGTTTTGAGCAAAAATAAGACAAATATTAAAAATTTACCGGTGAAAATTTTCAATCTTAACAACATAAGAAAATGTATGTTACAAGGGCATGTTTTCCTAATGTAACAGCAGAGTACTAACACTGCATACCCACAAGAATAGACTGATAATGATTAATACACAGCTTTTCTTCATTAATACACCACACAGTATGTTAATATGTTAAAAAAAAGCCATAAAACAACACCACACACACACACACACACACACACACACACACACAAGCAAAGACAACAAAAACATAGAACTAGAACCACAACAGAAGCGGCCTTAAAATGTACAGAGAAGCTTAGACCAGATTTTTAATTTCTCATTTCTGCCGTGGTTCATGGTGGTTCACCTGTTCACTCCAATTTATGCACAAGACATTTATAGCCACTGCTCCGCCACCTACGGTGTAGGGCGGGGATTATAATAAGCTTTCAGTGCCCTGCTATAAGCCCAACCCCCAGGGGGCAAACAATGAGGTCAAAACTTTGCTCTTTGCCCAGCCCTTTGCAGTACAAAATCTCCCTGGGGTTAGGATCCTATTGTCAACCCCGTCATTTCCCCTACACTGCGGGGACTTTCGAAAAGTAACTGCCCTGCACTTTGGCCCAGCTTTCCCCTACCCTTCCCCGTAGGTGGGGGGGAGGGGGCAGTGGTTACAAATGACTGGTGCAATTAGGGTTCCGCAAAGATCTTTTAGAGACCATTGTCACGATTGTGGATAGAGCTATGCTGTTATAAACATATTTGTGGGTACTTACGAGCAGTGCTAGAGTCTCACATGTCTAATCTGCCAGGTGTACACCCCATACATTATCTCAGGAAGGTAGCAGTATTCAGAGGCAGTGGTAGAGCTAGAAGGGTGTCAATGGGGGGAGCACCCTGCCCTCATTTTGAAAATGGAAAATGCACCCTGCCCTTTTGGCCCCCAGAGGGTTGCACCCTGCCCTTTTCAGAACATTAAAATATTGAAAAATACACAATATCTGACATTACTGTCAAAGATTTGTGTTATCTTAAGACTATAAAGCCTTTAATTGAGAAGATATAGCTAATTGTAGCAAAAAAAGATCACATTTTCATGAGAAAATGGTGCTTGCTGTGCCCTCAAAGCAGAAATTTTACGCATAAAATGCCCCCATACAGACAATACGCCCCCTGCCCTCTCTAAAACTTAGCTCTACCACTGAGAGGGGTCTTCAGAGTATTACATGACCTTCCCCCACCCACTCCTCATGTCCATGGAATGATGGTTTGGTAAATCCAGAATTACATGATGAAATTTCACCAAACTGATTAATTAAATCCTTTCCACAAAATGGAGAAAGTTGACAACATTTAAAGTATTACACATTTTGATTTACAGAGAAGAACGTGTCATGATGTGACTGTTTACACCACAGAAATACTTCAAAAACGACCGCCGACTTTACACATGTGGTGTGACGTAAAACGATCTTCTCCAATACACAGAATTAGCCTCAACACGGTCAAATCTATTTTGATGACTTACGTACGGTCAAATACAAGATCCGAGTGTGAACATTTTTTTATTCTAAAATAAATGACACCCTCTGAAATGGGAAATTCAGGGGAAAGCTGTGACAGGCAATATTGTTTTGTGTCGTTTTCGTTGAAAAAGGTTTGTCATGTGGCGTCTCAGTGTTACACGGTAACATGAAATCCTGGACAATGCGGATCTAGCTGTACCGTATAGCCGCTATTGTTTTAAGCACAGCAATAAGCGTGTAATTTTGATCGAAATTTCGACCAAAAAGTGGTCGCCATTTTGTTTCGGATTATTTTGCGTCGAGTAAGGTTTCAAAATAAAATACAATCACCGCATGCACGCTGGCTGCGTCCTCACTGTTAATCCGTATCATCTACTGATCCGCTATGGCTACAACAAGTGTAAAGATACAAAGAAACAACATGGTAAGCCGAGTGAGCAAAACCTTGCCTAAAGTGGTTACAAAGCAACAAACGTCTAGTCATGTACAAGACATTTTTTTTCTAAGCGAGCCTTAGACTAAAGCAACGTATTCGATCATAACCGCCCTTTCCTACTAGATTCATGACTTCTTCGCAGAATAGATTACCTATCTTCAATGGAATTATTAAAAGGTATAATAAATATGATAGGAAATCAGACCGCTGCCTTATGAAATTAATAACAAACATTTTCCGAAAGCCCAGGATTGATCAAGAAAAGAAATACATTAAACGTTGCCAAGATAAATCTTTATTTCTGGGACAAATACTAGTTATAAGAAATAAACTGAATTTTATAATTATGCGATACATTGCATTTATTTGATAATGGACCATCCATTAAGACATGAATTTAACAGCAAGCATATAGAATGAAACCATTCTATTATTATAAATTGCATTAATATACATTTAACGCATAAAGCCCCGGAATCTTCTTTGAATATAATTTCATCGGTTAGCTAAAAGGCGCATTATAAAACGTTATATCATGGTACATAAAGGGTCATGGAATAAACCACTTTGTACATGCATAAAACAAATTACAACGTTATCATATGAATAAAACAGAGAACCAATGGTCCTGTAAACGTTCTCGTGAGACCTTAGATATATACTAATAAACTTGTTTGACTAGAATGGTAATATACACGTATAACCCCAGGGCATGGTTAAAATAACCCCCTGGTGTCTATTTCTTTTTCAAATCATAAAAAAATCAGTCCATTTGCCAATTAACTGCAAGTTTTCCCCTCATGGCATTTTAAGAATTTTCCCCATTCAAATACATGGGCGACCTAAGTTGACCTTGCCGTAAAATAGGACAATGTCATCCCAGGGTCATGATTTAAATAAACTTTGTAGAACGTAATTCCTTGATGCTTCATGCCAAGTTTCAAAGTCATAGGCCTTCTGGTTCTGAAGAAGAATATTTTTAAAGTGTGTTTGTTATTTATAGCCATGGTGGTCATTTTGGCCATGTGACCATGATTATTTATGCAAACTTTCATTCCCCCTTCATAATGTTGCTCCACATAAACTTTGGCTTTGATTGGCCAAGCGGTTTCCGGAAAGAAGATGTTTGAATATTTTGATCATATTCATGTCTATAGCCCTGGGACAGGGGCAGACAACCCCCTGGGGCCAAAATATCTTCATGAACATAACCTTCTATTCATTTTTTTCATTCCTAGCAAGTTTTTCTGACATAAAATCACATTTTCCTATTGTTCCCATTTAAATACATGGGCGACCTAAGTTGACCTTGCCGTAAAATAGGTCAGTCATGATTAATACATACTTTGTAGAACTCTAGTTTTCAGATGCTTCATGCCAAGTATCAAAATCTTATGCCTTCTGGTTCTGAAGAACAATATTTGTTATAGATTTTTTTTTGCTATTTATAGCCATGGCAGTCATCTTTTTCATGTAACCTTGACCATTTATACAAATTTTCATTCACTCTTCCTAAGATGCTCCACATAAAGTTTGGCTTTGATTGGCCGACGGGTTTCAGAGAAGAATTTGGTCATAAACTTATATGTAGCTCAGGGACAAGGGCAGACAATCCACTGGGCCCAAAACTTTTTTATAAACATAAATCGTCTGTCCATTTGCTCATTCCTAGCAAGTTTTCTGCCAATGAATGGCTTTTTATATTTTTCCCTATTCAAATGCATGGGTGACCTAAGTTGACCTTGCCATAAAAAAGTTATAGGTCATCCCAGGGTCATGATTTATACAAACTTTGTAGAGCTCCATTGTCTGATGCTTCATGCCAAGTTTCAAAATCATAGGCTTTCTGGTTCTGAAGAAGAAAATATTTTAAAGGTTTTTGCTGTTTATAGCCATGGCTGTCATCTTGGTCATGTGAACCTGACCATTTATACAAACTTTCATTCCTTTTTCCCAAGGATGTTCCACATTAAGTTTGGCTTTGATTAGCCAAGCGGTTTCAGAGAAGAAGATGTTTGAATATTATGTTCATATACATGTATATAGCCTTCTGGGCCTAAATTCTTTTCATAAACATAGTTCTTCTGTCCATATGCTCATTCCTAACAAGTTTTCTGCCATTAAATGTTGACAGTTTCCTACCTTTTTCCATTCAAGAGAGAGAGAGAGAGAGAGAGAGAGAGAGAGAGAGAGAGAGAGAGAGATACAGAGATATAGTAGACAGCAAAATCAGTTTCGTTTATACAAAATAACATGAATTCACATACTGATATTGCAGTAGGATTAGTGGCATTGACCGTAATATGCTTACTCATAGATATGAAGAAAAAAGTAAAATCTACTGTTCGATTAAATAATGGAAGACTAGATATTTAAAGAAATTGGCGTCGAAGACTGTAGTAAAGTTTCATGATTTCAAATTCTGAATCCTTGTCTTAACCTTGATTTTATCACCAAGGGAAACTGTTTTCAATGAACCGGAAGTTCTGAAAAACGACCAGAAATTTTAACTGGGGGTAAGCTTTAAGAGAATTACATTCATGTTAACTAACATTATTTGATTGAAATAGGGACGTCATTTACCGAAATGGAGACCAAAATGCCCAATTTCGAAAGAGCTTGTTATTTTTCATAAAACGCATTTTTTAAAATCCCAGCAAAATTTTTCTTTTAATAAAATTCAATTTATTTTGTGTTTTTATTATTTGCTGGACCACAATGGTCATTCTCGAAGCAAAATTTTATTTAATTATTCTCTCAATTGTGTGTTTGGAGAAAAATATTGATTTTTACAAGTTTTCACCCAACAATTAGACCCGCTTTCAAATCGCAACGAAACTCAGTTGTGAAACTCTCGTGTGATCCTTAATTATGATCTCTTGCCTGAACGAATGCTACTTACATGTATCTAAGGTCATTTGCCTTTACATCATACGTAACCGTCAAAGCGAGACAAACTGGCCTTCTTATTCGTTTTATTCTACTGAAAAAACATCTCTGCATATCGCATGGGCACGTAATGGATATGTCGCATCGCTTGGTAGTTGTGTTTGTGTAACAATCATCGTGAGGAATCACAGTAACTTTCTGAGACGAGGAATTTGTTTAAGGCTTGAAATGCCTAGCAATAATTCGAAACATTGTGGTACGAATAAACTTGATTTGATGGGTATATTATATTCTCGTATTGCGTGTACAATTCGTCTGTAAAGAAAAAAAAATGTTTGTCTGTCAGCAGCAATGAATTCTATTATATGTCAATGTCGCTTGCATGCATTCGATTTAGAAATTTAGAAATTGAACCATATACGATTACGTGTCTCGACCAGATAAACAGATTTTAAAATCATGTTATCTGAGTTTTGTAGCGAGAAGGTTTGTAAAATGCGAAGTAACTCTTTAATGTTTTTATGGCAAATGATGCCTTCCTTTGTTTCGGATCATAAATGTAATTTTGTGTGAAGGCCAAGTAGTAGAGTGTAGGATTCCGGGTCGAAGGACGCCAAGGGTTTGAAACCACAGGCGCCAGTTGTGAATTTTTAATGCACTCTATGACGAAGTAGCAAATAGACTTGATAAGAAACATCTGTACATCTATGGCGTTTCAATATCTATTTTGGAATAATGAACTAGCTCCTACGACATGAAAGTGAATTAAATTTTCATATTGCAACTAATTAATGGGAACCAATAACACGCATTTCACGGGGAAAGGAACATGTAAAATAAATCAAGAGAAGGCGTCAATTATCAATTATCGCGGAGGATGAATGCGTGAAATTAAGTGTTTGGATGAGAAGCCCAAAATACAAATAAAATATTTGTTAGACTTTTTTGTATTCTATAACTGTCTTGGCATTGTGGTTT
Organism: Rugalucina vietnamica; assembly: GCA_964017185.1. NCBI lineage: Eukaryota > Metazoa > Mollusca > Bivalvia > Lucinida > Lucinidae > Rugalucina > Rugalucina vietnamica. The sequence continues at coordinate 60,253,716 of OZ024874.1, read as the reverse complement.
GCAAACAATTAAAGTCTGCACTGTAATTACTATTTCGTGCTGATATATATTTGAGATGATCAATGTTTGATTCGGAATAAAGCATGATTGTCGTTAATGGGAACGTTTGTCGCATGATAGAAGATTCGTCTTTCTGAAGTCTTATCAATTGCTTTATTGTCTGCAGGCCAAATGCTAGATACTTCATATCAGACGTTAATGGAAATAGTTATTTATTTATAGATGTTCAACAACTTGCCATAGCCTCCTTGCATATGTAAACAGGCGACAAACGATTATCAATGATTATTTGCATTGTCTGTAAATTTGTAAATAGAATGATGCATGAAATATAAGTAACATTACGAAAACTTGCCCATGGAGATATTTTTTCAGGAGAAAAAAATAGAATTTCATTGGAAATACTTTGATTGTTTTCGCTCCAAACATACATCGGGTACACGTTAGAACCGCCATGTCGAGGCCGTTCTAACAAGCACCCATAATGTGTGTTTTGAATTAAAAATGAGAAAATTAGGTATACCCCTGCATACCCGAGTTTTTCTCTATAAAAGTGGGGTTTAAGGGGTATACATTTGAGCGACATGTTTTCCCGATGAGCACGAGTGTGTGTAGACACCGACGTTGTCTTTTATTCTTGAAAAAAAAAAATCTAACTGTAAACGGTCACGGTACTTAATGAACGTATCGCAGGGCTAGCAAATTCGAAGATCTCAAATTCTTGTTTACTTTGTACACATAAATTAGGCCAAACATGGTTGTTGAAGTAATAATTTGTAATTGATCCGTCATCAGTTTAAGGCAATAATGTCATATTTACCACAGTCATGTACTTATCATCAAAACAAGACAGGATAGTTACACGACAGCAGCTTTGTAAGATAGAAAACGGTACAAATAAGCAATGATCATGAAATAGCGCAATTAGAAAGAAATTCACACTCCAAAAAATCCGAGGTGGTTTTAAAACTAATTTGACAATCAGGTAATACAGTAAATTATCCAGTTCCGGGTCACTTTTTTTTCGAAGTCGTTTCCAGATAATTGCTCAGAGCAAATTAGGTTTCGACCTTACCACAAGAAAGTATGTATAATCCTTCTTCTAAATAATGAACTTCAATCTGATTCATTGTGAATATTCTGTGTGCCACACGATGGCTTTGAAGCAGACCACCAATTTATCCAGTTCCGAGTCGAATCATTTGCCCAGTTCCGAATCACTTGCGATAATTTTTAAACAAGAAACTCACTGGCGTTATTGCGTTATGATTTTGAGTTTGTAGCTTCATTACTTCTTTATAAAACAAAACTTACACACAGTTTACCATTTCAGATAGTAAAAGTGTCCAAAAACTGTGTATACGTATACTACTGTACGTATAACCTACGTTCTTGACATTGGCGTCAATCTAGATCAAATACATGTTCTAAGTCGATAATGGCGTTGTACACGTAACTGGTTTCAGATGTTTGCAGTTTTAAAAGTGCTGGTCATCATGGACTGTACATTGGTTATTTTCATTTTTGTTTGTTCGTTTTGTTGTTGATGTTTTATGAGTTTAACGTCCACCTGTTTGATTAACATTGAATTTCAAAAACAGCTTTAAGGTTGCACAAACAGGTATATCTAACAGGAGTATGTCAACTAGACTAGAAAAAAAACAACCAAAAAAAAAAAAAAAAATAATAATAAAACACAAAAAAATACCCGGCACATCTTCAAGCAGACATGTGTCCTTCTTGGATTTGTTGTGTGGTTTCGAAGCACTTTTAGTTTAGGATGTCAGCGCATCCTAACTTGGGGCTCCCTTTTTTTGATTCAGTTTAACGTCCCTTTCAAGATTATTTCAGCTCATATGAGAAGCGCCAATCAGTAGGTGGGACGACAACGGGAGAACCCCGAGAAAAACAAAACAACTTGGCTTGTCTCACATGGCCAGAGCGGGGTTTGATTCCACACCAGACACAGTGGTGAGAACTTTGGGCACAAGTCCCATAAATGGGGGCAAAGTCCTGACATGACCATAGCTGTGGACTAGAACGTTAAGCATCAATTCAAACAAACTGCATTGCAAATGAAAGACTGTGGTATTGTGGCGACAAGCAAGCACGCATGCACACACGCACGCACGCACGCACGCACGCACGCACGCATGTACGCATCAAATAAAATACTTACTGAGATTGAAACACTCCCTCCTCAGCTCCTTTAGGTTTAGCGCTAAGATGTGTACTGCGATATTAATAGATTTACGAGTACCTTGTCGACACAATTGATTGTTACTGACCCGAAACTAGCTAAATTGGTAGATAAAATTAAACAGTTCCTACGCAACAGAAAATCAATAAATGAAGTTCAGTTTTCCTGGTTTGTTATAATCAATGCTGGAACGCATGTTGGAACCAAAAGTGTAAAAACATGTTCTAGTTTCATGCATTTTGCGGAAACATGCACCTTGCGGATAATTACACAAGTGCAATATACATTCTAATTCAACAGGTCATCTCGAAGAACAGATTTATTTTTAGCATGCAGATAAGTTTTCAAAATCTGACTTCGTGAAGAGGAAGAGAAAAAGATGGACTTCATGACCATACAAAATATCTGTTTTTTAATCGAAGAGCTGCTGTGTGATTCGTGACGATACGGCCTCTTGACTCGGAACTGGATAAGATTCGAAACTGGACAATTTTCTGTAACTCAAAGATAACATATCGTAAAAAAGTACTAGTAGGCAAAGACCAGGAAAAGGAACAATCAGAAAAAGGTTCCCACTCCAAAAACTGAGGTGGGAAATTGTGGTAAAATTTAAATTTCTGATTGTGTATTTCTTTGTTGTTTCTTACAAACATATGTAGGTAGAAAGGTTTTATTCCAAACAATATACCGAAATTTTCATCAACGTTTGTCAGTGTGTTATTTGCCTTTTTATATTTAATATTTCACTCGTGATAACTTAATGCCCTAAGTCGAGTGAGCAGATGATGCAGTTGTTCACAACATTGAGATAGTTGTTCGAGAAACACTTCAGTTAGTGCTACAGTTCACTATATAATAAAACAGGCATTCATAGGCAGATGCTTTAACACTCTGTAGCACAAATGTGTATAGAATGCATTTCAAAAACAATAGTCATAATCCTTATATAAGCTAATTTTGACAAATGAGATAGGAAGCAGTGCCTTAGATCGTCTTAAGGTCAAAGTTGACTGAGATTGGCATGCAAATATCATGTATGGTAAACTGGGCATTAAGTTATCACCAGTGAAATATTAAAGAGCAAATAACACATTGACAAGTGGTGATGCAAAATTTCGGTCAGTTGTTTGGAATAAAACCTTCCAACCTACATATCTGTGTAAGGAACAACAAAGAAATACACAGTCAGAACTTTAAATTCCACCACAACCAATACAACAATTTCCTGCTTCCTGGAGCCGTTTTTCTAGCCTATTAAATCAATATCCTGGTCACACCACCAGAAACCAAACAACCAATGGTCATGAGAACGCTCACCTGAGATTTGGTCTTTGAACAATCTTTGACAAAGGTCAAACATAACTTTGGCATTGAATAACGTAATCTCATAAACCCAGTACCAATTTTCAGGCCACAGGCTACACAACTGTCTGAAAAATCCGTTGTTCATTTTTCCCATTAAAAAGCAATGTGACCAATTTTGACCTGGACATTTAATAGGTAAAGCTTAACCAAAGGACATGATTCATACAAGCATTGTTGGTCCCCAAAGCGACATAGCTTCATTGAAATTGGCCCATCGGTCCGTGAGAAAAAGATTTGTAAAATGTTTACCATATACGAGCATGAGAGCCATCTGTTTAATTTCCGAAACATAATTTTGTGTACTTTTATACTTTAGCTAAATTGAGTTCATAACGAAGTGAGAGTTTGTTTTCTATCAAATAACACCAGACAGGTTCAAGACCTTAATATACGACTGTCTGGAAAACTGTATTTGCATTTGTGTTCTGTTATATAATCTGATCTGAAAGAAATCTGAAATCTTAGCCATTGCTTTGAATACATCAAGAAGCCAATGACAGAAAAACAGTATTTTACCGTCTGACTGCTTATTAAAGGAATCGATTCGGAAACGCATATTTAGCCCTGTACAAATTCATTTAGTTGTTACAGTACGTGTTACAAATCAAATTCCAACGATTTACCCCATAATAAGTACACAATCATCAATTGAAAATTACGCTAAAATGCGTCTCGAATCGCGAAGGTTGTCGCCATATTTGTTTACCTGTGACGTCACTCACTCACTTTCGGATTAGAGCCATTTAGAAGCGATCGTACTCCACTTTATTTTATCGATAAAATTCGCAGATTAGGGTAAGAATAAAAAAAGAAATAAAAACAGAAAAAAATGTCATCTGTCACAGAGATCTCGCGGACGCAGGACCCGGCGTCCCGGGACGAGTAAATTTGGGCTCAGACACATGGTTTTCCTCAGTGGTGATTCCCGGGGCGCAAGTTGTTTTTGCCGCGATACGTCCCAATATTTACCTGTGTTTTGTTGTCTATGAACCAAAAAAGCATCTTAGAGACATCCATCCGAGTGTATTTCGCACCTTTATGATGTAAATCCAATCAAAATTATGTAGTCTAACGATAGTTAGGTAATCTTTCATACATATAATAGCGATCAAACGATTTAAAGAATGGCGGTCGCATCTTTTGATAGCGCGTGTCCTTATGTAAACAACTTATGAGGGCGAACAAACGATTTAAAGAAAAGCGGTCGCATCTTTTGATGGCGCGTGTCTTTATGTAAACAACTTTAATTGCAGTCATTGTTGACAGGTCAGCTGACCGTTTGAGGCGTGTTTACCGTGTCACATGCTAAACATAATTATCCGCATGAATGAAAATCTTTTTCTGGATTGGTGGCAAACAAATTAGAAATGCATGCGCATTAAAAATCAATTAGTGATGGGCGGTTCATCTCCGATTATAGATTTAATAAAATAGATAACTGAAGCAAATTAATAAAGTATGTAAAAAAAAAAAAAAAAAGAAAAAAAAAGTGAGATGACCCCTGGAGTGTGTACCGATTCCGTTTTGGAATAAAATGGATGAAAAACTTGCGAATTCCTATTTTTTTCTCTTGTGCGCGATTCGTTGACGAATTGTATGTGAAATGCCAAAATTCGGAATAAAAACTACCGTGCGTAGATACATGTAACAGTAATTCCATTCCGTTCATACTGGATTAATAAAAAATAGTGAAAATGTCGACACCTACGATTTTGAAGCGAAAAGCCGACGACAGGTATCTGAAAAAAAAACTATTACATCCTCTCTGTGGCTTGTTTTTACAGTTAATCGCCTGGCACTGAGGCATCTTCGGTAAATATTATTCTCCGGTATTATCACATAAATCTATCAAGTTTAACGCAGAAAATATCCACAAATACAAAATAAAATAACGAAATTATCGCGAGAATATTTGAACGTCTTGCAATTGAAATGAGCGGCTTAAAGAGAAAGTGAGTGAGTGACGTCACAGCTTTATACTGGTTACCGCGTTCACCGTGTAATTATCGATAAACCGGTAACCATACCCGATAAAGATGGCGATTCACTCAGATGCAAGAAAAAACGAAGGTTTCCCATTTTTGAACACGAATATTTTGCGTAACAAACCCGATATGCATTCTATTGTACCAGGAATGAATTTATGATGGTATTTTACGTATATATGCGGCGTCTTATGCGGTTCCGAATCCATTCCTTTAAAGAACATATTTTAGACCGACGAACAAGGGTCACATATTGTTAGACACAAAAAATAGTCATCAGGAAAACAGTCTAAGAAATGTATACCCCCTTATACACCGCTTTTATATAGAAAAACTGGGGTATCTATTTTTCTTACTTTTGCTCCAAATATAGATAGTGGTTACTCGTTAGAACTGTATCCACAATCTATGTTTTGAGCAAAAATAAGAAAAATATCAAAACTTTTCTGCTGAAAATTTTCGTTTTATTCATACATGTAGCTATAAAAATCTCTGTATATTTCATGGACAAGTTTTCATTATGCGAGGAACTCAAGTAAATTTTAAAGCAGCTATAGTTAAGAACTGGTTTAATCGGAAGCATAATCTTTAACCAAAATGAAAAACAACTAAATGTAAAAGTAGGCACTGATCAGGAAAAGGAAAAGGCGCAATCAGAAAGATAATCCCGCTTCAAAAACCGGGGTGGGAAAAACTAAGTTAACAATCGGGTAATTATGCTATAAAAACATATCGTAAGCCGACCGAGCAGGAATTTTCCCAATAGGTGGCCACTCAGTTACCTAAATTTTAAAAAAAAAATATGAAAACGATCATAACATGTAACAGCACAAAAATTCAACGAAAGGACATAAAAATTAAGAACCGCCACAGAAGTGTCGCATTAGAACGATCAGTTATATAAATTTACTGGCGGGCTTAAACCAATTTACAGGTACCTAACCTCACATTCAGCTTCTGAAGTGGTTCGCATCTCAGTCGACGTCGTGGATCTTTAACTACTAGTCAATAAATCATCAAGTACAAGCAAATAAATTATGATAACCACCATGATAAATCAAAAACGAGGACTCACAGATTCAGTAAGCTAGCCGACGATGGAGATCCTTTGGCGCCTATTAACATACTGAAAATCCGAAGCAAAAGAAAAAACACACCAGTTAAACCCCGGTGGGCCGAGCAAAAGACAAAAAACTCCTGCCCCAACAAATTAAAATGAAAAGCATTAAGTCGGGACCATCATAGAGTCTGACGCTTGACCCACCGGCGTGCAATTGAAGAAGATTGGGTTTAGAACTAAGCATGTAGACTGTCGCATATCATTTTAGATATATCCTATACGTCGGTAACGTATTATAATATTTTTCTAAACTGAAAAGCAAAATCATTCCTTTTATAAGTTTCTTTTTGTAAACCAAGTCACCATAAAGTTCTGGTTTTGAAAGGCCCTCGCGTAAAAGCGTTTTAAATTCAACATTAAAAACGATTTGTATACTGACACAATGGAACTACACAGTAAGCCGAGTGAGCAGCAACTTGCCTAAAGATTTATCACTTAGCTGCAAATGTCTAGTCATGTATAAGACATTTGGTTTTATATAGCCTAAGGCTAAATCATTGTGTTCGATCATAACCGACCCCTCGGACTCGAGTCCTACGCCCAATATGGTACATATCCACAAAGAAATTGTTATTGATAAATATGATAGAGAATCAGATCCTGCTTTATGAAATCAATTTCAAGTATACCCAGCAAAGGATTATATAAGAAATGAAATACATTATTGCTGAAATACTCGTAAATTGAATTTCTATATGCGATATATTACATTTAATGGATAATGTGTCATGCATACATAGAGAGAGAGAGAGAGAGAGAGAGAGAGAGAGAGAGAGAGAGATCATATACTTAGCCTATAGAATCAAGGCAAGTCGTATGTTTACCTAAATTCTGGAGAGAAAAAAATATTTTGGATTTAATTTCAAAAAAAAAATAATAATAATAATAAAACAAATAATAATAAAAAAATAAAGGTACAAGAAGGGGCAATGATCAGGAAATGGTCCAAACTCTTTATCTCTTTATGATGGTAAAAATATATTACAGCATAGAAAAATCATTCGCCTATATTCTGGGAGAATAAATATTAAAGACATTTCCAAACCGCTACTTTGCTCATGCTACAAGGATTGGCTTTCAAGACATGTTTAGACAGCGCAACAAATGTGCCTTATTGGTTCCTTTGACAATTATTAAGGATGACATTGCCTCGCCACCTCAACAAGAGACGAACATACAACTTCACACAGCTGGAATTGTTTTCGAGCAAAGTCTCGACGGTGTAACAGTTCTACAAATACAAACCTTCGTTCGCCAATGACTTGACTGCGTGCAATACAATTTGCTTCTTATAAAAATATACATTATCATGTGATAATCAGTTTTGCTTCTGCTATTACATGTTGGTTTACTGTTGTTGTGTCAGCGAAATTATATATATTGTACGTTAAAACTTTGTTAAGACAGAACATAACGTAATTGGCAAAAAAGTTCCTGTTCATGCTTTCGAAATAGAAATATCGAGTGTGCATATTTTTTTTTCTTTAAATACACTATTATTTGGTTTTATTTTTAACTGGGATTGGCTTAATGATATTGTTTTTTTCTCTCTAACTTTTACAGAATGCAGTGATTTTATGTAAACCATTCTCTACAGCACGTTTCTAACTTTATGTCGATCGCCTTTGACTTTCTCGAAGTGTTGCTTTAAATCATTCACTGACCAGACAGCTGGACTCACCGGAGACTTCCATCTTCGATATATCAGATCAACGTATCCCATTATTTGAAGAAATGTGTCTAATCACGGAACGTATGTTATTTTTACAAACCAAAAGAATGTTAGTGAATCACTCGAAGTTGTAACAGATTAAACAATCACAGATTTTTTTTTCTTTCTGATACATACGTACAATATTTGCCAGTGCAAACTTTTGTTTGTAAATTTAAATTATTTCTAACCAATATTTAATATGTTTATCCCCATATGGATAATACGTAAGTTGTCCGGAAAGTTTTGAGACTGTGTTTATATCTCATTAAAAAGCCTTAGATAATACTTCATTTTGACGGCTGACCAGGCAGACTAGATAAAAAGTAAACTGTCTTATAATTAATGGTAAATGAATTATCACCAATTATGACAATCAGTTACAAGTCGTTAACTTTGAACAAGAGTCATTGAATTGTCTTCAAAAGTGTCGGCGAGTTGTCTCATAAACTGTGTCGGTGGGTTGTTTTGTAGGTGAGATAGCCAAATCGTGACAGTTCAACGTACCGATTTAAATGTCTTGTTCCCCCATGAATATCCGAAAAAAGAAATTCAGTTCTTGAATATAAGCGGCCCATACATAGATTTTTATATCATCTCACCTTATAAATGCATGTTTTTGTTGTTTTCTATTCGCTATGTCTGGAGGATTTGTCTTATGACTCGCGAAATCCTATGACAATATCAAGATGTAGCCTCTTGAAGGTTTTTCTTCCGTAAAGCTTTCTTTCAGGCTGAAGTCCATGTCACTGTTTCGTGAAAAAATTATTCCATACTTGAATAATGATATGATACCATAAGAAAGTTTTAAATCCAAACTTGCACATGTTAAAGAAAGCATCACCACCAGAAAGGCAAACTCGTGTAGCAAACTGACACAGCTGAGAGTCGAACGCCGTTGATAAGGAAGCAGGTCAACTCGGCCTACCTTGAGAATAGAATAGAATAGAATAGGATAGAATGGGCCACCTGACATAGTAGCATATCTTATGAGTCAACTCGGTCGGGACAATTTGATACTTTTCCGCACAATTCCTTGACAGGTTCAAGTAACTGTGTTTCGCAAGAGCGTTTCTTACAAAAGCCAAGTTTCTCCTGGATCAGCGGTCTATGCAAGGGTATTGCATCACTAGACCTATGCTTCCTTCTACAACTCTACTACAAATATTGTAGTATGAATAAAATTATGTGTAATAAAACTATGTTTTACATGTTAAAATCTAGAGAGGCAACTCTCAGCAGCTATTCAAATGAAACAAAAAGCATTGAAACGTTTTGATATCTGTTCCTTCATACTTTGAGGAGATCTAAGCATTGTGATATAAACACACTTCAGTGCTTGGACCCTCCAGACATGAAGGAGATTAACTCAGTTTATACGTATATAGTAGTAACTAGACATCATTTTAATTTGTAAAATCACAATACCTATACTTTTGATGTATTCATATTTACTTTGGTAATGCACATTTTAAACCATTGTACTTTGAACTTCTTTCATTTAAACACAAATTATAAACAATTTAGAAAAAAAGTTTGTATGTGGGTTATGTGAATTAATAATATGTAACAATATGTGATGATAAATAAAAACAAATAATAATGTGCTTTCATCATTAATCCATTATCATTCATCATTGCCATCTTTCTGTCTTTTCACAACACCTTCATCCCTCGGAGAAGCTTGAGGGGAAAAAAGCCATGCTGTAAGCCGGAGCGGACTGGCGCAGTTGGTAGCGCATCGGACTTTGGGCCTAGGGATTCCCGGTTCGATCCTCGATTGTATGTAAAAATAAACATTTTAAATTGTTTTGGTTTTCCCATGGGGATTTTTTACCTAGGGGGAAAAATCCCCGCGGGGTTTAGGATTTCCCGCGGGGTTTTCGAAATCCCCGTGGGGATTTTGACTTTTGCGGCTAAATATTTTCAAGGCGTTAATAGATTAAGGGTCCAAATGGTATAGGATGTACTTAATAAACACCATGTTATATAAATCGAGTGATTAAAAGCCTCTAACTCTTCTAGAATTACAAGGCGAGTTTGCCAAAAACCGGTTTGGCAAAAAAATTCCGGTGGCTGTTAGAAAATGAATAGAAATTTTAAACAGGAACATAGTAATATACTGTAAATATATGCTGAACATTTCAGACAAAAAACTTATCTGGAACATACTCTGCTCATTTAATCATTTTGATATCTGCATGTTGCTACTGTTGGAGTACTTTGACGTCAACATCGTCACATCTGTAACAATTTTAAAGAATTTCCCTACCGATTTGATGCCTTGTCGGAGGTGTTCAATCCCATTTGGCACTAACATTTGATAATGATATGTTATACTTAAATATTCTGCGGACAACATTTTATTCTAAAAAAAAAAAAAAAAAAAAAAAAGGTTTTCATGTACTAGCCAGAACCAAATAGCTTTGCAATGATTCCAAGTTTTCTACTTTTCACCTCACTCATTGGACTGCCTTTCCCCATTCTCCTATTTATCCGTATCTTTGCCAAAATTTTGCGGCAGCCAACGAATAATGATAAAACATAAACACAAATGAATCGTGTTTGCCTCTGGGACTCATTTCAACATGCATATGCAACAAGAGAAAACTATCATTTTGACTATTTTCATGGAAATAAATTCATGGTAGTTACAGAAAACAATCCTCTTCAATTTGTATTACCAAAGGCTCGACGTGATGCCACTGGGTAAAGATGGTTATCTGCATTAGCATCTTTTGCTTTTGACATTATTTATAGACCCGGATCTGCAAACACAGACGCCGACGTTATGTCTAGACATCCTTATAATATGGAAACGGACCAGATATCAAGTGAGCCAATAAACATAGTGAGTGGATGTTTGACAAAACCTGTTTGTGCGTTAGTTAAATGTCAGTAGATATACTTGACATTACAGAACCAACTGGTTAGCCAATAGCACAAGTTGGCATTTGAGAATTGAGAAAACAGCAAAATGTGTGGGAGTATGGCTTAAAGTAGTGAAGTACAAGAAAAAGCTACACAGAGAAGATATCTACTTACAAGATGATGTAGGTATGATTAAAGCATTTAATAGCCTTAAAATCATTAGAGGTCTTTAACACAGTTAAGTAGTTTCTGAAAATGAAACAAAACACCAGACTGAGTTAGTATTGCCCTTTAGTTACATTGAAAAAAAAATCTTATGGGGTTGCATAATGATATGGATCATCCAGGTAAACACAAAACTCTATCCTTATTATGTGACAGATTTTTCTGGCCAGGTATAATGTCAGATGCAGAACAGTGGTTAAGTGTGAAAGGTGCATAAAAAGGAAGCCAAAGACATATGTAAGCGCTCCATAGGTTAATATAAGCACACCTTTCCCCTTAGAGCTGGTTTGCACAGACTTATGTGAAAGGTGCCTAAAAAGGAAGCCAAAGACATATGTAAGCGCTCCATAGGTTAATATAAGCACACCTTTCCCCTTAGAGCTGGTTTGCACAGACTACTTTACGTTAAAACCTTCAAAGGGAAAATATACTTTGCAAAATAAATTTAGCAATTTTTATGTTACATATAGTTTTTGATCACCTTAGAGCAATTTTCAACATTTCTTTAATCTAAATAACAAGAACAGTGCCTTAGGCACATGATACGATTAATTTAAAAACGTCATCCTTTAATGAGGCTTCTGGAACAACCAAGAAATACAGGAAGGGTGTGAATGCAAAATTCTCAACCCTTGAACACAATGCAAACAACTGACTTTTGTTAAGCCCATTAGACTCATCCTGTTCACCCCTTCTTTATGAACGTTGTTGATAATGTGAGAAGTGAGATTGGTCTTTTTCGGTACAAACTTTACCTGCCAAAAAACGACGTCAATGCGCCGTCAAGTAGTCGAAATTGCCTTAATTTTGAGTTGCTTGGTTTCTATTGATTTTCATAAGCATAACAAGACCCACAAAGCACAATGATGCATATACCTTGGTCAGTTACACTTGAAAGTTTCAGAGCCATAACGCATCACGCTAGTGAGATAACGCTGAGGTTATGCTCATTATTTAAGCTCACGTTAAGAAGCCACGATAGAGAATTTTTCAAACTCTCTTTATGTTAACATATCGGTATGCATCAGACATTTAAACTCATTGGCGATTTTCGTGAAATTCCAGTTAGAAACGTAACTGTAAGGCGACAATGTAGGAGCAGAATAAAGCGTCGGAATCTAAAACTTACGATCTTTATTTCTCGGCGATAAAGTTTTGTTCCCAAACGTTTTAAATGTTTTTCTTTGTTTTGATGACTAAACAGTTGCTTAAGCATGAATTTAGTTTCCTTCTTTAAGCAGACCTGCATGTTTTGATCATGTGTCTTAAATTGTAACGTCACGTCAGTATCGCCGGTAGGTTTGACTTTTTCAAAAGTTTTCGCTTGCAAGTTCTTGCCGAAAGGTTACCACTTACGCCCATATTCCAAAGTATGACTTTTATTCATTATGTGCAGAGACTGGAGAATGTTACGAAAATTGCTAAATTTAATTTGCCTAGTATATATCAAATGCTCTATGATAACTGACAATTTTACTGGATTTGCAGTTGCAATACAAACTCGAAACCAACAGCGAAAACAACTGCGGAAGCTGAAGTAGCTCACTAACGAGCATGGCACCGTGTTGATTTACTAATTTGTGCATGGAAGCAATAGTTGTCATTCAAGTGATTTAGAAGGTGGAGTATGTTATGTATACAGCTTGTACTACATCTAAAGTAACTTGCATGACGTTGATAACTATGCTGCCTTATTTAATTGCACGCCTGTGGGTCGGGCGCCAGACTCTATGATGGCCCCGACAAAAAGCTATTCATTTTAGATGGTTGGGACCGGAGCTTCTTGTCTGTTGCTTGGCCTACCGGGGTTCAACTGGTATTGTTCTTTTGCTCCAGGTTACAGTAAGTTATTGGGCGCCCAGAGATGTCCATCATCGAGCAGTTTACTTAATCAGTAAGTCCTCATTTTTAATTCATCATGGTCGTTATCGTGAGTTATTTGTTTGTCCTTGATGATTCATTGACCAGTTACAGATTCACCACGAGGACCAAACAACTAATTAAATGCTGTGAACCACTGCGGAAGATGATGGTGAGGTCAGACGCCTGTAAAATCGGTTTAAGGCCCCAGTAATATTATATTGCTGATCGTTCCAAGGCGATATGTCTGCTGTGGTATATTTGTTTCATGTTTTTGAGTCGAATTTAAGTGCTGTTTGAATCTTATATATTTTTATTTAAATTTGGGTATCTGAGTGGCCGCCTATTGAGAAATAGCTGCTCACTCGACTAACGATACGTTTTCTAAGTGTGAGTATCTAATTGTCCATTTGGTAATTCCCGCCTCGGTTTTTGTTGGGTGGAAATTTCTTTCATACTGAGCTTTTTCCTGATCATTGCCTACTTATACCTTCCCATAACAATGTTGATATCTCTATTTGCAACATTAATTTGAGTTATTGGTCAAGCGTAACAAAGTTATTACTGTCCTGTATTTCACACAGACAGATGCTATTCCTTAAAAAATAGCGAAATATTAACTAAGCATGTTGTTTCTGAGGGAATATTACTGCTAGTGAATCAGAACAATTTCTTTGCCTACTCATTCCACATTCATACTGTCCGCATTGGAATACGAATTAAATCTGCCAATATGTGTAGTTTTATCCAACTGTACGCTAAACGCATTAATTTTGTATCAGAACCGCACATTTGATATATAGGTTATTAACAAAAATATATATGTATATCCGTCAATAGATATGATTGTTCTTTAACTAAAGATAAACCTTTGTTTGGTGCGGAGCCGGAAGGTCTGTTGTACCGGGACCCAGTCATGTTTACTATCTTCTCTTTAAAAACATGTTTGTTTGCAATAGATGGACGGCCAATTGAATTAATGATTATTTAATTACATTATATTACATTAGGTTTGGGTCGAAAGTGTTTCCCACATCTTTAAGATCCTAACTAAAGGAACCTCATTCTATGTGTTTTTCATCGTGTATGTATAAGAATCATATTATCATTTTCATTTAAATTTTAGTTCCGACTAACCCAATAATGATCATGATGATAGTTGTTTAAAGAAATTGACTTCTTCCATGACGAATATTTGACCATTTGAAGCCAGCCATATGTATATTTGTTTACTTGGGTGGATATTTTAAGCATAATATGGGTGTCATGCTATCCTTACATTTGGAGGAATCGCATAAAATGGAGGCAACGTCCCGACATGACCATAACAGTTGACTGGGTAAATAAACCACAACTCGAACAAATAAAAAGAAATACTGTTCCGGAGCGGTTTTGATGTGATTTATTTTCTTCTTCCCTGTTTGTTCTTCTGTCTGTCATCGTTTTGTTGATGCTAGCCGGATGGCTATCTCGCTGAGAAAGAGCTAAACATCTTGCTTTCCATTACGAAAACTTGCCCATGCAATATACAGAGATTTTTTCAGCTCTAAAAATTGAAAATCTAATTAGACAATTTTAATATTTTTCTTAAACCGAGGCGGTTCTAACGAGTACCCACAATCCATGATTTTGAGCAAAAATAAGAAAAATAGGTATACTTCTCCATACCCCAGTTTTGCTATATAAAAGTGGGGTTTAAGGGGGTATACACTGCACGGACATGTTTTCCTAATGGTTACCACTGTTGTCTGGGTTTGGATTTCTAATTGAATTCTATATATTCCTGGCCCTTCAATGTTTGCATTACAAGTACACAACATAATTCATGAAAAGAGCATGCTTAGCAAATTTGTCTGACTTTAAAAGTAAAAAGCTGACGCCTACGTTTTGATTCTGAATCAGCTTTACTCCTAATTATAAGGAGCAGATAGCATTAAATCTCCTACAGAATGTAAATCAAAGATTCTGTCTTGAACAAACAGGAAAATGATTTGCAATTAGCGGGTATTCAGTTGACGGTTGCATATGTGATTGTTTAGTATGGCTTTTTCAATTGTCGTCGAAAGGCTTGGCACACTGACAAAAATAACATCGCATCTAAATTCGGATGTATTTAAATTCAAGTGCACGCGAATGTACACGCATTCACGTTGGAGGAAGGCTTCAAATAATGATTACAAATATTATAACATGTTTTAGAACTCATTTGTTTAAAACAGTGTTAAACTTTGTAATTATGATCTCTTGCCTGAACGAATGTCACTTACATGTATCTAAGGTCATTTGCCTTAACATCTTAACATTTCAAAGCGAGACAAACCGGCCTTTTCATTCGTTTTATTCTACTGAAAAAACATATCTGCATATCGCATGGGCACGTAATGGATATGTCGCATCTCAGCGTAGTTGTGTTTGTGTAACAATCATCGTGAGGAATCACAGTAACATTCTGAGACAAGGAATTTGTTTAAGGCTTGAAATGCCTCGCAATAATTCGAAACATTGTGATAGGAAGAAACTTGTTTTGATGAGTATATTATATTCTCGTATGACGTGTACAATTCGTCTGTAAAGAAAAAATAAAAAAAAAATGTTTGTCTGTAAACAGCAATGAATTCTATTATATGTCAATGTCGCTTGCATGCATTCGATTAAGAAATTTAGAAATTGAACCATATACGATTACGTGTGTAGACCAGATAAACATATTTCAAAATCATGTTATCTGAGTTTTGTAGCGAGAAGATTTGTAAAATGCGAAGTAACTCCATGTTGTTTTTATGGCAAATGATGCCTTCCTTTGTTTCGGATCATAAATGTAATTTTGCGCGGATGCCAAGTAGTAGAGTATATGATTCCAGTTTGAAGAACGCCAAGGGTTTGAAACCACAGGCGCCAAGTGGGATAGAGCAGTTGTGACTCTTTTTATGCAAATCCACCGTGTATTCTATGACGAAGTAGCAAATAGACTAGATAAGAAACATCTGCACATCTATGGTGATTCAATGTCTATTTTGGAATAATGAACTAGCTCCTACGACATGAAAGTGAATTAAATTTTCATATTGCAACTAATTAGTGCGAACCAACAACACGCATTTCACGAGGAAAGGAACATGTAAATTAAATCAAGAGAAGGCGCCAATTATCAATTATCGCGGGGGATGAATGCGTGAAATTAAGTGTTTGGATGAGAAGCCCAAAATAAAAAAATACATTTGTTGGACTTTTTGTATCATTTTACTGGCTCGGTTCTGTGAATTGCAAACAATTAAAGTCAGTATTGTAATTACTATTTCGTGCTAAACTACAGTGTATGTTTGAGATGATCAATGTTTGATTCGGAATAAAGCATGATTGTCGTTAATGGAAACGTATGTTGCATGATAGAAGATTCGTCTTTCTGAAGTCTTATCAATTGCTGTATTGTCTGCAGGCCAAATGCTAGATGCTTCAAATCAGACATTTATGGAAATAGCTATTTATTTATAGATGTTCAACAACTCGACATAGCCTCCTTGTATATGTAAACAACCGATGATTAATCACATTGTCTATAAATTTGTAAATAGAATGACGCATCATATATAAGTAAAGAACGAGTGTGTTTAGGCACCGTAGTTGTCTTCTATTCTTGAAAAAAATATGTAATTGTAAACGGACATTGTACTTAACGAACGTATCGCAAGATTAGCAAATCGAAGATCTCAAGTTGTTGTTTACACTGTACACATTAATTAGACAAAATATGGTTGTCGAAGTAATAATTTGTAATTGATCCGACATCTATTTAAGACATAAATGTCATATTTACCACGGCCGTGTACATATAACCAAAACAAGACATTTTCACGACAGCAGCTTCACAAGACAGAAAAAGGTACAAATAATCAATGGTCATGAAATAGCGCAATTAGAATGAGATTCAAACTCCAAAAAACCGAGGTGGTATAAAAACTAATTTGACAATCAAGTACTAACTCAAAGATAACGTATCGTAAGCCGAGTGAGCAGGCAATGCTTTGGCTCACAACATTTAGATAGTTGTTCCAGAAACAATTCAGTAAGTGCTACAGTGCACTGTATCATAAGACATGTATTCATAGTCAGATGTTTTACCTCTGTATAGCACAAATGTGTATAGAATGCACTATTAGAAATCCTTATAGAAACCAATTTTGACAAATTAGATAGAAAACAGTGCCTTAGATGGTATTTTAAATGGTCAAAGTTGACTGAGATTGGCACGTAAGTATCATGTATGGTAAAAGCCTAGGGGATTTAAGGCCTAATTTCGGCCTCATGCGGTAAAAAAATTGAATTTTGGGATTTTGAGGAGAAAAGTATTGCCAATAGCAGATATAGGTCCCTGCTTATAAATTCTAGCACAACTATCATGGGATTATGTATGCAGAGCATCATTTTGTTCGTCGTGTAGGCCGTCACTTAAAAATTAAACAATGTGTTCAGAAATGATCAAAATTTACCAAAGATTGCAAAAGGTTCTTCTACGCGTTGCCATGGCAACGCTTGTAGGATAAATGAAGTACTTGTTCTAATTTTTAAAAGACGAGATATTTGGCAGTTTTTAGGAATAGTTTTCTCACCTAAATCCCAAAATTTATTTTTTAGCAAAATCTGAGGCCAAAAACAGGTCTTAAACGCCTTTGGCATACATTTTTCATGAGTGAAATATTAAAGATTAAAGGGCAAATAACACATTGACAAGTGTTGATGATAATTGCAGTAAGCTGTTTGGAGTAAAACCTTCCTACCTACACATGTATGTAAGGAACAAAAAAGAAATACAAAATCAGAAATTTAAATTTGACCACAACCAATACAGTATTGTCCTGCTTCCTAGCTTATTCAATTAATATCCTGGTCACACCACCAGAAACTAGACAGCCAATAATCATGAGAACGCTCATCTGAGATTTGGTCTTTGAACAATTATCTTTGACAAAGGTCAAAAATAACTTTGGCATTGAATAGCATAATCTCATAAACCCAGTACCAATTTTCAGGTCGCAGGCTACACAACTTATTGAAAAATCCATTGTTCATTGTTCCCATTAAAAAGCAATGTGACCAAATTTGACCTGGCCATTTAATAGGTAAAGCTTAACCGTTTCAAACAAACGTTGTTGGTCCAGATGCGACATAGCTTCATTGAAATTGGTCCATCGGTCCTTGAGAAAAAGATTTGTAAAATGTTTACCATATACGAGCATGAGAGCCATCTGTTTCATTTCCGAAACATAATTTCGTGTACTTTTATACTTTAGCTGAATTGAGTTCATAACGAAGTGATAGCTTGTTTTCTATCAAATAGCACCAGACAGGTTCAAGACCTTAATATACGACTGTCTGGAAAACTGTATTTGCATTTGTGTTCTGTTATATAATCTGATCTGAAAGAAATCAGAAATCTTACCCATTGTTTTGAATACATCAAGCAGTCAGTGACTGAAAAACATTATTTTCCCGTCTGACTGCTTATTAAACAACATTTTCTAGACCGACTAACAAGGGTCACATATTGTAAGACACAAAAGTAGTCATCACGAAAAAAGTCCGTGAAATGTATACCTCATTATACGCCGCTTTTATATAGAAAAACTGGGGTACCTATTTTTCTTACCTTTGCTCCAAAATAAAGACTGTGGGTACTCGTTAGAACTGTATCCACAATCTATGTTTTGAGAAAAAATAAGAAAAATATCAAAAAATTTCTGCTGAAAATATTCGTTTTATTTACACATGTAGCTATGAAAAAATCTGTGCATATTGCATGGGCAAGTTTTCATAATGCGAGGAACTCAAGTAAATTTTAAAGCAGCTAATGTTTAAGACCTGGTTCAATCGGAAGCATAATCTTAAACCTAGGTTAAAACAACTAAATGTAAAAGTAGGCCCTGATCAGGAAAAGGAAAGGCGAAATCAGAAAGATAATCCCACTTCAAAAACCGGGATGGGAAAAACTAAATTAACAATCAGGTAATTATACTATGAAAACATATCGTAGGCTGAGTGAGCAGGTATTTTCCCAATAGGTGGCCACTCAGTTACCTAAAGTTAACTAAAATATGAAAACGACCACAACGTGCAACAGCACAAAAATTCAACGCAAAGACATAAAAAATAAGAACCACCACAGAAGTGTCGCCTTGGAACGATCAGTAATATAAAACTACTGGCGGGTTTCACCATTTAGTTAGTTTCTCAGTCGTCGTGGTGAATCTTTAACTAGCCAATGATTCATCAAGTACAAGCAAATAAATCATGATAACCACCATGGTTAATCAAAAACGAGGACTCACAGACTCAGTAAGCTACCCGACGATGGAGTTCCTTGGGCGCCCATTAACTTACTGAAAATCCGAAGCAAAAGAAAAACACCAGTTGAACCCCGGTAGGCCAAGCAAAAGACAAAACGATCCTGTCCCAATTAATTAAAATGAATTGCTTTAAGTCGGGGCCATCATAGAGCCTGACGCTTAACCCACCCGCGTGTAATTAAAGAGGATTGGGTTAAGAACTAAGCATGTAGACTGTCGCATATCATTTTAGTTATATCCTATACGTCGGTAACGTATAATGATATTTTTCTGAACTGAAAAGCAAAATCATTCCTTCCTATAAGTTTATTAAATTTGTCAACTAAGTCACCATTAAGTTCTGGTTCCGAAAGACCCTCACGTAAAAGCGTTTTAAATTCAACATTAACGGCTATATTCTCTTCCCTTACTCCAGCTACACTCGACTCAAACTCAATGCGATAATCCCCTCGCTCACTCAGATTATTGAGTATCGGTTCGATTCCGTATGCACATGTCTCACTCACGCTCGAGTAGGCCTCGAATATTGAGTGACCGTTGAGTGTAGGTGATACCTCACTCAACCGTCACTCGAAAAAAATTTGATGTTTTGTTTTCATGTTTTTCTTGAAAATGGATAATTTACGGAGACTGGAATTAATCGAGAATGTTCCCCGGGCTAGATATTATTTAAGGGACCTGTCTAATCCATTGGAGGATCTCCAGGATATTGAGTTTCATCAGAGATTTCGGTTTTCAAAGGACACTGTTTTAAGCATCCTGGAAATGATAAGGGACGACATAACACCATTGTCAGATCGGGATGCGAACATTCCACCAATGTTGAAGCTTTTTAACCAGTTTGAGATTTTTTGCTACTGGAAGTTTTCAAAGTGTCACCGGCGACTTATTGAATATTTTGCAGACGTCTGTCAGTCGAATTCTGTGCAATGTTTCCAAGGCAATTGCGGCACACCACCATACATTTATTACCTTTCCAACAGGAAATGAGCTTTTATATGTTAAGAATCATCTTCTTAACAGTATTTTGATTATTTGGCCCCTTTAGGGATTTGAGTCTTTGATTTAGACTACACAGATGTAAATTCTTGAAATTGCTGCAAAATGTCTGGCTGTCGCTGCCAGTTTTATAAAGGGTCACTGATGAAGGTTCATTACCCGAAATTGTACAATATGG
Organism: Rugalucina vietnamica; assembly: GCA_964017185.1. NCBI lineage: Eukaryota > Metazoa > Mollusca > Bivalvia > Lucinida > Lucinidae > Rugalucina > Rugalucina vietnamica. Next base: position 60,232,861 of record OZ024874.1, on the reverse strand, counting down.
CCCATCTTCTAGCTTTGTATTTTTACTGCTTCCAAAGGATCTAACAATTATTTTTAATTCCAACTGAAAAGTACAAGTTTTCACAAATAGGTGGGTTTCCCGGGGTAATATGCACAATAGACAGTACGCATGTAAAGATTTACTGTCCGGGTGGACCAAATTCAGAACTATACAGGAATCATAAAGGATATGTTTCGATTAATGTACAAGCTGTGTGCAGCCATGATCTAACAAAATATTGTTGCCAGGTGGCCTGGTTCTGTGCATGATTCCAGGATATTTCGAAACAGCCGATTATGTGCAAAGTTTGAGAACCATGATTACGACGGTATTTTGTTGGGTTATGCCGTCAAACCATATTTGCTGACCCCTATCCTTAACCCCCAGACAGCGCCTGAAAGGAGGTACAACTACTCGCATTGCAGAACAAGGAATACTGTGGAGCGATTATTTGGGGTTTGGAAACGACGCTTCGCAACTGGACTACGTGTAAAGGTGCGGACCGTGTTGGTTATTATCGTAGCCTTGGCCGTCTTACATAACTTGGCGCGTATGAGAAATGACGTTTACTGTACAGTGACGATGATAGTAGTTCTGAGGACGAAAGTGATACCGGTGACGGCGATGGTGCCGCAGTAAGACCAGTACATGCTAATAGAGACAGGCTTGGAAATGTTGTTCGAAGGAACATTGTCCAGCAATATTTTACAAACGTTTGAAAGTCAAAAAAATGGAATAAATATAAATATCAGTGTTATATTGAAGTAACTGTAGCACAAGACGCTAACATACTTTCATGCAAGACTGTTTTAATACGTCATTCAAACTGTAGGAAACCATCCATAGTGCCGTGTCTGTTGTAGTTCTCACACGTATAAGTTTATTCTTTATATTCCTAGAATGTTATTTATTCCAAATGCCAGATTTTGCGAAGAATCTGGTTGTGAACAAACGCGACTGTTTTCGTTTATTCCTGCTTTACCCAAATGACGCTCCAACACTTGCTTTTGTAGTGCCAGAATTTCCATTTTCAATTTGTGTTCGGCCTGAAAATTTTCTAGTTTGGTTGTCAGTATCTGCATCTGTAATTCATGCTCCTCCTGCTGTAGCGAGATAACCTCTCTCTGGGCATACGTCAGCGACTTGTTGTTTCGTTTCTTTGACGGCGGGTTGGTCGGTTCAGCAGGCGCTTGACGGTTAGCAACATTCTTCGTTGTCGTTGAGGCAGAATTGTCAAGTGTAGCCTTACGTGTTCCCGTCGTCGATGGTGCACCGCATAACTCTGTTGAGGCTTTACGCTTTCCAGGCATAGCCATCTCGGAAGGTGGGTTCCCTCCAGAAATTATGACGCTCTGTCGTCGCGCAGCAGGTACTGGGTTGCTGGTTTCCAAACTTTCTTCTGAAAACAAAATCAAAATAACAGTGTACTAAAGCTACTCTCTTAGCAACATCCTTTGGGAACTGCAATTCTGCATATTTTTTTATGAACCACCTTCACGAAAATATTTTCCTTCAATAATTAAAACGATAAATGACACATTTTGTTAGTTTTTCAATTAAAGGGGATAGTCATATAAAAAATATCATAGCCACATAAGGGTGTTTTAGGTAGCGTGACTACGCAAAAATGCGGTTTCCAAAAGATGTTGTATGGAGAGTAGATGTGAAAATCGCTACCGAAGTTTCAGTCCGCATGGATACCTATACAGAAGTAGCAAACTGCATATCATTACGAAAACTTGCCAATGCAATATACCTGTACATTTTTTCACTTGTAAAAAATGAAAATTTCATCACAAAAATCATGATATTTTTCATATTTATGCTCAAAACGGATTGTGGGTACGTTAGAATCGCCTCGCAGAGGCAGTTCTAACGAGAATCCACAATCTATGTTTTGGAGCAAAAATAAGAAAAAAAAAAATAGGTATACTCCTGCATACCCCAGTTTTTCTATATAAATTGGGGTTCAAGAGGGTATACTTTTCATTGTTATGTTTTCCTGATGTTGTGGGGTGACAATTTCGCATCATATTTTACATCCACGTGGCCAAACTTTATGTTGACAATAATTGTTTGTATTGAGGTTTAACTTCCCTGTCAACGATTTTGCAGTCATGTCTGGACGGAGAAAATTATATAAAATCCTAACTTACCATCAGATTCTGTTGCCTGGCTGTCTAAATCATCTTCTCCAGCATCGTCATCGAATGAATTCTTCAGGGGTTCTGTTTGAGAATGAATAATCCCGTCAACAACATTGCTGGCACCATCAATCGGGGCTGGCTCGGGCCCACCACCGGTAAGAAGTCTTTCCCTTCGTTCCTGGCCCTTTGCTTCTTTCCTTCTGTTTTTAATGTTTTCCCACCATTTTTTAACCCGTTTCGAATCCCTGGGGTTGACTCCTGACTGGGCATTAAACTCATTCGTAACTTTTTCCCAGGTGTCTTTTTTGCATTTTATACTTTTATAATCAGTTTTTTTTTTTTGCTTTCTAATATTTTACCGTACTTGTGCACAAAACACTATGAATTGATTTCCAAATATAATGTTGGGTTAAAGACGCTTTTAAGTGAGGGTCTTTCGGAACCAGAATTTTATGGTGACTTGGTTTACAAATTTAAGAAACTTATAGGAAGTAATGATTTTTCTTTTCAGTTTAGAAAAATCATAACACGTTACAGACGTATAGGTTATAACTTGAATGTTATGCGACAGTCTGCATGCTTAGTTTTTAACCCAATCACGGTTGATAACTTCTTTAATTGCACGCCGGTGGATGGGCGTCAGACTCTATGATGGCCCCGACTTAAAGCTATTCATTTTAGTTGGTTGGGGCCGGAGCTTCTTGTCTGTTGCTTGGCCCACCGGGGACCAACTGATGCTTTTCTTTAGCTCCGGAGTTAGTAAGTTATTTGGCGCCCAGGGATCTCCATCGTCGGGCAGCTTACTGAATCTGTGAGTCCTGGTTTTTGATTCATCAGGATGTTTATCATGATTTATTTGTTTGTTCTTGATGATTCATTTACTAGTTAGAGATTCACCACGAGGACCGAAGAACTAACTAAATGTTATGAACCACTGCAGAAGCTGAGGGTGAGGTTACGGCCGTGTAAAATCGATTTAAACCCGCCAGTAACTTTGTGTTACTGATCGTTCCAAGTCGATACTTCTGTGGTGGTTCTTCTTCTTTTTGTTTTATGTCTTGGTGTGTAAAATATTTTTGTGCTGTTGGCGCCTTATGTATGTTTGCAAATTTTAAGTTAAGTTAAGGTAACTGAGTGGCCACCTATTGGGAATATAGCTGCTCATTCGGCTTACGAAATGTTTTCATGGTATTAGTACCTGATTGTTAGTTTGGTTTTTTCCCACCTTGGTTTTTGGAGTGGGAGTCTTTTTCTGATTGCGCATTTTCCTGATCTTTGCCTACTTGTACTTTAATATAAAACCCTTTTCAAAATTTGTGAAATAATTTCGCTTCGACGACATTTCGACGCAGAAATATTTGTAATTCAACCAGGCGATATTCCAGTGTGTGATGCTCGAGTACTGGTTGTGCATACCAAACCTGAACTCCACTCACACTCAAGTTAATCCTACTCGACTCATACTCCAACCACACTCACGCGAGTAGAGTTCGAGTGTGAGTTTGAGTGAAGGAAGAGAATACAGCCGTAAAACGTTTTATATACTGGCGTAAAGGAACTACACGGTAAGCCGAGTGAGCAGTAGTTTGCCTAAAGATTTATCACTAAGCTGCAAATGTCTAGTCATGTACAAGACATTTGGTTTTATAAAGCCTAAGAAAGTACAAGTAGGCAAAGATCAGGAAAAGGCGCAATCAGAAAAAGACTCCCACTCCAAAAACCAAGGTGGGAAAAAACCAAACTAACAATCAGGTACTTATACCATGAAAACATTTCGTAAGCCGAATGAGCCTTAGGCTATATCAATGTGTTCGATCATAACCGACCCCTCGGACTCAAGTCCTACGCCCAATATGTTACATATCCACAAAGAAATTGATAAATATGATAGAGAATCAGATCCTGCCTTATGAAATCAATTTCAAGTACATGTATATCCAGCAAAGGATTTTTCAAGAAATGATATGCATTATTGCTGAAATACTCGAAAATTGATTTTCTATATGCGATATATTACATTTAATGGATAATGTGCCATGCATACATAGAGAGAGAGAGAGACAGAGAGAGAGAGAGAGAGAGAGACAGAGAGAGAGAGAGAGAGATCAGATACTTAGCCCATAGAATCAAGGCAAGCCGTATGTTTACCTAAATTCTGAAGAGAAAAAAATATTTTGGATTTCATTTCAAAAAAAAAAAAAAAAAAAAAAAAAAAAAAAGGTACAAGAAGGCAATGATCAGGAAATGGTCCAAACCGTTTATCTTATTATGATGGTATAAATATTTACAGCATAGAAAATCATTCGCCTAAATTCTGGGAGAATAAATATTAAAGACATTTCCAAACCGCTACTTTGCTCATGTTACAAGGATTGGCTTTCAAGACATGTTTAGACAGCGCAACAAATGTGCCTTATTGGTTCCTTTGACATTTATTACGGATGACGTTGCCTCGCCACCTCAACAAGAGACGAACATACAACTTCACACAGCTGGAATTGTTTTCGAGCACCAAAGTCTCGACGGAGTAAGAGTTCTACAAATACAAACCTTCGTTCGCCAATGACTTGACTGCGTGCAATACAAGTTGCTTCTTATATATACATTATCATGTGATAATCAGTTTTGCTTCTGCTATTACATGTTGGTTTACTGTTGTTGTGTCATCGAAATTATATATCTTGTATGTTTGCTAAAACAGAACATAACCACGTAATTGGCAAAAAAGTTCCTGTTCATGCTTTCGAAATAGAAATATCGAGTGTGCATATTTTTTTCTCTTTAAATACACTATTATTTGGTTTTATTTTAACGGGAATTGGCTTAATAATATTTTTTGTTTCTTTCTAACTTTTACAGATTACAGCGAATTTATGTAAACCATTCTCTACAGCACGTTTCTAACTTATAACGATCGCCTTTGACTTTCTCCAAGTGTTGCTTTAAATCATTCACTGATCAGACATATTTAGTGCCAAAGCTGGACTCACCGGAGACTTCTATCTTCGATATATCAGATCAACGTATCCCATTACTTGAGGAAATGAGTCTAATCACGGAATGTATGTTTTTGTTTTTGTTTGTTTTTTTTTGTTTGTTTGTTTTTTTTACGAACCAAGCGAATGTTAATGATTCACTCGAGGTTGTAACAGATTAAACCATCACAGATTTATTTTTCCGATGCATACGTACAATATTTGCCAGTGCAAACTTTTGTTTGTAAATTTAAATTATTTCTAACCATTATTTAATATATTTATCCCCATTTGGATAATATGTAAGTTATCCGGAAAGACTTTAGACTGTGTTTATATCTCATTAGCAGCCTTAGAGAATGAATTGAAATTTTAAAAAGGAACATGGTAATATACTGTAAATAATGCTGAAAATTTCAGAAAAAAAAAACTTATCTGGAACATCATTTAATCATTTTGATATTCTGCATGTTGCTACTGTCGGAGCACTTTGACGTCAATATCGTCACATCTATTACAATTTTAGAGAATATCCCTGCCGATGTGATGCCTTGTTGGAGGTGTTCAAAAAAAGGTACAAGTAGGCAAAGATCAGGAAAAGGCGCAATCAGAAAAAGATTCCCACTCCAAAAACCGAGGTGGGAAAAAATCAAATTAACAATCAGGTACTTATACCATGAAACATATCGCAAGCCGAATGAGCAGCTATTTTCCCAATAGGTGGCCACTCAGTTACCTTAACTTAACTAAAAATATGAAAACGTACATAAGGCGCCAACAGCACAAAAAATTGAAACACCAAGACATAAAACAAAAAGAATTTAGCAGTAACATTTGATAATGATATGTTAGATTCAATATTCTGCGAACAACGTTTTATTCTAAAAAAAAAAAATAAAAAAAAAAAAATAAAAAAAGAACGCCTGTTTTCATGAAGCCAGAACCAAATTGCTTTGCAATGATTTCATTTTTTCTACTTTTCACCTCACTCATTGGACTGACTTTTCCCCGTCTCCTATTTATCAGTATATTTGCTTTAAATTTTGCGGCAGCGAACGAATAATGATAAAACATAAGCAATAATGAATCGTGTTTGCTTTTGGGACTCATTTCAACATGCATATGTAACAAGTAAAAAATATCATTTTGACTATTTTTATGGAAATAAATTCATGGTAGTCACAGGCAATAATCATCAAATGCTCGACTTGATGTCACTGGGTGTAGATGGTTATCTGCATTAGCATCCTTTGTTTTTGACATTATTTATTGACCTGGTTCTGCAAACACAGACGCAGACGTTATGTCTAGACATCCTTATAATGTGGAAACGGACCAGATATCAAGTGAACCAATAAACATTATGAGTGAATGTTTGACAAAACCTGTTTGTGCGTTAGTTAAATGTCAGTAGATATACTTGACATTACAGAACCAACTGGTCAGCCATTAGCACAAGTTGGCATTTGAGAATTGAGAAAACAGCAAAATGCTGATTCATGTGTGAAAGTTTGGCTTAAAGCAGTAAAATACAAGAAAAGGCCGCCACACAGAGTAGATATTCACTTACAAGATGATGTAGGTATGATTAAAGCATTTAATAGCCTTAAAATCATTAGAGGTCTTTTACACAGTTAAGTAGTTTCTGAAAATGAAACAAAACACCAGACTGAGTTAGTATTGCCCTTTTGTTACATTGAAAAAAATTCTTATGGGGTTGCATAATGATATGGATCATCCAGATAAACACAAAACTTTATCATTATTATGTGACAGATTTTTCTGGCCAGGTATAACGTCAGATACAGAACAGTGGTTAAGTAATTGTGAAAGGTGCATACAAAGGAAGCCAAAGACAGTTGTAAGAACACCATATGTAAATATAAGCACACCTTAGAGCTGGTTTGCACAGACTACTTTACGTTTAAACCTCCAAAGGGAAATATATCAAATGTTCTATGATAACTGACAATTTTCCTAGATTTGCAGTTGCAATACAAACTCGAAACCAACAGCAAAAACAACTGCGGAAGCTCAAGTATCTCACTAACGAACATGTCATCGTGTGGATTTACTAATTTGTGCATGCAAGCAATAGTTGTCATTCAAGTGATTTAGAAGGTGGAGTATGCTATGTATTTATGTTTGCCAAAACAGTCTGTACTACATCTAAAGTAACTTGCATGACGTTGATAACTATGCTGCCTTATTTAATTGCACGCCGGTGGATCGGGCGCTAGACTCTATAATGGCCCCGACAAAAAGCTATTTATTTTAGATGGTTGGGTCCGGAGCTTCTTGTCTGTTGCTTGACCTACCGGGGTTCAACTGGTATTGTTCTTTTGCTCCAGGTGTCAGTAAGTTATTGGGCTCCCAGAGATGTCCATCACCGAGCAGCTTACTGGATCTGTTAGTCCTAATGTTTAGCACACCTGAGCCGAAGGCTCACAAGGTGAGCTTATAGTATGGTAGTCGAGCCGGCGTCAGTGGGTGCGTGGTTGAGTTCACACTTTCAATCTTGAATATCTCTAAGACAACAAAGCCAATCGCAATCGAATTTTATCTGAAGCATCATTAAGGAGGGGGAAAGGTTGCATTAGGTTTTGGGCCAGATCAGATCAGAACTCTGGTTTCAATGTCAACAGATACATGTAGCTCCCATTGCGTTATAATGGGAAAAATGTTGTGGCCACTCTAGCAACTTCATTTTTAATTAGATCTTCGTCATTCTTTGGAATAACAAGGACAACCATAACATCTCGGATGAGTTAGAATTTCGGCTAGGTTCGACCTCAGATTGCGGAGTAAGCTGCCCTTGAGCGTATGGAAAAATCTCCATAGACTTATAATGGGAAAAATGTTGTGGCCACTCTAGCGCCATTATTTTTCAGTGGATCTTCTTCATTCTTGCAGGTTACAAGGACAACTACAAAATGTCGAATGGGTTCCAATTTCAGCTAGATCCGACCTCTGACTGTGGAGTTAGCTGCCCTTGAGTGCTTGAAAAAATCAGTCTTTTGTGTTGTGGCCACTCTTGCGCCTTCAATTTTTATTGGATCTTCTTCATACTTGGAAGTAACAAGGATAGCCATAACATCTCGCATGAGTTCGAATTTCAGCCAGAACCAACCCTTGACTGCAGAGTTGTCTGCCCTTGACTGTGTGAAAAATCAATATTTAGTGTTGTGGCCACTCTAGCGCCTTTATTTTTGTTCGGATCTTTATTCTTGGAAGTAACAAGGGCATCTATAACATCTCGGATGAGTTCGAATTTCGACCAGATCCGACCTCTGGCTGCGGAGTTATCTGACCTTGAGTGTTTAAAAAAATAAATATTTTGTGTTGTGGCCACTCTTACATCTTTGTTTTTCAGTGGATCTTCTTCATTCTTGCAAGTAACAAGAATAACGAATAACTACAATATCTCGGATGAGTTCGAATTTCGGGCAGATCTGACCTCTGACTGCAGAGTTAGCTGCCCTTTAGTGTTTGAAAAATCAAAAGTTTGTATTGTGGCCACTCTACCGCCTTCAATTTTGATTGAATCTTCTTCATTCTTGGAAGAAAGAAGAATAATTATTACATCTCGGATGAGTTCGAATTTGAGCCAGATTTGACCCTGGACTGCGGAGTTAGCTGCCCTTGAAGGTAATGAATGTCCTTGTTACTTCCAAGAATAAAGAAGATCCGAATAAAAATGAAGGCGCTAGAGTGGCCACAACACTAAACATTAATTTTTCACACAGTCAAGGGCAGATAACTCTGCAGTCAAGGGTCGGATCTGTCTGAAATTTGAACTCATTCGAGATGTTATGGCTACACTTGTTACTTCCAAGTATGAAGAAGATCCGATCATAATTGAAGGCGCTAGAGTGGCCACAACACAAAATAATGTCTTTTTCAAACACTCAAGGGCAGCTAACTCCACAGTCAGTAGTTGGATCTAGCTGAAATTCGAACCTATCCGAGATATTATAGTTGTCCTTGCTACCTGCAAGAATGAAGAAGATCCATTGAAAAATAATGGCGCTAGAGTAGCCAAAACATTTTTCCCATTATAAGTCTATGGGTATTTTTCCATACGCTCAAGGGCAGCTAACTCCGCAATCTGAGGTTGAAACTAGCCGATATTCTAACTCATCCGAGATGTTATGGTTGTCCTTGTTATTCTTAAGAATGAAGATGATCCAATCAAAAATGAAGTTGCTAGAGTGGCCACAACATTTTCCCCATTATAACTCAATGGGAGCTATCTGTTGCCATGGAAACCAGTGGTCTGATCCGACCTGGCCCAAAACCTTATGCAACCTTTCCTCCTCCTCAGTGATGCTTCAGATAAAATTTGATCGCGATTGGACTTGTTGTCTTTAGAGATATTCAAGTTTGAAAATGTGAACGCACGGACGCACGGACGGACGGACGGACACCGGCTCGACTACTATACTATAATCTCACCTTTGGATTTTTATTTCTTGATGATATAATTTCGTTTCAAAAACTGTTACGTTGTTTTGTTTTTCCTTTGTCTTGATGACTAAACAGTTGCTAAAGCATGATTTCGGTTTCCCACTTAAAGCAGACCTGTCAGTTTTGATCATGTGTCTTTAATTTTGACGTTGCGTCAGTATCGCTGTAACGTTTGATTTTTTCGAAGATTTGCTTGCAAGATCTTGTCGAAGAATTGCCTCTTATGCCTTTATTAAAAATAGATTTTTATTCATTATGTGCGGAGTCTGGCAGCTGTAATGAAAATTGCTAAATTTATTTTGCATAGTATATTTATGTATATTTGTTTACTTGAATGGCCATTTTTAAGCATAATTTGGGTGTCATGCTATTCTTACGTTTGGAAGAATCACATAAAATGGAGACAACGTTCCGACATGACCATAACAGTTGACTGGGTAAATAAGCCACAACTCAAATAAGAAAATGCTGTTCCGGAGCGGTTGTGCTGTTGCTTTTTTTTGCCTGCTTTTTTTCTGATGACTGTGTTTTTTTTATGCTAGCCGGAAGGCTACCTTGCTGAGAAAGAGCTAAACATCTTGCTTATCATTGTTGACTGGATTCGAATTGTTTATCTAATTGTAAAAAATCCTGACCCTTCTATGTTTGCATTACAGGTACACATCATAATTCATGAAAAGAACATACTTAGCAAATTTGTCTGACTTTAAAAGAGAAAAAGCTGACGCCTACGTTTTGATTCTGAATTAGCTTCATTCCTAATTATAAGGAGCAGATAGCATTAAATCTCTTACAGAATGTCAATCAAAAATTCTGTCTTGAACAAACAGGAAAAGGATTTGCAATTAATGGGTATTCATTAGAAGGTTGTATATGTGATTGTTTATTATAGCTTTATCAATTGTCTTCGAAAGGCCTGGAACACTGATAAGAATAACATCGCATCTAAATGAGATTATTTTAGAATGCAAATGCACGCGTATGAACACGCATTCACGTTGCAGGAAGGCTTAAAATAATGATTACAAATATTATAACATGTTTTAGAACTCCTTTGTTTAAAACAGTGTTAAACTTTGTAATTATGATCTCTTGCCTGAACGTATGTCACTTACATGTATCTAAGGTCATTTGCCTTAACATCTTACGTAACCTTTCAAAGCGAAACAAACCGGCCTTTTCATTCGTTTTATTCTACTGAAAAAAAAAAAACGTCTCTGCATATCGCATGGGCACGTAATGGATATGTCGCATCTCAGCGTATCGCGTTGGTAGTTGTGTTTGTGTAGGAATCACAAGGAATTTGTTTAAGGCTTGAAATGCCTCGCTATAATTCGAAACATTGTGGTAAGAATAAACTTGTTTTGATGAGTATATTATATTCTCGTATGACGTGTACAATTCGTCTGTAAAGAAAAAAAAATGTTTGTCTGTCAGCAGCAATGAATTCTATTATATGTCAATGTCGCTTGCATGCATTGATTTAGAAATTTAGAAATTGAACCATATACGATTACGTGTCTAGGCCAGATGAACAGATTTTAAAATCATGTTATCTGAGTTTTGTAGCGAAAATGTTTGTAAAATGCGAAGCAACTCCTTGTTGTTTTTATGGCAAATGATGCCTTCCTTTGTTTCGAATCATAAATGCAATTTTGCGCGGAGGCCAAGTAGTAGAGTATAGGATTCCGGGTCGAAGGACGCCAAGGGTTTGAAACCATAGGCGCCAAGTGGGATAGGGCAGTTGTGACTTTTTTTATGCGAATCCACCGTGTATTCTATGACGAAGTAGCAAATAGACTAGATAAGAAACATCTCTACATCTATGGTGATTCAATATCTATTTTGGAATAATAGAGAGGTTGAGAAAATAAACTTGTAACGTGTACGTGTACTTGTAGCTTTATTTACCCGTACACGATCGTTTTGAGTGTAAAATCGTTTGAGAAAAACGAACGTGTATGTGTAGATTTCATAAAGTATATAAACAAATTAAATTGCGTTGCGTTACCACAAACGTCAGAAAGTACATACCTACATACATATATGGTCACATGAACGTCGATTCGCCTTTGGTCAGATATACTTCTGCTGCACGTGCAAAACGATTTGGCAACGCTTCATCGAACTTCGTTTCTGCTTGTACCTACCTACCTGACCTATCGATGGAAACATATAAAGAAAACTTACAACTCGCAAATTTATTTCATTCACAGCCTAACTGATTCTCAACGTGTAGCGAGTATTTTGAACTTGTAATAAATGACGAAGTTTGGGGATAAAACTGTTCTACACGTACACGTACAAGTTACAAGTTCATTTTCTCAACCTCTCTAATGATCTAGCTCCTACGACATGAAAGTGAATTAAATTTTCATATTGCAACTAATCAGTGCGAGCGAACAACACGCATTTCACGGGGAAAGGAACATGTAAATTGAATCAAGAGAAGGCGCCAATTATCAATTATCGCGGGGGATGAATGCGTGAAATTACCTGTTTGGATGAGAAGCCCAAAATACATTTGTTTGACTTTTTGTATCATTTTACTGTCTGGGTTCTGTGGATTGCAAACAATTAAAGTCAGTACTGTAATTACTATTTCGTGCTGAACTATATTTGAGATTATCAATGTTTGATTCGGAATAAAGCATGATTGTCGTTAATGGAAACGTATGTTGCATGATAGAAGATTCGTCTTTCTGAAGTCTTATCAATTGCTGTATTGTCTGCAGGCCAAATGCTAGATGCTTCAAATCAGACATTTATGGAAATAGCTATTTATTTATAGATGTTCAACAACTCGACATAGCCTCCTTGTATATGCTAACAACCGATGATTAATCACATTGTCTATAAATTTGTAAATAGAATGATGCATCATATATAAGTAAAGAACGAGTGTGTTTAGGCACCGTAGTTGTCTTTTATTCTTGAAAAAAATATATAACTGTACACGGACATTGTACTTAAAGAACGTGTCGCAAGATTAGCAAAATCGAAGATCTCAAGTTGTTGTTTACACTGTACACATTAATTAGGCAACATATGGTTGTCGAAGTAATAATTTGTATAATTGATCCGACATCTATTTAAGACATAAATGTCATATTTACCACGGCCGTGTACGTATAAACAAAACAAGACATTTTCACGACAGCAGCTTCACAAGACAGAAAAAAGTAAAATAATCAATAATCATGAAATAGCGCAATTAGAGAGAGATTCAAACTCCAAAAAACCAAGGTGGTATAAAAACTAATTTGACATTCAGGTACTAACTCAAAGATAACGTATCGTAAGCCGAGTGAGCAGGTAATGCTTTGGCTCACAACATTTAGATAGTTGTTCCAGAAACACTTCAGTAAGTGCTACAGTGCACTGTATCATAAGACATGTATTCATAGTCAGATGTTTTACCTCTGTATAGCACAAATGTGTATAGAATGCACTATTAGAAATCCTTATAGAAACCAATTTTGACAAGTTATATAGAAAACAGTGCCTTAGATGGTCTTTTAAATGGTCAAAGTTGACTGAGATTGGCACGTAAGTATCATGTATGGTAAAAGCCTAGGGGATTTAAGGCCTAATTTCGGCCTCATGCGGTAAAAAATGAATTTTGGAATTTTGAGGAGAAAAGTATTGCCAATAGCAGATATAGGTCCCTGCTTATAAATTCTAGCACAACTATCATGAGATTTTGTATGCAGGATATCATTTTGTTCGTCGTGTAGGCCGTCACTTAAAAATTAAAAAAATGTGTTCAGAAATGATCAAACTAGACCAAAAAATAAAAAATGTGCTCAATCTATGGTTTTTCTGCGCGTCGCCATGGCAACACTTGTAGGATAAATGAAGCACTTGATCTGGTTTTTAAAAGACGAGACATATGGCAGTTTTTAGGAATAGTTTTCTCACCTAAACCCCAAATTTATTTTCTAGCAAAATCTGAGGCCAAAAAAGGTCTTAAACGCCTTTGGCATTAATTTATCATGAGTGAAATATTAAAGATTAAAGGGCAAAATGTTGATAATAATTGCAGTAAGCTGTTTGGAGTAAAACCTTCCTACCTACATATGTGTGTAAGGAACAAAAAAGAAATACCAAATCAGAAATTTAAATTTGACCACAACCAATACAGTATTGTCCTGCTTCCTGGAGCCTTTTTTCCCCTAGCTTATTCAATTAATATCCTGGCACCAGAAACCAGACAACCAGTAGTCATGAGAACGCTCACCTGAGATTTGGTCTTTGAACAATTATCTTTGAGAAAGGTCAAAAATAACTTTGGCAATGAATAAAATAATCTCATAAAAAAAATCAAAACTTTTCTGCTGAAATTTTTTGGTTTATTTATACATGTTATTTATACATGTTGCGTAGGCAAGTTTTCATAATGCAAGGAACTCAAGTAAATTTTAAAGCAGCTAATGTTTAAGAACTGGTTTAATCGGAAGCATAATCTTAATCCTTGGTGAAAAACAAATAAGTGTAAAAGTAGGCACTGATCAGGAAAAGAAAAAGGCGCAATCAGGAAGATAATCCCACTTCAAAAACCGGGGTGGGAAAACTAAATTAACAAGCAGGTAATTTTACTATGAAAAGATATCGTAAGCCGAGTGAGCAGGTATTTTCCCAATAGGTGGCCACTCAATTACCTAAATTTAACTAAAATATGAAAACGATCATAACGTGCAACAACACAATAATTCAACGCCAAGACATTGACACAGAAATGTCGCCTTGAAAGGATCAGTAATATAAAATAACTGGCGGGCTTAAACCAATTTACAGGTACCTAACCTCACATTCAGCTTCTGAAGTGGTTTTGCAACATTTAGTTAGTTCCTCAGTCGACGTGGTGAATCTTTAACTTGTCAATGAATCATCAAGTACAAGCAAATAAATCATGATAACCACCATGATAATTCAAAAACGAGGACTCACAGATTCATTAAGCTACCCGACGATGGAGATCCTTGGGCGCACATTGACTAACTGAAAATCCAAAGCAAAAGAAAAACACCAGTTGAACCCCGGTGGGCCAAGCAAAAGACAAAAAGCTCCTGCCCCAACTAAAATTAATAGCTTTAAGTCGAGGCCATCATAGAGTCTGACGCTTGACCCACCGGCGTGCAATTAAAGAAGATAGAACTAAGCATGTAGACTGTCGCATATCATTTAAGTTATATCCTATACGTCGGTAACGTATTATGATATTTTTCGAAGTGAAAAGCAAAATCATTCGTTCCTATTACACTGGGTGCTTCCTTCGTCCCGATATAATAAGGTTTTGTTTGACTTTTAGTATAGGTCCCGATAGGATTTGGCTTTGTTTGATTCAGGTACCAGATTTTTTTCTACAATAATTCCTAGAATATAATTTATGACGTCACTGAAAGAATTTCAAGTCATAATATAGCGCTTTGAATGCAATTTTATAGTAACATTTAAGTTGATTCGTTAAAAAGTGATATAAATTAAGCAATTTATGTTATTGTTGACTCTGTTTTGTGGAGATTTACTGTATTAAAGAAGTAGAACAAATCCGTTACCAAAAAGTCAAACAAAAAGGTACAAGTAGGCAAAGATCAGGAAAAGGCGCAATCAGAAAAAGATTCCCACTCCAAAAACCGAGGTGGGAAAAAACCAAACTAACAATCAGGTACTTATACCATGAAACATATCGTAAGCCGAATGAGCAGCTATTTTCCCAATAGGTGGCCACTCAGTTACCTTAACTTAACTAAAAATATGAAAACATACATAAGGCGCCAACAGCACAAAAAATTTTAAACACCAAGACATAAAACAAAAAGAACCACTACAGAAGTATCGACTTGGAACGATCAGTAACACAAAGTTACTGGCGGGCTTAAACCGGTTTTACAGGTACCTAACCTCACCCTCAGCTTCTGTAGTGGTTCAGTGATAAACAAGAAATAAGAAAACCTTTTTATATCGGGACGAAGGAAGCACCCAGTGTATAAGTTTCTTAAATTTGTAAACCAAGTCACCATAAAATTCTGGTTCCGAAAGGCCCTCTCGTAAAAGCGTTTTAAATTCATCATTAAAAACGATATATATATATATATATATATATATATATATATATATATATATATATATATATATATATATATATATATATATATATATATATATATATATATATATATATATGAATAAAAGAAGAAAGTTCACGGCACAAGATAAGACAAATATGCGAAAAAAGAAATGACTTCACATGTCACAGCAGTTTTTCGTTTTATTGACGGTTTTTTAACAATAAGCAAACACGTTTCGCCAGAACGGCTCTTCAGTGCAAACCGCCATTGCACAAAGCGCACTGTTTCTTAGTAACAAACGGGCTTGATGCGTTGCGTAGCGTAACGTTACTTATACTGCATGTAACGTCACAGTTCAATTTTAATTCAAAATGCATTATTATTATTATTATTATCATTATTATTAAAACAGCAGCCGTTCAGTCTCTTGTAATATACTTTCCTTACATAGTCTTTCCCTCGATTTAACTGTCCCAAGCTTCTCTCCGGTGTGTTTTTCAATCTTCGTACTTGTCTTTCAAACCCGACTTAGAAACTTCCATTTTTGTCTAAGTCCAGCATTTGTCTGTTCTGTGCGTTACATCCAATATCCCCTCGGCGCATCATCCTGATCTATCTTCATTCTGTTAAATCCAGTCCTCGCTGCGTTGATCTTCGTTTTCTTTGAATTTTCTTTCGTTTTTGTATTAAAAATATATCAGTTCTGATAAAATATTAAAGTTTTAATAATTGTGATTGAACGTATTACTTCTTTGGCATCAGGAGTCCTTCGTTTTTTCCTCCAAATGTCCGATCTCGGTGAATTTCCTTCCCTTGTCCGGGACAAGAGGCGGATCATGTCACTCAAGGAAAAGGGAAGGAAATTCACCGAGATCGGACATTTGGAGGAAAAAACGAAGGACTCCTGATGCCAAAGAAGTAATACGTTCAATCACAATTATTAAAACTTTAATATTTTATCAGAACTGATATATTTTTAATACAAAAACGAAAGAAAATTCAAAGAAAACGAAGATCAACGCAGCGAGGACTGGATTTAACAGAATGAAGATAGATCAGGATGATGCGCCGAGGGGATATTGGATGTAACGCACAGAACAGACAAATGCTGGACTTAGACAAAAATGGAAGTTTCTAAGTCGGGTTTGAAAGACAAGTACGAAGATTGAAAAACACACCGGAGAGAAGCTTGGGACAGTTAAATCGAGGGAAAGACTATGTAAGGAAAGTATATTACAAGAGACTGAACGGCTGCTGTTTTAATAATAATAATAATAATAATAATAATAATGCATTTTGAATTAAAATTGAACTGTGACGTTACATGCAGTATAAGTAACGTTACGCTACGCAACGCATCAAGCCCGTTTGTTACTAAGAAACAGTGCGCTTTGTGCAATGGCGGTTTGCACTGAAGAGCCGTTCTGGCGAAACGTGTTTGCTTATTGTTAAAAAACCGTCAATAAAACGAAAAACTGCTGTGACATGTGAAGTCATTTCTTTTTTCGCATATTTGTCTTATCTTGTGCCGTGAACTTTCTTCTTTTATTCATTTATTCACCCGGGACAAGAGGCGGATCATGTCACTCAAGGAAAAGGGAAGGAAATTCACCGAGATCGGACATTTGGAGGAAAAAACGAAGGACTCCTGATGCCAAAGAAGTAATACGTTCAATCACAATTATTAAAACTTTAATATTTTATCAGAACTGATATATTTTTAATACAAAAACGAAAGAAAATTCAAAGAAAACGAAGATCAACGCAGCGAGGACTGGATTTAACAGAATGAAGATAGATCAGGATGATGCGCCGAGGGGATATTGGATGTAACGCACAGAACAGACAAATGCTGGACTTAGACAAAAATGGAAGTTTCTAAGTCGGGTTTGAAAGACAAGTACGAAGATTGAAAAACACACCGGAGAGAAGCTTGGGACAGTTAAATCGAGGGAAAGACTATGTAAGGAAAGTATATTACAAGAGACTGAACGGCTGCTGTTTTAATAATAATAATAATAATAATAATAATAATGCATTTTGAATTAAAATTGAACTGTGACGTTACATGCAGTATAAGTAACGTTACGCTACGCAACGCATCAAGCCCGTTTGTTACTAAGAAACAGTGCGCTTTGTGCAATGGCGGTTTGCACTGAAGAGCCGTTCTGGCGAAACGTGTTTGCTTATTGTTAAAAAACCGTCAATAAACCGAAAAACTGCTGTGACATGTGAAGTCATTTCTTTTTTCGCATATTTGTCTTATCTTGTGCCGTGAACTTTCTTCTTTTATTCATTTATTCACCCGGGACAAGAGGCGGATCATGTCACTCAAGGAAAAGGGAAGGAAATTCACCGAGATCGGACATTTGGAGGAAAAAACGAAGGACTCCTGATGCCAAAGAAGTAATACGTTCAATCACAATTATTAAAACTTTAATATTTTATCAGAACTGATATATTTTTAATACAAAAACGAAAGAAAATTCAAAGAAAACGAAGATCAACGCAGCGAGGACTGGATTTAACAGAATGAAGATAGATCAGGATGATGCGCCGAGGGGATATTGGATGTAACGCACAGAACAGACAAATGCTGGACTTAGACAAAAATGGAAGTTTCTAAGTCGGGTTTGAAAGACAAGTACGAAGATTGAAAAACACACCGGAGAGAAGCTTGGGACAGTTAAATCGAGGGAAAGACTATGTAAGGAAAGTATATTACAAGAGACTGAACGGCTGCTGTTTTAATAATAATAATAATAATAATAATAATAATGCATTTTGAATTAAAATTGAACTGTGACGTTACATGCAGTATAAGTAACGTTACGCTACGCAACGCATCAAGCCCGTTTGTTACTAAGAAACAGTGCGCTTTGTGCAATGGCGGTTTGCACTGAAGAGCCGTTCTGGCGAAACGTGTTTGCTTATTGTTAAAAAACCGTCAATAAAACGAAAAACTGCTGTGACATGTGAAGTCATTTCTTTTTTCGCATATATATATATATATATATATATATATATATATATATATATATATATATATATATATATATATATATATATATATATATATATATATATATATATATATATATATATATACTGACACAATGGAACTACACGGTAAGCCGAGTGAGCAGCAATTTGCCTAAAGATTTATCACTTAAGCCCAGGTTACATTTGCCCTACAATTAACTTGCGATGATCGTACGATGCCATTTTTTGCATTTTCGTGCGGTCTCCACAGGGTGACCCTACGATTCTACGGCTTCCTACGATCTCCGATTTTGTAGTAGTCTGCACTCTTACAAATTTTAAAAATCGTAAGACCGTAGCCCGTAGACACCTCGTAGGTAGCATCATCGTACGGGCGCCTTACGGAAACCCTGCGATGATCTGGCGGTCACCGCACGGTTTTATGATAATTTGGGGTCTAAAATCGTAAGATAATCGTAGACCTTTAGGGTGATCGTGCGGCATCCGTACGAGTATATCGCAAGTTTATTAAAATCGTTCGGAAATCGTGCGGTCATCATACGGACATACTACGGCGTCCGCACGTTTATCGTGCGGCCGCCCTGTGATTGCTGTGCATTTTTATGGGATATGGTTGCATTTCACCATGGCGCCACAAGACTCATAGGAAACGATCGTCTGATCAGATTAAAAATAAAACTATCTGCGTGTTTCCTATGTAAATTCAAAAGTATGTCCCGCTAAACGGAAACACCATCAGCAACAATATTTCGTGATCCGAGTGTGTCTTTAAAGGGGCACATGAAGAAAAAACAGTCCCGTTCCCAACCGGTACCGAAATTTTTCGACTTAACAAACATATAAATGTATCGTAAAAGTAAGGCCGGTCTTCGTCAAACTGCACGATTCTGTCGTTCAGTGCATGCGGCTTGTTTCTCTCCAGGTTCGTCTACTTCATCTGTAGAATGCTGTGGTGTTTCCTTTTTTGAACGCTTACCTTTTCCTGTCGGGGGAGCCATGATGTACTGTGAGGATGTACACGTTTGGTAGTACACAAAAGACGGACGGACACCCAACATCGTACGGCTATCGTATGGAGACCGCAAGAAATCGTAAGGACTCCTCACGGACATCGCACGTGTTCCGTACGATTTCAACTTAAAGTGTGCGGAGACCCTTTGATTTCCCAACGATCTCCAAACAGTTCCGACTCAGAACATCGAAGAAAGCTAGAACAAGAAATCGAACGATGCCCGTATGAATTGTAAACACCTACGTCGTAGCCCATGATCACAATTGATGTCTAAAAATCGTAGGGAAATCGCGGACTGAAGAATCGTACAATGATCGGGGCAAATGTAACCTACTAGGCATGACCCCTTGCGGTCTCCCTACGATCGCTGTACGATTTTTGTTCCTAAAATATCATAAAAAAATCGTGCGGTGACTGCTCGATTATCGCAGGGTATCCGTACGGTGCCCGTATGATGCCCTATGACGTGTCTACGGGCTACGGTCTTACGATTTTAAAATTTGTAATGGTGCAGACTATTACAAGATCGTAGAGGCTGCGGAGAAGTCGTAGAATCGTAAGGACATCGTAAGGCCACCCTGCGGAGGCCCCACGAAAATGCAAAAAATGGCATCGTACGATCATCGCAAGCTAATCGTAGGCCAAATGTAACCGAGGCATCAGTCAGAAGTCCAAGGGACTCCGTACGATATCCACTAACAGTCTGCGGAGACCCTACTACTACCGTGCGGCCTCCTTGCGTTTTGTATCAAAACGTATAGGGTCTCCGTACGGACAACGCACTGGATCCGTACGATATCTACGTATTAACTGCGGAGACATACGACTACCGTACGATCGCCTTGCGTTTTTGTATGAGAACGTCGACAAATGGCAGATCAAAAAATCGTACGATGCCGGTATGAATTGTAAACACATACGTCGTAGCCCACGATCTCCTACGATGTCTAAAAGTCGTAGAGAAAATCGCAGACCGAAAAATCGTACGATGATCGGGGCAAATGTAACCTAGGCTTTAGCTGCAAATGTCTAGTCATGTACAAGGCATTTGGTTTTATAGAGCGTAAGACTAAATCATTGTGTTCGATCATAACCTACCCCTCGGACTCGAGTCCTACGCCCAATATGTTACATATCCACAAAGAAATTGTTATTGATAAGTATGATAGAGAATCAGATCCTGTCTTATGAAATCAATTTCAAGTATATCCAGCAAAGGATTATTCAAGAAATGAAATGCATTATTGCTGAAATACTCGTAAACTGAATTTCTATATGTGATATATTACATTACATTTAATGGATAATGCGTCATGCATACATAGAGAGAGAGAGAGAGAGAGAGAGAGAGAGAGAGAGAGAGAGGGAGAGAGAGAGAGAGAGAGAGAGAGAGAGAGAGAGAGAGAGAGAGAGAGAGAAAGAGAGAGAGAGGAGATATCAGATATATGTTTACCTTAATTCTTGAGAAAAAGATATTTTGGATTTAATTTCAAAAAAGAAAAGGTACAAGAAGGTAACGATCAGGAAATGGTCCAAACTGTTTATCTCTTTATGATGGTATAAATGTGTTACAGCATAGAAAAAAAATCATTCGCCTTAATTCTGGGAGAATAAATTTTAAAGACATTTCCAAAACGCTACGTTGCTCATGTAACAAGGATTGGCTTTCAAGACATGTTTAGACAGCGCAACAAATGTGCCTTATTAGTTCCTTTGACATTTATTAAGGATGACATTGCCTCGCCACCTCAACAAGAGATGAACATACAACTTCACACAGATGAAATTGTTTTCGAGCACCAAAGTCTCGACGGTGTAACAGTTCTACAAATACAAACCTTCGTTCGCCAATGACTTGACTGCGTGCAATACAATTTGCTTCTTATATATACATTATCATGTGATAATCAGTTTTGCTTCTGCTATAGCTTGTTGGTTTACTGTTGTTGTGTCAGCGAAATTATATATCTTGTACGTTTGCTAAGACAGAATATAACGTAATTGGCAAAAAAAGTTCCTGTTCATGCTTTCGAAATAGAAATATCGAGTGTGCATATTTTTCTCTTAAAATACACTATTATTTGGTTCTATGTTTAACTGGGATTGGCTTAATGATATTGTTTGTTTCTCTCTAACTTTTACAGATTGCAGCGATTTTATGTAAACCTTTCTCTACAGCACGTTTCTAACTTTATGTCGATCGCCTTTGACTTTCTCGAAGTATTGCTTTAAATCATTCACTGATCAGACATATTTAGTGCCAAAGCTGGACTCACCGGAGACTTCTATCTTCGATATATCAGATCAACGTATCCCATTACTTGAAGAAATGTGTATGTTACAAACCAAACGAATGTTAGTGAATCACTCGAAGTTGTAACAGATTAAACAATTACACATTTATTTTTTCTTTCCGATACATACGTACAATATTTGCCAGTGCAAACTTTGTTTGTAAATTTAGATTATTTCTAACCAACATTAAATATGTTTGTCCCCATTTGGATAATACGTAAGTTGTCCAGAAAGTTTTGAAACTGTGTTTATATCTCATTAACAGCCTTAGAGAATGAATTGAAATTTTCATCAGGAACATGATAATATACTGTACATATATGCTGAAAATTTCAGTAAAAAAACTTTCTGGAACATATTCTGATCATTAAATCATTTTGATATCTGCATGTTGCTACTGTCGGAGCTCTTTGACTTCCACATCGTCACATCTGTTACAATTTTAAAGAATTTGCCTGCCGATTTGATGTCTGGTCGGAGGTGTTCAATCCCATGTGGCACGCCGGTTTTCATGTAGCCAGAACCAAATTGCTTTGCAATGATTACAAGTTTTCTACTTTTCACCTCACTCATTGGACTGCCTTTCCCCTTTTTCCCTATCCGTGTCCGATGATAAAACGTAAGTAAAAATGAATCGTGTTTGCTTTTGGGACTTACTTCAACATGCATATGTAACAAGTGAAAAATATCATTTTGACTATTTTTATGGAAACAAATTCACGGTAGACACAGACAACAATCCTCTTACATATGCCTTATCAAAGGCTCGACTTGCTGTCACTGGGTATAGATGGTTATCTGCATTAGCATCCTTTGATTTTGACATTATTTATAGACCCGTTTCTGCAAACACAGACGCCGACGTTATGTCTAGACATCCTTATAATGTGGAAACGGACCAGATATCAAGTGAGCCAATAAACGTAGTGAGTGGATGTTTGACAAAACCTATTTGTGCGTTAGTTAAATGTCAGTAGATATACTTGATATTACAGAACCAACTGGTCAGCCAATAGCACAAGTTGGCATTTGAAAATTGAGAAGTAAGAATATAGGGACCAGGAATCGATGCAATTAAATTTAAAGTCCCGACATAGACAGTGCGTGGAAAGAAAATTCATAAAATACAACAAAACATTTGCCGACAACACACTCGAAGAGCAGAATGACTAGCTCTTTCCCAACAAGGTAGCCATCCAGCAAAATGCTGATTCATGTGTGGGAGTTTGGCTTAAAGCAGTGAAATACAAGAAAAGGTCAAACAGAGTAGATATTCACTTACAAGATGATGTAGGTATGATTTAAGCATTTGATAGCCATAAAATAATTAAAGATCTTTCACACAGTTAAGTAGTTTCTGAAAATGAAACAAACAGCCAGACTGAGTTAGTATTGCCCTTTTGAAAAAAAAAATTCTTATGGGGTTGCATAATGATATGGATCATCCACGTAAACACAAAACTCTATCATTATTATGTGACAGATTTTTCTGGCCAGGAATAACGTAAGATGCAGAGCAGTGGTTAAGTAAATGTGAAAGGTGCAAAAAAAGGAAGCCAAAGACAGATGTAAGAGCTCCATAGTAAAATATAAGCACACCTTTCCCCTTAGAGCTGGTTTGCACAGACTATTTTACGTAAAAAACCTTCAAAGGGAAATATATCAAATGTTCTATAATAACTGACAACTTTACTAGATTTGCAGTTGCAATACAAACTCGAAACCAACAGCGAAAACAACTGCGGAAGCTCAAGTATCTCACTAACGAACATGGCACCGTGTTGATTTACTAATTTGTGCATGCAAGCAATAGTCGTCATTCAAATGATTTAGAAGGTGGAGTATTTTATGTATTTGTGTTTGCAAAAAAAACAGCCTGTACTACATCTAAAGTAACGTGCATGACGTTGATAACTATGCTGCCTTATTTAATTGCACGCCGGTGGGTCGGGCGCCAGACACTATCATGATGGCCCCGACAAAAAGCTATCTATTTTAGATGGTTGGGACCGGAGCTTCTTGTCTGTTGCTTGGCCTACCGGGGTTCAACTGGTATTGTTCTTTTGCTCCGGGCGTCATTAAGTTATTGGGCACCCAGAGATCTCCATCATCGAGCAGCTTACGGAATATGTTAGTCCTTATTTTTTATTCATCATGGTCGTTATCGTGATTTATTTGTTTGTCCTTGATTATTCATTGACCAGTTAGAGATTCACCACGAGGACCAAACAACTAATTAAATATTGTGAACCACTGCGGAAGATGATGGTGAGGTAAGACGCCTGTAAAATCGATTTAAGCCCCCCGCCTCCTCCCAGTAATTTTATATTACTGATAGTTCCAAGGCGATACGTCTGTTGTGGTTCTAATTGTTTCATGTTTTTGAGTCGAATTTTAGTGCTGTTTGAACCTTATATATTTTTATTTAAATTTGGGTATCTGAGTGTCCGCCTATTGGGAAATAGCTGCTCACTCGGCTTACGATACGTTTTCTAAGTGTAAGTACCTAATTGTCAATTTGGTATTTCCCGCCTCGTTTTTTTTGGGTGGAAATTTCTTTCATACTGAGCCATTTCCTGATCATTGCCTACTTGTACCTTCCCATAACAATGTTGATATCTCTATTTGCAACATTACTTTGAGTTATTGGTCAAGCGTAACAAAGTTAGTACTGTCCTGTATTTCACACAGGCAGATGCTATGCCTTACAAAATAGCGAAATATAAACTAAGCATGTTGTTTCTGAGGGAATATTACTGCTCGTGAATCAGTACAATTTCTTTGCCTACTCATTCCACATTCAGACTGTCCGCATTGGAATACGAATTAAATCTGTCAATATGCCATGTGTCAGAATCGCACGTTATATATATAGGTTATTAACAAAAAATATATATCCGTCAATTTAAATGGCTGTTTTTTAACCATAGTTTGGAGCGGAGCCAGAAGATCTATTGTGCCGGTTCCCGATCGTGTTTGCTATCTTCTCTTTAAAAGATGTTGTTTGATTGCAATAGATGGACAGCCAATTGAATAAATGGTTATTCAATTACATTACATTACATTAGGGTTGGGTCTCAAGTGTTTCCTACATCTTTAAGATCCTAACTAAAGAAACCTCATTCTATGTGTTTTTCATCGTGTATGTATAAAAATCATATTCTCATTTTCATTCAGTTCCGACTAACCCAATAATGATCATGATGATAGTGTTTAAAGATATTGACTTCTTCCATGACGAATATTTGACCAATCACAGCAAACAAAATTCTCACTATAGACCCATTTGAAGCCAGCCATATTCCTTGTAAAATTTTAGTCGCGAGAACATGATCCCGCCTTCATTTTATTTGTTTATTATTTTTGTTTGTTATGAGGGGGGGTGGAGGTTGACGGTCCAAGTCTATTTAACTACACATACATATCTTGGGTTTATCGTTGATCACATGGACTTACAGGTTTACGATTTACATTAAGATACTTTGATACTTCACGTTTTTACTGTCTGCCAAGAAAAGTGGTTTGTAAAACCATTCAACATATATTAATGTATATTTGTTTACTATGGTGGCTAGTTTTAAGCATAATTTGGGTGACATGCTATCCGTACGTTTGGAAGAATCGCTTAAAATAGAGGCAACGTCCCGACATGACCATGACAGTTGACTGGGTAAATAAGCCACAACTCAAACAAATAAGAAACTACTTCTCCGGAGCGGTTGTGTTGTTGCTTTTTTGTCTGCTTATCCTTCTGACCATGCTTTTTTGTAATGCTAGCCGGATGGCTATCTAGCTGAGAAAAAGTTAAACATCTTGCTTATCATGCGTAGTGTTACATTACGAAAACTTGCCCATGCAATAAACAGAGATTTTTTAGCTTTAAAAATTGAAAATGTTCAGCTATTTTTCTTATTTTTGCTCAAAACATAGACTGTGGGTACACGTAAGAACCGCCTCTCCGAGGCGGTTCTAACGAGTACCCTCAATCTATGTTTTGGAGCAAATATAAGAAAAATAGGTTTACCCCTGCATACCCCAGTTTTGCTATATAAAATTGGGTTGAAGTGGGTATGCATTACACGGACATGTTTTCCTGATGACACTGTTGTCTGGATTCGAATTGTTGATCTAATTGTAAAAAAACTGATCCTTCTATGTTTGCATTACAAGTACACATCATAATTCATGAAAAGAACATGCTTAGCAAATTTGTCTGACTTTAAAAGAGAAAAGCTGACGCCTACGTTTTGATTCTGAATCAGCTTTATTCCTAATTATAAGGTGCAGATAGCATTAAATCTCTCACAGAACGTCAATCAAAGAGGCTGCCTTGAACAAACAGGAAAATGATTTGCAATTAATGGGTATCCAGTTGACTATTGCATGTGATTCTTTATTATAGCTTTTTCAATTGTCTTCGAAAGGCCTGGAACACTGATAAGAATAACATCGCATCTAAATGAGATTTTTTTTAAATTCAAATGCACGCGAATGTACACGCATTCAGGTTGCAGGGCGGCTTATGCTGATTACAAACACTAGAAAAGAATTTTTCCTTGGCTTAAAAAGGTACAAGTAGGCAATGATGAGGAAAATGCTCAATCAGAAAGTAATTCTTACTCCAAAAACCGAGGTAGGAAAAAATAAATTGACAACTAGGTACGTTTACTTAGAAAACAGTGTAAGCCGAGTGAGCAGCTATTTCCTAAAAGGCGGCCACTCAGTTATCCGAACTAAAATAAAAATATGAAAACGTTCATGTTTCAAACAGCACAAAAATTCAACCTCAAAACATAAAACAAATAAAGCAACAAAAGAAGTACCGCCTTGGAACGATCAGAAATATAAAATTACTGCCGGACTTAAATCGATTTTATAGGCGCCTAACCTCAACCTTATCCTCTGCAGTGGTTCACGACATTTAGTTAGTTGTTCAGTCCTCGTAATGAATCTCTAAATGGTCAATGAATCATCAAGAACAAATAAATAAATCACAATCATGAAAAACGAGGACTCACAGATTCCGTTAGCTGCTCGACGATGGAGATCCCTGGGCGCCAAATAACATACTGAAACCCGGAAGAAACGAAAACATACCACTTGAACCCCGGTTGGCAGAAGAAGGCAGCATTGTTATCAACCATGTTTGGGTTAAAAACTAAGCACGCAGATTGTCGCATAACATTCAAGTTATAACCTATAAGTCTGTAACGTGTTATGATTTTTCTGAACTGAAAAGAAAAATCGTTCTTTGTAAACCAAGTCACCATAAAAGTCTGGTTCCGAAAGGCTCTCACGTACATGTTAAATCGCCTTAAGCCCAACATTGAATTTGCAAATCAACTCATATATAGTGTCTTCGTAAAGATTTGGAAAATGTTTTTAGAAGTTTATGATACCATCTTTTGCAATTATGCTCTCTTCCGTTAACTAATCTGATTTACATAAGCCAATGTGCGTTTACATTTTGAGTAACCTTTAAAACAAGACAGACGGTATATTTTTCATGTTGGCAGAATTTAAATTTAGCCAATTTACAGACAATATATCAAAATCCACTTATTACAAGGAATCCTGATTTAGTAGTTTCCTTGAGGCATCTACGCCTACACCCCAGGATGGTCAGTAAAAGCACAATTAGAAGTACCGTGTAATTATCTTCCTTGTAATTAAACATTGTCAGTAAAGGTTGATATTATGTAAAAAGTAAAGGCGTGTATCAACTGGTCATGCGAAATCAGCAATTATTTGTGTGGGTATAACGTACTGTGCTGATACTTTGACCGTGCCAATTGACCTCTTGTTGATCGGACTGCTTAAATATGTATATTTTCAATCATGGGACGTTTTGATGATAAACGATTGATGACCATGTGCTTCACAAGGCACTGGAATGATGTGTAAAAGTAATAGTTTTTTTTCTAGTGTTTACGAAACTTTGTCATGTGATGTAAACCGGCACGGTCAAAGTATTTGCACTATACTTGTAGAGTGAGCGTTTGAACAACAAAAATCACGTGTCGGACTTGGTTAAGCTCTCAGACTTGCACATGATATTAAAGGGTTGATTTGGTCGTTCTATAAGTGTGAAATATCAGCGAGGCGGACGCTGAAATAAGCACTTGGTGTTGAATAATACAAGACTTTATGTTGAAAATTGCCTCGCCATACAGGAATCGCATTTTAGGTTTCTAAGCAACATAAGTAAGGGATTGTCTACAGGCGAAATGTTGGACAACCTAAGCGAAAGATTAAAATCTCATCTGAGGGTCTGCCGGTTTCGTTTATCAATGAAGGATTTATAGAGGTTTGAATCTCTGAAGTAATAATAATAATAATAATAATAATAATAATAATAATAATAATAATAATAATGTCTTTATCTAATGAGGATGACATATTTGGTATACAAACTAATCTCACATATGGTACATATGGTCCTCTGAAGCATATTAGATGACGTCAAGTGAACGGCAACATCAGACGTAATCCAAAAACTTCGGTGAAAATTTCAGCGAAAATATTACTTTTAATGATTTTTGATATACATTGATTTCACCGCTAAATATAAATTAAATTACACTATCTTCCTTGAGATTACATTTATTTATTTTATTTTCATTTTTTATTTATTTTTATTTATTTATTTTTATTTTTGATTTTGTATCTTGCTAGTGTCGCACTCTTTTTATGCTGTTACACTATCAGGAAAGCACGTCCATGCAATGTATACCCCATTAAACCCCGCTTTTATATTATAGTAAAACTGGAATATACAGGGATACACCTATGTTTCTTATTTTTGATCCAAAATATCGATTGTGGGCACTCGTTGAAACTGCCTCGCCGAGGCGGTTCTTACGTGTATCCACAACCAATGTTTGACTAGAATTATTAAAAATATCCATATATTTTTCATTGACACTTTCAATTTTTGCTCCTGAAAAAAAAATCTCTGTAGATTGCATGGACAAGTTTTCGTAATGACAGTATACTATATACATTTTTATATTCTGTATGCACCTGCCACCACCAATTCAATAATAACTATCTATTTATCACATGACATGAACTTTTGGTCTTGAGAGAAATAATTTGAAATGGTCTGTCTGTCTATCAGTAGCAAAACATTTACATTATCCAATTGTCGTTTACACACATTTGATTTTCGAAATTTAGCTGCCGATAAGTCTAGACCAGATAAAAGGATTTTGCAATGTTATGAAATGTAAAGGTACAAGTAGGCAAAGATCAGGAAAAGGCGCAATCAGAAAAAGATTCACACTCCAAAAACCGAGGTGGGAAAAAAACAAACTAACAATCAGGTACTTATACCATGAAAACATTTCGTAAGCCGAATGAGCAGCTATTTTCCCAATAGGTGGCCACTCAGTTACCTTAACTTAACTAAAAATATCCAAACATACATAAGGCGCCAACAGCACAAACATATTTTAAACACCAAGACATAAAACAAAAAGAACCACCACAGAAATAAGTCGCATTGCAAAAATGCTCGTACATTGTACAAATGCCGAAGTGACGCTTCTTGTTTGTATCAAACTCTATGCTTGCTGCTCTTTCGAATGGTAAATGTAAGGAGGCGAAGTTGTAGATTGTATGTTTTATTGAAGGCGGTCTGACACCGCAGGCAACGATTTAAGTTGTGTTCTTGAACGAGACGTATTAGCCCTGCATAGCCGTGATCAATACCCAGAGAGCTTTGACTACCTTGTAGCACTGACTGCTAGAAATATTCACTGGGACATGCAACAATAATAAACAGAAATATACCGTATACATTGCAAATGCTTTGCTCGATTGATTTTATTTGTACATGCAATATAGTTTTTTTAAAAAATGTTATTTGACAGACCTGCGGTGCAAAACAGCAAGTTGTATATACAGTGGTGTTATGGCTAAAAACCCAAATTAGCCGTTTTAACGGCTAATTTGTTAACGGCTAATTGTAAAATTTCGCGGCGAAATTGTGTGTAAAATAAAAGTCAGCGCGGAATTTCGCCGCGAAATTCCGCCACGAAATTCCAGATTTCGCGGCGAAATTTCGCGGCGGAACACGGCGAAAAAAGTTTACCTGTTATTACGCATAAAAATCAATTGACCGGTGTTTCGCGGTGTTTCGCGGCGAAAAAGAGGACAGTCAAAATTTTTGTTGTTGTTTAAATAAAATTTTAAATTGGATAATTTTATTTCATTTCAAGTTGTATCAATATTTTGTTTACGTCTCAATTTTGTATAATTATCGTGTTAGTCCCGACAGTCAAAACAGTTTTATTGTTTAAATTTCATATTAATTTGTATGCATCTATTACTTTTCAAGTCGTATAAATATTTTGTTTTCTTTTCAATTTGTTATGATAATCGTGTTTTATTCGTACTTTGAAGTTTCTGAGACCATGATTATTAGCTTTGTGTTTACTTTCATGCTTCTTTTTCAGATTAATCAGACTTACCCGATAATATTAGATCCTATTATCTAGCTTAATGAACAGAGAAAAGCTCGTAGCGGCGTTAGCAACTTTCATGGTATGATTGCCCACAGATGTTTTTGTTTGTATTGAGGCTGGACGTCCCAGTCACCAACTTTTTAGCCATGTCTAGACGGAGCTACCGTTTCCTTGGGAATAAGTATAACTGTGGGTAATCAATGTGCCTTGCTCAAGGACACAACACAGTTTCGCCAGTGCGGATCAAACTCAGGACCTCTCGATTCGGAGTCTGATGCACTACAACTATGCCACCGCGATCCCAACCCACATATTAATACAAGTCTTTGGATTCAACATGATGAAGCAATCGGCTTCAACTCTGCTTTAGACATTTAATCGCCTGTGGTTAATGACACTGCTAAAACATCAATGATTTTCGATAACGTCAAGTGGACGCCGTTTCTTTGAAATCAATTTAGTCGAAACGACATTTGGTCGCATACGACCTTCACCGGGTCGATAGGATATTCGGTCGAATACGAGCAATACAGCAACGTACATATACAAAATTGTGTCGAAATTGTCGATTTTTGCTAACCGTTTTGAGTTAAACAGCGTGTTGTGTTCCTTCCAAAATCCTCATGTACGGATGGCTTGGAACACGTACATGCATATCGAATGACAAAACCTCATTATATACAAGGCGCAATACACTAGAAAGGGGAAGATACTGTGTTTAAAACAAAATACTGACGTCAGTATATGAAGTTTTCAGTTTATTTTTGAACACATACATACAGTAAGGGCCGTGTACGCACCGTGGCAATATGAACGCATGCCGCATTAGATTAATTAGAACAAAGTTGAGCGCAGAAGCCTAGTGGTGGATTAGAGGAATTGACCGGAATCTAAATGTCCTGTGTTCGATTCCTATATTCGTTGGGTTTCGTACTTGAGCAAAACCGGTATACATGTATTGCCCTGAAAGTGTTGTCACCTGTTAAACTGATCTTCGCTAGTTGTACTTCTACAAGGCAAGTATAATGTATAAATCGATATGATTGCGATTTGTCTTACGCTGGCATTCATAGAGGGTGCCCAAATGTCAATATGCCTCTGTTTGTTTTGTCGTTTTTACATGGTTGAGCTCAAATTAAGTTATCGTAGTTCAGGAAAATTAACAAAAAAAAGAAAGTAATGAATCTAACTGTTTATTTAGCATTACCGTTTAGACAATGTTTGTGCTACAAAACAAGGCACAAAGTTAGATGGCCCCTGCCCATTGGGACCTAAACACATATATAGGCTGCTTGTGCCTCCAGGCAAAACTTATAAGCTATTGGCTGATCATCTGATTACTGGTTTACCGCTCAGGTCTGTGCCTGCCTAGGAAAAATGGTTTCAAGTAAACCATCCATACATATAAGCAGTATTGGCTTAGAGGGATCGTTATATTTCAAACACGTCCCATAAAATGGAGGCAGCGTCCCGACATGACCATTGCTGTTGATTAGGACGTAAAGCATATATTCAAACAAACAAACAACAAAGTTAGATTCAACGAGCTGGCGCATTACGTTATAATTATTTTCGTCTATCCGTGATTACGCTATCGTACCACGTACGAAAAACCATTGGTAAAGTCGCGTTATGGACGTTTTTCATTTCTATACATGTATAATCTTACATATTATGTGCACGTAAATAACGATCTATACATGGAACAGATGAATCATAGTGTTGTCATTAAATTAAAAATTAATTATTTTATGTTAACATTTACAGGTATTTCGCCGTGTTTCGCGGCGAAATAGGAAATTTTAACTTACCTGTTGTAAACGTTAAAAAACAAATTTCGCCGCGAAACACGGCGGAATTTCACCGCGAAAATCGGATTTTCGCGGCGAAAAAATTAACCGATTAAACGTTTAAATTTTCTCTTGGCCGGTGAAATTTCGCGGTGGTTTCGCCGCGAAAAATCTCAAGTGATCAGCGCGAACTGTGCAAAAGTGGGTTTTTAGCCATAACACCACTGTATAATGAATGTAGATAGTTGTCCAGTAATACTGTGGAACGTTAAATAGAATTTATGCATTGACTTTTGTTCGACAATATTCTCGCCACTTTTGGCAGATATACGAGGGTGGTCCCTAAAGTTTCGTCACACTCACTGGTTTGGCACAATAACAGGAAGTCGGAGTTTACAACACTTATGGTCACCAAGTACTATATCTTAGGGCTTTGGGGATAAGTTTTTGTACAGCTTCGTGCATTTGTAAAAACGCAGTGAAGGTTTGAACCCTTGTACCTCTACTGCAGCGGAGCAGGTCTAATGACGTTGCCGTTAATTTTGAATTCCATCTTTATATTTTGCCGTTTGGATAAATACACTACAAACAAGAAATATATTTCAAAATTAGATATGTATTAAGCTTAATCATACTGTAGCATATACACTGAAAAAAAGTTATAAGAGGCCACCTCATATTTTTTCTTCTAGTTCAGAAAGGAAATTACAATCAATTAAAATTCATGATCAAATTAATAAACCAATGTCTACCAGTGACTCTGAGAGTGTCTGCATTCCAAAATGCGTGATATGTCTCACGCAGTCGAAGCATGAGTAAAGGTACCCTCTCTTCGAAAATCACACATTATTATCATCAAATTAAATGTCATATTATGACGTTGTGTTTTACATTTTAATTTATTTGAAAGTGCTACTGACTACCATGATGCAAGATAACTTTAAGTCAGATGTTTTGCTGCAATAAGAATCTTCGTTTCTGTTTTGTACATGCAAGAAGACAGCAACATGAATAACATGAATTCAGCTTTTTGTATGCAATTTGCATACAAACTTTGTTCATCTCTGGTTGCATTATTATTAGCAGTATGGAATTGAAATTTTCAGCGAGTATTAAGGTATAATACTAGACTCTGATAAACTTTGAAAAATTAAAAAATCATCCATAAATTTCGTTATTTTGTTCGTTAAAAATTGGCATTGAAACCGGAAGTGTGCGTCAGCCGTGACCTGTTTGTCCTCGAAAATAGTCTAAAATAGCTCACTCGGGTTATATCTCTCATTTCCAGGCTACATCAAGTGAATTTAATAGCGATTAACATGTTTAAGAGGCACATTGATGAATTTTTCAAAAAATCTCAAAATTAGCGATTTTTAAAAATGCGCAGAAAGTCTACCAGTAGAGAAAATTCGAATGTTTGATGTTTTTCCAAGCCGGAAGGGCCCCTTTGATGACACCCGCTCATAATTTCAATTAATGCTGATCTCTATCAAATTTTTTATTCAAAAACATTGATTTTTGCATTTTTACTCCAAAATCGCGTTTAGTGAAAGAAAATTATTTCTGAACACTTTGGAACTGTACTTACTTGAAAGACACGTCTTTAGACTAAAATCGTGCAATTTTAAACATGACTTAGTTACAAAAAATGAGTTTGAAAAGTGGCCTCTTATAACATTTTTCAGTGTATTTGGAAAACTAAGTAAAATATACATCAGCATATCGTCAAAATAATGCTTTAAAGCTCAGTCATGCAAAATAAGAATAATTAACTAAATGCTATCCATTCTTAACCACCTCCCATGTTTCAGTAGGTCAAGTAATATCACAGTTAGCTGAAATATCTTTTTTAAAATAGGTGCTGTGTAATAGTATACGAGGGTGGGTCAGAAAGTTCTGTCATAAGTGTTATAACTTTGTTAATAGACATGATAGGCTGCTGTTTTATACCTTGATTGAAAGGGCTACATTTCTCCTTTATAATGATGCCAAAAGAATGCACGAAAGAAATAAATTGTTCGAAATAGACGCCTTGAAAGACACCTGGGGTAAAACCAATGGCACTTTTTCTTGAATTTTGTGAATATTATTTAAAGAAAAACGACTTCGAAAAAATATAATCCATGCAATGTATTTTTCAAACATAGATGAATATATCATGCAAACATCAAAATTATTCAATTGAATTTAATTGAGTTATTGCAAATGGAAATATTAAGATTGGCTTGTTGTACATGTATTAAAGTACAGTTTAAATTCAAGGAGCATTTATTGACATCTACATGTAGACAAGGGACCTTAAAATGCATTTAACCATTTTATTATTTCATCCTAGAGTGCCCTGTAGTAAACTCATAAAAAAGAAAGCACATATAATGGTTCAGCGGTGCCAGAAATGCTATAGTGGTAAGTATTTTAATGGCGTCATGTATATCGCTTTATTATAAAGTAATCATATCATCGATAACGGTAATTTTTGTTACATTGCTTTTCTAAATATACTATTATTTATCACTGTAAATTTGAAGAAAATTTGATCAGTAGTTATGACGATATGACGCATGGAACGCACACAATAATATTCACAAATTCTAGAAAACGTGCCATTGGTTTTACCCCAGGTGTCTTTCAAGGCGTATATTTCTTAGTATTTATTTCTTTCGGGCATTATTTCGGCATCATTATAAAGGAGAATTGTAGCCCTTTCAATCAAGGTATAATACAGCAACCTATCATGCCTATTTACAAGCTTATAATACCTATGACAGAACTTTCTGACCCACCCTCGTAAAAGTCCCCAACTAATCTGAAGCTAAACAATTGTTTTATTTCCATTAAAGAACATATTTTAGATGTTTAAATATAAAGACCCTGTATTTTTGCTCCGCATGTTTTTGCCGACGTCATAATTGTGTCTTTGAATTTTTATAGGTAAGCTTCTTTATTTTTCTCCCAAACTATCAACTCGTTCTCAAATTTCATATCATTATCACTAAGTAATGCTCATAGAATGGTAGTTAGGCTGATATATTTTTCTAAATGATCACATTATACCTATGTTGATTTAACACATTGCGAAAAATGGATGTTCCCGAAAACATTCGCATAATTCGACCTGCTCCGGTCGTGTCTACTCATGGTTACCAAGGTAACTGTAGCAGTTAGACAATTGAAGTGAGCGCCATGTTGTTGAAGGTTCAGTAAAATAAGTTCCAATATGGCCAATTATTCTGCCTGAGCAACTTTGCTAGGTTTCTGCTATGTGTTCAATGTAAAATGTATGTGTAACGGGACTTTTGGGACAAGCCACGTAATTGTGTAGTTCAGGGTTTTGAAGCTTGAAGCACAATTTCCATACTTGACTGTTCTAATATCTAAGATGGTTATGATGTGAAAGAGTAACTGAACGCTCCGCAAGCATCTGGAATCTAATTATCAAAGTACCAATATCAGTGTATACGATGTTTATAACAATCCTTGTGGGAATATTATATAGTGATATCTTTGCCTTCGCTGTAGATTAATAACAGTTTTTGGCTCATGCTGCTGTGCAAGTTCGTGATTTGTTTAATCCCAAGAGACTTCACATTTGCCAAATTTAATGAACTGATTTATGTGTATGATTATGTAAACAAAACTCATCGTAAACACGCCTAAGTGTAGCTTATAAAGATGTATCAGAATCACAGCTGTTTCTTTTTTTGCTCCTCGTTCGACAGAAGAGTGACCAGCGTGTAAATACGAACTTCGTCACCGATCTCCGCGATCGCTTCCTGCTAAATATCGGTGGAATATGTGTTTCATGATCAGAATTGTTGCTTGCGCGTCCTGCTAAATATCGGTGGAATATGTGTTTCATGTTCAGAATTGTGGCTTGTATCTGCAATAACTAATAGCTAATTCGGTGTTAATATCACCAGTTTTAGTTGGTTGGGGCCGGAACTTCTTGTCTGTTGCTTGGCCCATCGGGGTTCAACTGGTGTTTTTCTTTTGCTCCTGGTTTCAGTTAGTTATTCGACGCCCAGTGATCTCTATAGTCGGGCAGCTTACTGTTGAGGACCGAACAACAAACTAAATGTTGTGAAACACTGCAGAAGATGAGGGCGAGGTTTGGCGCCTGTAAAACCGGTCTTAGCCCCCAGTATTTTTATATAACTGATCGTTCCAAGGCGATACTTCTGTTTTGGTTCTTATTGTTTTGGAGTCATTTTTTTGTGCTGAATGAGCCTTATAGAATGGCTAACTAAATGTTGTGAACCACTGCAGAAGATAAGGGTGAAGTAAGGCGCCTGTTAGACTGGTTTAAGCCCCCAGTAATTTTATATTACTCATCGTTCTGTGGCGATACTTGGTTCTTATTGTATTGTGTTTTGGAGTCGAATTTTTGTGCTGAATGAGCCTTAATGGTCTGGCTTTCTTTGCCGGTTTAAAAATGCTACTGATGAGGGTATATTACCCGAAATTGCGCATTATACTATATCCCTTTGAATGTTTTTACTGCTTCCAAAGGATCAAACATTTATACTTTATATACGTTTTCATGTTTTAGTTAAGTTTGGGTAACTGAGTGGTCGCATATTGGAGAATAGCTGCTCACTTGGCTTACAATATGTGTTCTTGGTATAAGTACCTAAATGTCCTTTTGTTTTTGTTTTTCCTAGATCAGCTGGCTAACTGTCACTCCGCTATACTTCGGTACCTCGCTCCACTTCCCTGACAGCTTAGCATTAGCTGCATTCAAACTATGGTTGAACTGATTATGGATTTCGTAATCAGCTTTAAGCTTCATTATGTGTTGATAATTATGTGATTTTTTGTTATATATTTGTAGCAGTAGCATAAATCTTCTGATAAACGCATGCATTTTACACAGAGTTAAAATAAAGTTTGAAAAACAAAGTATTTTCTACTGATTGTCGCTTATTGTACAGTAGCCTCCCCTGATATATTTATAGATATCTTTGATATGTTCTCCAGAAAACATGAAGTATTTTATGAATATGCGTACTTATACAACTAAAATATTTATAATTTAAGTCACATGTGCCGGACATTATCTAACATAACACCGTTTTTCGTTTCTTTGCAGTTTTTGCTACTTTTTATTTTTCGACCAATGGCTCAATATATCCAATTTCCGTCGGTATGGAGAGGTTTAACAGAATACCGATGGAAATATTCCGTCTAGTTTTTCCCACCCCTCGGTTTGTGGAGTGGGAATTTCTTTCTGATTGCGCCATTTCCTGATAATTGCCTACTTTTACCTTTTTATCCGCAACTGTTTTTTGGCATTCTATTTTCATTAGAATTATTCAAACAGAGCACACGGCCGGGTCAAGGGAGTAATGCCGTTTCTTACTTAACGCTCAAAGTGATCAAAATGTGTCTTTTTCAAATCGTGATATTTACTCAAAAACACATATTTGTTCGTGATTTCTCAGGGAACAACGCCATTAATTACTTGTCTCAGACCTTAGCAATAAGGTCTTTTTGATTAGTTTATCAACGCCCACAATATTGCAGTATAGCCGCATAGCACATTTATTACATGTGCAACTGAGAATCGTCGGTATGGCTCTTATGACACTTGTAAGACAATACAACTTGTAAATATGAAAATAAAAGGCGTTTCAGCCTCAGCATGTAAGACGCCAAATATCGCGGGAAGGGCATCGGTGAAATATAGTAGTAAATTGGCAGCTCGTTTCAAAACCAAAATAATGTAAAAATAGATAATAAAACAAAAACTTTAAGGATGTTACATAATAGAGGAATCGTGTTTAAGTGTTTTATCAATTAATTCCGTATAATCTATACAATAGACCGAATGCTAGACAAATCTTATCAGACAGTAACATGGTTAATGGAAATAGCTTTTGGTAGATATGGAACTAGTCGCAATAGCCTTCTCGCATATGTAAACGAGCAGAATATGACAACAATATTTATTGGCAGGGTCTAAGGAGACTTGAAAACAGAATACGGAAAGGTACAAGTAGGCAAAGATCAGGAAAAGGCGCAATCAGAAAAAGAAAAACCGAGGTGGGAAAAACCAAACCAACAATCAGGTACTTATACCATGAAACATATCGCAAGCCGAATGAGCAGCTTTTTTCCCAATAGGTGGCCACTCAGTTACCTTAACTTAACTAAAAATATGAAAACATACATAAGGCGCCAACAGCACAAACATTTAAACACCAAGACATAAAACAAAAAGACCCTAGGAGTCTAGGTAGATGGTTCTGCTAAATATCTATAGCAAAAGTTTAAATGTTTGATCACAAGTATGTCCTTTGAACAAAAATAAAGTTTTAAATACTACTAAAATTTGAGATTTTTATATAGTAAAGGTTGGTTAGAAAATGAATCTAAACCACCTCATGTGAGACAAGCCAAGTTCTGCTTGAGGGAGTGATGTGGTTTTTCTCGGGGTTCTCTCGTTTTCTCCCCACCTACTGATTGGAGTGGGAATCTCTTCCTGATTGCGCCTTTTCCTGATCTTTTCCTACTTGTACCTTTTGACACTTTGACACTTTGGAACAAGAACATTTACTTGATCAAGAAAAAAGACTATGCAGCCTGGCCATACAAAATCAGTTCGATGATAATCGCGGGAGGTGTGCATAGGAGAACCATAGAACTGTACTCCACGATAAAGCTCGTTTTCAAGAAGTACAGTAGTTTGGTGAACATTTTACATGTATTTGACCAAGTTGTACATAAGCAAAGCAATGATCATGTCGTACTGAAGTGTAATATTGACTCGGAAAAAAGCTAGCCTGCCTTAAAATGCCTATAATGTAACACATGTCACATGATAGAAGACTCGTCTTTGGGTATGCTATCAATTCTTTTATTATTATCTGCAGATTAAATGCTGGACAATGCTTATCAGACGTTAATTAAAATAGTTATGTATTGATAGATGTTGAACAAGTTGCAATAGCATTCTTGCATACAAAGCATGTACAAATAAGCGGGAAATGTCCACTATGATACACTGCATTCTCACTTATAGATTCTATGTTATTTGGAAATAAAATGAAGAAGACAGTTCTCATTATCTTAGTGCGAGTGAAAAGGCAAAAGTAAGCAAAAATCGGGAAATGACGCAATTAGAAAAAAAATCCCACTCCAAAAACTTTGGGATACGCATCCCAAGAGAAACGTTCATAAACTAGAGATGGTTCAGAGAAGAGCTGCGCGGTTAGTGAAAGCGACTACAGCAAAAACAGCAGTGTTGCAGTCTGCTAGCAAATCTCCAGTGGAATACTTTCCAGAAAAGGAAGATGCGAGGCAAGACTGAGATGCTATACAGAGTGGTACACCAACTGGTTTCCATCCGCGTCACACCATTTCTGATACCAGCTCCAGTTTTTAGACGCTGCAATATGAAATTTGCCATTCCACAACCATCAGTGAATGTACGTCTCTACTCCTTCTTCCCAAGTGTCATCCGTATCTGGAACCAGCTCCCTCAGTCAGTAGCACCAAGCTTAGAGGCCTTCAGGGGCTAGCTTCAATTCAGCTCCATGTACATATAGACCAGCATCCGAATTTTAGCCCGTACTAAGGTACAAGTAGGCAAAGATCAGGAAAAGGTGCAATCAGAAAAAGATTCCCACTCCAAAAAACGAGGTGGGAAAAAACCAAACCAACAATCAGGTACTGATACCAAGAAAACTGTTTTATTAATGTTGGGTTAAAGACACTTTTAAGTGAGGGCCTTTCGGAACCTGAATTTTATGGTGACTTGGTTTACAAATTAAAGAAACTTAAAGGAATAAATGATTTTTCTCTTCAGTTCGGAAAAATCATATCACGTTACAGACGTATAGGTTATAACTTGAATGTTATGCGACAGTCTGCATGCTTAGTTTTTAACCCAATCATGGTTGATAACTATGCTGCCTTCTTTAATTGCACGCCGGTGGGTCGGGCGTCAGACTCTATGATGGCCCCGACTTAAAGCTATTCATTTTAGTTGGTTTGGGGCCGGAGCTTCTTGTCTGTTGCTTGGCCCGACGGGGTCCAACTGGTGTTTTTCTTTTGCTCCGGAGATAGTAGGTTATTCGGCGCCCAGGGATCTCCATCGTCGGGCAGCTTACTCAATCTGTGAGTCCTGGTTTTTGATTCATCAGGATGTTTATCATGATTTATTTGTTTGTTCTTGATGATTCATTGACAAGTTAGAGATTCACCACGAGGACCGAAGAACTAACTAAATGTTGTGAACCACTGCAGAAGCTGAGGGTGAGGTAAGGTACCTGTAAAACCGGTTTAAGCCCGCCAGTAACTTTGTGTTACTGATCGTTCCAAGTCGATACTTCTGTAGTGGTTCTTTTTGTTTTATGTCTTGGTGTTTAAAATTTTTTGTGCTGTTGGCGCCTTATGTATGTTTTCATATTTTTAGTTAAGTTAAGGTAACTGAGTGGCCACCTATTGGGAAAATAGCTGCTCATTCGGCTTACGATATGTTTCATGGTATAAGTACCTGATTGTTAGTTTGTTTTTTTCCCACCTCGGTTTTTGGAGTGGGAATCTTTTTTCTGATTGCGCCTTTTCCTGATCTTTGCCTACTTGTACCTTTGCATGGTATAAGTGCCTGATTGTTGGTTTAGGATGCAAGGAAACCACTCTGTATAGCATCCTCAGCTCACCCTCAGCTTCTGCAGTGGTTCACAACATCATGGAATTTATCATGATTTATTTGTTTGTCCATGGTGATTCATTGACTAGTTAGAGATGCAAAAACTGTTTTAAACTGCACTTTCAATCAGTCTCAAACGACACATGTATATAAGCACACCGTTCGATAATACCCGGTTATCCTAGGAAAGAACTATATGGGTAGAAGAAGATCAAAAGGTCAGTATATTCTTTAACACTTAGATACCAGAATGTTTGGTGCGCCAGTGTTTTAAAACTTATTTTCCGATCTTGTAATTCTAACGTGAACATTATAGAATCAGTTCCAGCCCCCAGGAAAGCATTCCCAGTCACAATAGAGTCTGTCACTAGAAAATACTTTACGGATTTTAATTAGGCTAGTCTACATAAATACCCCCCTAATATTCCATACATAGCTTATCAGCCGGCATCTAATAGTATGTCAATACGTTTCTTAGATATGAAATAACGTATTTACTACCAGACAAGTTCACAAAAGTCAAATGATTTAGCCAACAGGCAGTCTTAATAATTGCGTCTTTTGTGTCACATGTTTTAGTTGGTTGAAGCCGAAGCTTCTTCAAGTTTTCTGTTGCTTGGCCCATCGGGGTTCAACTGGTGTTTTTCTTTTGCTCCGGGTTTCATAAAAATCATAACACGTTACAGACGTATAGGTTATAACTTGAATGTTATGCGACAGTCTGCATGCTTAGTTTTTAACCCAATCACGCTTGATAACTATGCTGCCTTCTTTAATTGCACGCCGGTGGGTCGGGCGTCAGACTCTATGATGGCCCCGACTTCAAGCTATTCCTTTTAGTTGGTTGGGGCCGGAGCTTCTTGTCTGTTGCTTGGCCCACCGGGGTCCAACTGATGTTTTTCTTTAGCTCCGGAGTTAGTAAGTCATTTGGCGCCCAGGGATCTCCATCGTCGGGCAGCTTACTGAATCTGTGAGTCCTGGTTTTTGATTCATCAGGATGTATATCATGATTTATTTGTTTGTTCTTGATGATTCATTTACTAGTTAGAGATTCACCACGAGGACCGAAGAACTAACTAAATGTTATGAACCACTGCAGAAGCTGAGGGTGAGGTTACGGCCGTATAAAATCGATTTAAACCCGCCAGTAACTTTGTGTTACTGATCGTTCCAAGTCGATACTTCTGTGGTGGTTCTTTTTGTTTTATGTCTTGGTGTTTAAAATATTTTTGTGCTGTTGGCGCCTTATGTATGTTTACATATTTTTAGTTAAGTTAACTGAGTGGCCACCTTTTGGGAAAATAGCTGCTCATTCGGCTTACGAAATGTTTTCATTGTATAAGTACCTGATTGTTAGTTTAGTTTTTTTCCCAATTCGGTTTTTGGAGTGGGAGTCTTTTTCTGATTGAGCCTTTTCCTGATCTTTGCCTACTTGTACTTTTTTTTTTTCAGAAAGTTATTCGGCGCCCAGGGATCTACATCGTCGGGCAGCTTCCTGAATCTGTTGAATCTTCGTTTTTGATTCATCAGGATGGTTATTACTGATCGTTCTAAGGCGATAATCCTGTTTTGCCTTGTTTTTATCGTTTTGTGTTTTGGAGTCGAATTTTTGTGCTGAATGAGCCTTTTGTAAGCGTTCATATCTTTGGTTAAGTTCGGGTAACTGAGTGCCCGCCTATTGGGAAATAGCTGCTCACTCGGCTTTTGATATGTTTTTCTTTGTATAAGTACCTAAATGTCAGTCCCTAAATGTAATTTTGTTTTTTTCCACACGTCGGTTTGTGGAGTGGGAATTTCTTTCTGATTGCGCCATTTCCTGATCATCGCCTACTTTTACCTTTTTATCCGCAACAGCTTCTTGATATTCAATTTTCATTAGAATTATTCAAACAGAGCACGGCCGGGTTAAGGGACTAATGCCTGTTCTTATTTTACGATCAAAGAGATCAAAATGTGTCATTTTCAAATCGTGATATTTACACCAAAACACAATTTTTTTCGTGATATCTCAGAGACCAACGTCATTAATTACTTGTCTCAGACCTTAGCATTAAGGTCTTCTTGATTAATTCATCAACGCCTACAATATCGCATTATAGCCGCGTAGCGCATTATTACATGTGCAACTGAGAATTGTCGGTATGGTCGTTCTGAAACTTGTAAGACAATAAAGCTTGTAAATAAGAAAATAAAAAGCGTTTCAACCTTAGCATATAAGACGTCAAACATCGCATCGGTGAAACGCAGTAGTAAATTGGCAGCTTGTTTCAGAACACGTTGTTAAATAAAGATAATAAAACAAAAAGAATGTGACGGTAGAGGAATCGTGTTTAGATGTTTTATCAATTGCTTTCGTATAATCTGTAGACCAAATGCTAGACAAATCTTATCAGACGTTAATGGAGATATGAAACAAGTCGCAATAGCCTTCTCGCATATGTAAACGAGCAGAATATGACATCAATGATTATTTGCATTGTCTTAGGTACATGTAGATGATTCTGCTATATATTTATAGCAAAAGTTTAAGTGTTAGATGTGAGCAAAAATAAAGCTTTGATCCCTACTAAACTTTGAGTAGTGTGCATATTGAATATTTATTGGAAAATGCATATAAACCAATAAAAACTTTCTGATTTCTCAGAATATCTTCCCATATCTCAAAGAATCAAATGAAATGTAATCTATACCGTGGATGATGTACGAAAATACTTTTTAGGGCCGCCACACGGGCACAACCACAGCTTTAGTAATGGCAAATGAAATTTA
The DNA here is from genome assembly GCA_964017185.1 of Rugalucina vietnamica. Taxonomy (NCBI): domain Eukaryota; kingdom Metazoa; phylum Mollusca; class Bivalvia; order Lucinida; family Lucinidae; genus Rugalucina; species Rugalucina vietnamica. The sequence continues at coordinate 60,189,211 of OZ024874.1, read as the reverse complement.
AAACTGAGAAAAAATAGACTATTGTGAACAAAATAAGTCTCAACTTTATGAGTCTCAACTAATTGCCATAGTACAATAATCCCAAAGACAAGAGTATTGCCCGTTATATATACTCGATTAATTGATCCATGTCACAGTACAGTGTACTGATGCACAGCAACTAAGTAACGTTGTTAAAGACGTTTTGACACTTTTGAAACAAGAACACTTACTTGATCAAGAAATAAAGACTATGCAATCTGGCCATACAAAATCAATTCGATGATAATCGCGGAAGGGGCGCATAGGAGAACTATATAACTGTGCTGCACGATAAGGCTCGTTTTCAAGAAGTAGTTTGGTGGACGTTTACTTGTATGTGAACAATTTTGTTTGACCAACTTGTACATAAGCAAAGCAATGTTCATGTCGTGCTGAAGTGTAACCCTGATGATAAATATTTGACTCGGAATAAAGCTAGCCTGTCTTAAACTGTCTTATATTGAAGCACATTTCACTTGATAGAGGACTCGTCCTTAGGTATGTTACAATTGGTTTATTATTATCTGTCGAAAAAATGCCTAACAATTCTTATCAGACGTTAATGGAAATAAAACTAAAACTGAGATCCTTTAAGAGCAGTGAACATATTAATGAGAAGGGGGATGGGCCATACCGCGGTTTCTGCTACTTAAGCCTCTTCTTTAATCTTATAGGTAAGGCAACATAGAGCCAATGAGAATTACTGTAATTTTGCATCTTTCATCAGCGTAGTCAATACAAAGACTAGTGAAACCGAAATGGGACTAAACATATTAAAACCTTGTTTAGAAAATGAACCTAAACCACTAATATTTTTTTGATTTCTCAGAATATACTCGCTGATCTCAAAGGACCAAACGGAAAATATAATCTGCACTATGGATGATGAACGAGGAGACTTTTTAGGGTCGCCACATGGCACAACATCATCTGCAGTAATAAAAAAATAAAAACAAACATGAAATCTTTCAAGAACAGTGAACATATTAATAAGAAGCGGGATGGGCCACGCCGCGATTTCGGCTACCTAAGCCTCTTCAGTGACCCTTTAGGTTAGGCAACATGGAGCCAATGAGAATTACTGTAATTTTGCATCTTTCAGCATCCTTTATCTTTTAACTATGTATTGATAGATGTTGAACAAGTTCCAATAGCCTCCTTGCATAATAAACTATGTAGAAATAAGCGAGAAATGTCCTATATGATAAACTGCATTCTCAGTTATTTGAAAATAAGAAGAAGAAAGTTCTCATTTTCTTTATGTGAGTGAAAATGTTTCAGTAAGCAATAATCGGGAAAGGAAGCACTCAGAAAGGAAACTTAGGTGTTAAACAACAAAATAGACAATCAATTAATGGTTCTAACAGAATAGGGCTAAATAAGAGTGCGTGATAATGGTAAAAAATAATAATATATAAAACAAAACAGTCAAATTGAAGTTCATAGTCACATCTTTTACCTGTTATTTTGTCAAAAGATAAAGTAATTTTGGAGCACAAATAAAAAATAAAATCTGAGATCCTTTAAGAGCAGTGAACACATTAATGAGAAAGGTAAATTTTAAATGTACATTAGCATAATTGGGTCAAAGGAGGACCAAGTTCTTCTACAACAAGACCTGGACAAGTTACAAGAATGGGAACAAGACTGGCTGATGCAGTTCAAGTGTGAAGTCATAAGGATTACCAACAACAGGAACCTTCTTACCCATGACTATCACATTCTTGGAACAACGCCTCAGACAGTCAAAAATGCAAAATACCTTGGGCTTACCATCAGCTCAGACCTGTCATGGAACACACCTGTGGACATTACAACTAAAAAGACAACCACAAGCCTCAACTTCCTAAAGCGGAACCTTAGCAGCTGCCAATCAACAGAGAAGGAAAGATGTTACAAATCACTGGTCTGGTCGAACATGGACTACTCCTCGTACTCCTCGAGCGTTTGGGATCCGCATACTAAGCGATTCGTTCAGAAACTAGAGATGCTTCATAGAAAAGCTGCGCGGTTTGTGAAGGCGACTACAACACAGCCAGCAGTGTTACAGCCATGCTAGCTGATCTTCAGTGGAACATTTTCCAGCAAAGGGGGATGCGAAGCAAGACTGTTATGCTATACAGAGTGCTTCACCAACTGGTTTCCATCCCCGTCACACCATTTCTGATACCAGCTCGAGTGTCTTGACGCCTTAACATGAAATTTGCCATTCCACAATCATCAGTGAATGTACACCTCTACTTTTTCTTCCAAAGTGCCATCCGTATCTGGAACCAGCTTTTTCAGTCAGCAGTCACAACACCAAGCTTAGAGGCCTTCGGGGACTAGCTTCCATTCAGCTCCATGTACATGTAGACCAGCAACCCAATTTTAACATAAGCTGATTTAAACTGCACTTTCAACCAGTCTCGGATGGCACATGTACATAAGCACACAGTTCGATTATACCAGGTTATCCGAGGGAAGAATTATACGGGAAGATGAAGAAGATCAAAATATCAATATATTCCTTAACAATTAGATACCAGAATGTTTGGTGTTCCAGTTTTTAAAAATTAATTCAGTGGCTGTATCTTTACCACGTATAGAGGCAAAATTGTCTTTAACGTAATAATAGAAGTAGGGGTTCGGCTGACTCTCTGAAATTTTTTCCGATCTAACGAGAACATTAAAGAATCAGTTCAAGGCCCCAGGAAAACATTCCCATTCACAATAGCGTCTATAACTAGAAAGTACGTTACGGAGTTTTAATTAGGCTAGTCTACATAAATACCCCCTAATATCCCATACATAACTTATTTTCGTATCAACCGACATCTATATCATGATTTATTTGTTTGTTCTTGATGATTCATTTACTAGTTAGAGATTCACCACGAGGACCGAAGAACTAACTAAATGTTATGAACCACTGCAGAAGCTGAGGGTGAGGTTACGGCCGTGTAAAATCGATTTAAACCCGCCAGTAACTTTGTGTTACTGATCGTTCCAAGTCGATACTTCTGTGGTGGTTCTTTTTTTATGTCTTGGTGTTTAAAATATTTTTGTGCTGTTGGCGCCTTATGTATGTTTGCATAGTTTTAGTTAAGTTAAGGTAACTGAGTGGCCACCTATTGGGAAAATAGCTGCTCATTCGGCTTACGAAATGTTTTCATGGTATAAGTATCTGATTGTTAGTTTGTTTTTTTCCCACCTTGGTTTTTGGAGTGGGAGTCTTTTTCTGATTGTGCCTTTTCCTGATCTTTGCCTACTTGTATTTTTTTCTGATAGTATGTCAGTACGTTTCCCAAATATAACTTAGCCTATTTGCTACCAGACAAGTTCACGAAAGTCAAATGATTTAGCCAACAGGCAGTCTTAATAATTGCGTTGCATTATGTTATGTTATGTTATTTTTTGTAGCGAAGTACTATTATTTCATTTCACAGAATATTTTAACAATTTGATATCTATTAATTATAGTACTTGCCTTTAAGTAATAACGGGCTTATCTTAAGGACAGCCCACGCTTTCCGAAACACAACGTTGTTCGTTGACTAAATAGAGCGTGCAATCGCTGCACTTTGCACTACTCTTTGGAAATACTGTTGAAAGCAATATTGCTTTTTGATTTACTATTCTCAGACAATATTCTAACCGATATGGATGTAAATAATAGCGTTATTTTATTGTAAAGCTTTTATCCAAATCCCCATATGTAATAATGCTAGGAGCCTGGATCTAAAATGAAAGGGAAATTGAATGTCACACAAATGTCTGAAATCTAATTAACCCAGTAGTGCTATCAATTCATGTCTATAGCAATACTTATGGGAATTATATACAGAGTTATTATTGCATTCTCTCAAGATTAACAATATTTGTTCGACTTATTCTTCGGTACAAGTCCGTAACTTGTCCCGCAAGACAATGCGTTGGTAAAACCATATGATTCATATGCACTTTTATTTGCTAAAAGTATCACAAGAAAAATAGAATTAACTAGAAGCACTGGGTGCAGACTTGGTCCCGATATAAAATGCTTAGTTTTATTTTTAAAATAGGTCCCGATAGGATTTGGTTTCGTTTGATTCGGGTATATTATTTTTATTCTACAATAATTCTTATAATTTGGAAAATGATTTGGTCAGATTCACATTTATGATGTAATTGAAAGAATCTTTGTATCATAAAACGGTTGTTTGAATGCAATTTTATAGTGAAGGTGTTTGATTTGTTAAAATGTTATATAAATCATAAAATCAATATTTTATTTGCTGACGCTGTTTTGTGTGGATTTGCTGTATTGATTGGAAAAGGTCAATTTCTTAATGTCGGGACCCAGTTAACATCCAGTGAGAAGTACTACTTTTTTATCAGTCACTTTCAAATTCAGTTGAACGCTTTGCACCAGAATATTGTTTTATAATTTTCTTGGGTGGTTATTGTAGTGTTTATCTTTGTATCCTGTTTAAAAAGTCCTGTCTGGAATTGTGAACATCATTGTCACCTGTCTTGTGGGTATTTTTAATGGTATATACTTCACAACGGTACTTGACTTGAGAGGAGTTCGCTAATTATGAAAGTTTGCTATCTGTTGTTATTTAAGTAATGGATTTATTTTTTTCTTCAAAACATGTCATATACAAAAAAGGAAATCAAATGTCCCATATCCCAAAATAATAAAAAAACACACACACACAAATATCCCAGAATCCCTTTAAAAATAAGCCAATATCCCGTATCCCAAAATACCCTATACAAGCCTCCAGTATTGCGTAAACACTCTAAACGTGTTCTTAAATCACTTACATTACCAGACAGAATACGAAACCAGTCTGTCCTAGAAGGCTTCACGGCGGTATGGCCCATCACTTTTCTTATTAATATGCTTCAACTTCTTCTTCGGTGCAAGTCCGTAACTTGTCCCGCAAGACAATGATTCATATGCACGTTTATGTGCTAAAAGTGCCACAAGAAAAATAGAGTTAAATAGAAGCACTGGGTGCAGACTTGGTGACGATATAAAATGCTTAGTTTTGTTTGTTTGTTTGTGTTGAGGCTTAACGTCCCAGTCAACAATTTTTCAGTCATGTCGGGACGTAATGCTTTGTTTTATCTATACTACAGGACCCGATAGGAGTTGGTTTCGTTTGATTTGGGTATATTGTTTTTCCTACAATAGTTCCTAGAATTTGGACATTTGTACAATGGTTTGGTTAGATTCACATTTATGATGTTATGAAAGAATTTCAGTGTCATAAAACGGTTGTTTGAATGCAATTTATAGCAATATTGAAAGTGATATATATCATGTAATTAATATATTATTTGCTGACTCTGTTTTCTGTTGATTTGCTTGATTTGCTGTGTTAACCAAATAGAACAAACTCGGTTACAAAAAGGGTCAAAAAGGTTTTTAATGTCGGGACCAAGTTAGCATCCAGTGAGAATTACGTCATTCTTTATAAGTCAAAACGTTTTGTAACCTTTCGAATTCAGTCGAACGCTTTGAGCCAGAATATTGTTTTATATTTTTCTTGGGTGATTGTTGTGGTGTTTATTGCATCTTTGCATCCTTTTTAAAAACATCAAGTCTGGAAGTTCGAACATCATTGTCATCTGTCATTTAGGTATTTTCTAATGGCATATACTTTACAACGGTACTTGAATTGAGAGGAGTCCGCTGGTAATGCAATGCGACAGTCTGCATGCTTATTTTTTCAACCCAATCATGGTTGATAACTACGCTGCCTTCTTTAATTGCACGCCGGTGAGTCGGGCGTCAGACTCTATGATGGCCCCGACTTAAAGCTATTCATTTTAGTTGGGGCCGGAGCAACTTGTCTGTTGCTTGGCACACCGGGGTCCAACTGGTGTTTTTCTTTTGCTCCGGAGTTAGTAGGTTATTCGGCGCCCAGGGATCTCAATCATCGGGCAGCTTACTCAATCTGTGAGTCCTGGTTTTTGATTCATCAGGATGTTTATCGTGATTTATTTGTCTGTTCTTGATGATTCATTGACTAGTTAGAGATTCACCACGAGGACAGAAGAACTAACTAAATGTTATGAACCACTGCAGAAGCTGAGGGTGAGGTTATGGCAATGTAAAACCGGTTTAAGCCCGCCAGTAACTTTGTGTTACTGATCGTTCCAAGGCGGCGGCCCCCGTGGCCGAGTGGTTAAGGTCGCTGACTTCAGTGCTCTTGATCATTCGATCATCTCACCGATGTGGGTTCGCGCCTCGCACGGGGCACGAATTCATATGTGAGACAAGCCATGTTCTGCTTGCGGGTGTGTCAGGTGGTTTTTCCCCGGGTACTCCCCACCTACCGATTGATTCGTCTCGATATGAGTGAAAAAACTTGAAAGGGACGTAAAACTGAATAAAAAAATCGTTCCAAGGCGCTACTTCTGTGGTGGTTCTTTTTGTTTTATGTCTTGGTGTTTAAAATTTTGTGCTGTTGGCGCCATATGTATGTTGCCAAATTTAAAGGGTCACTGACGAGACTTTAATACTAGTCGAAACCGCGGTATGGCCCATTCCCTTTCTCATTAATGTGTTCGCTGCTCTTAAAGGATCTCAGTTTTATTTTTATTTGCTATTACTGCAGCTGGTGTTGTGCCGTGTGGCGGCCCTAAAAAGTCTCCCCGTACATCATCCATAGTGCAGGTTATATTTTCGTTTTGGTCCTTTGAGATCAGCGAGGTAATTCTGAGGAATCAGAAATTTATTATCGGTTAAGATTCATTTTCTAACCAATGTTTATCATATTTGGTCCCATTTAGATAATACTAGTCTGTTTATCGACAACCATGTTGAAAGTTGTAAAATTTTAGTAATTCCCTTTGGCTCCATGTTGCCAAATCTAAAGGGTCACTGACGAGACTTTAATAGTCGAAACCGCGGTATGGCCCATTCCCTTTCTCATTAATGTGTTCACTGCTCTTAAAGGATCTCAGTTTTAATTTTTATTTCATATTTTAGTTAAAAAGGTACAAGTAGGCAAAGATCAGGAAAAGGCGCAATCAGAAAAAGATTCCCACTCCAAAAACCGGGATGAAAAAAAACAAACTAACAATCAGGTACTTATACCATGAAAACATTTCGTAAGCCGAATGAGCAGCTATTTTCCCAATAGGTGGCCACTCAGTTACCTTAACTTAACTAAAAATATGAAAACATACATAAGGCGCCAACACCAAGACATAAAACAAAAATAACAACCACAGAAGTATCGACTTGGAACGATCAGTAACACATAGTCACTGGCGGGTTTAAATCGATTTTACATGGCCATAACCTAACCCTCAGCTACTGCAGTGGTTCATAACATTTAGTTAGTTCTTCGGTCCTCGTGGTGAATCTCTAACTAGTCAATGAATCATCAAGAACAAACAAATAAATCATGATAAACATCCTGATGAATCAAAAACCAGGACTCACAGATTCAGTAAGCTGCCCGACGATTGAGATCCCTGGGCGCCGAATAGCATACTAACTCCGGAGCAAAAGAAAAGCATCAGTTGGACCCCGGTGGGCCAAGCAACAGACAAGAAGCTCAGGCCCCAAACAACTAAAATGAATAGCTTTAAGTCGGGGCCATCATAGAGTCTGACACCCGACCCACCGGCGTGCAATTAAAGAAGGCAGCATAGTTATCAACCGTGATTGGGTTAAAACAGTTAAGTTTAGGTAACAGTTAAGTTTAGGTAACTGAGTGGCCGTCTATTGGGAAAATAGCTGCTCATTCGGCTTACGATATGTTTTCATGGTATAAATACCTGATTGTTAATTTAGTTCTTTCCCACCTCGGTTTTTGGAGTGAGAATCTTTTTCTGATTGCGCCTTTCCTGATCTTTGCCTATGTGTACTTTTTTACTATCGGTTGTTATTTAGGTAATGCATGAATTGCAGATTTTTCCGTCTTAATTAGATTCCAGTAAAAGCCACCAGCCAATTATTTGCTTATTGTCATATAGATATGTACACTAAGTCGTTGTTGAATTTCCGACAATACTCTATATTTTTGACTGTCTGCCTTTAGAAAGAGGTAAAAGTACAGCTCCGTTTCAAAAGTTTAGTACATACCGATTTGTTTCATAAGTAATGGCATAGCAGTACCCGTACTTGAAGTTTGGCCAAATTTCATTGGGTGTTTGCAGATTTGAACGGATTTCGCTAAGTCAATCCTAATACATAGAATTATTCACTGATTGTAACAATTTAGATTTTGATCGATTTATAAATAAATAATAACACATTAAAAATGATAAACGAAATAACATAACTTCTGTGACACAACTATCAATGTTAACATTGGTTTCTCACATTACAGGAAAGTTTGAACTAAAATTTATTATTCCAATAAAATGACGGAGTGTCCAGTAGACTACATCTCACATAATAGTTGGTCTATCCTATGTTCAGTCGAGGTTATTGAACCTTGAACTCTTGCATCCTACTAGACTGCCTTACCTGGTTTGGACTCTCGTTTCGCCATTTTGTGTCGCGGTACCTTTTCGAGCGGCTTTCTTCGAATTAAATATTATATTCAAGTATTTGACCAGCTTTATTTGTAAATACAAGCGATTGTATGTGTAATTATGTATCAAATGCTGACTGATTGTATAATTTGGTGTACCAAGGCTATGAGGGTACAATATTTCAAGCTTCAATAAACGTGAATATACACAGGGTAGACCAAATATTATGTTAGGTGTAGTATGCCGGGTGATATGCCAATTTAACGATATAAACTGTTCTTGGTTAAAACTTTCTTGAAGTGTATGAAATCAATGTTAAAGTTGATATTTGTATCCCAGAAGTTATAATATTTTGCTTGTCATGTTAATGTGTTACTATTCATAAATCAATCGATCAAAATCTAAAATGTTACCATCAGTGAATAGTTTTACGTATAACATTTGACATAGCAAAATCCGTTCAAATCTGCAAACACTCAATAACATTTGGCCAAGCTTCAAGTACTGGTACTGCTATGCCATTACTTATGAAACAAATCGGTATGTACTGAACATTTGAAACGGAGCTGTAAACAATGGTCAGGAAATGGCACAATCACAAAGTGATTCAAACTCCAAAAGAAAACAAGGTGGGAAAACTAAATTGTCAATCAGAAACGAACACGAGGAGAACATAGCGTAAGTCGAGTGAGCATCTATTTCCAAACAGATGGCCACTCAGTTACATGGACTTAATATATGAAAACGTTCATAAAATGCAACCAATACAAACAGAAACACCATAACATTAAACACTTAGAAACTCAATATAAGTATCGCATTGGAACGCTCAGTGATATAAATTTCTGGGGGACCTTAATCAATTCTACAGGTCATTAACAACGTTTTCTGCTTCTGCAAGGGCTAGTTGTTCGGTCCTCGTAGTTAATCTCTAACTAGTCAATACTAGTCAACAATGAGATATCATTGACAGACAAATAAATTAAACAAACACCATGATGTATCAAAACCGAGAACTCACAGATATAATATGCTTCCTTGGGACGCTAAATAACAACACTGAAATCCTGAGCAAAATAAAACACCAATTTTACCGCGATGGGCCAAGCAAAAAGACAAGAAGCTACGGTCCGAACCAACTAAAATGAATAGCAAAGTGTCAGCAAAGTGGCTTACGCCTGACCCACCAGAGTGTAATTAAAGAAGGAAGCACAGTTATCAACTTTCCGTAAATGACAATCGATATTGAAAGATGTTTAAAATATTTCTATAACAACCTATTGCATTACATGTACATGGCGTAAATATCCTTAACTTGTTCTTAAACCACATTGCCAGACATGTTGATTACGATACCAGTCTGTCCTAGAAGGCTTCAATCTGTAATAGGCTTGTGATTGAACGTCAGACTTTATGATGCCATTTAATTTTAGCTACCCGTTTCATTTGTTTAGAACCGGATCCGTGTCTGTTGTTTGTCTATCTGGGTTCAACAGCGTATTTTCCTTTAATAAGATTTCCGGTCGTGTTATTTGGCTTCAGTTGCCATGCAGTATATTGTGTTGCGTTACGTTCTGGTTACCGGGTGTCAATCCACAAGGAAGTAGCTGCTCGATTGTCTTCACGTTTTTGTCACTTTCGGTTCGGAATTGTGCTTTTTCCCACCCGGGTTTATAGGGTAAGACTTTGGTTTTGATTGCTCCAATTCTTACCTCATCTTTAACTTGTATTGATGTGACTTCACGAACGTTGACTCTCAAACATAAATCTCATTGACTCAGCATGTCCCGTCTAACCTCCAGATGGATTAAATACTATAGGTCTTTTATAACGAAAACCTGACAATTATGGATTTTCTATAACTATGATCGAAGGAAGATATCATCTTTAATTTATTTTACATAAACCTCGTTTTCATATCAGCCAATATTAAATAAAATGACATAGATTTCATAAAGCGTGTTTAACCAATCAGTCAAGCTAAGAAAGGCTAACAAACGATTCGACTTAAGGATGTTCGCTGCCAATGAAAAAGTATTCAAACTTTTTTTCTAACCACTCTTTTTTGATTCCAAAATACAAAACAAGAAATTTGAAAACAAAATAAATATAGGGTAGTGTGCATTTTTTCAAGCTACAGGCCTCTGAATGAGACCTCTGAGCAACATGATTTAAATTTGGTAAAATTAATTTGATTAATCATACCGGTCTTGAACAAAAATACACCTATAATGCTTTCAAAAGTCATAATATTTATGTAGCGCAGACAATTTTGGACCAAAAGCATAGAAAAAATTTGCAACTTGGAGTGGATGACAAAATTTTAGGATTCCTTTTCCAACCCTACCCCCATACTTGAAAAGTCGGAAAAAATCAATATTTTGAAATGTACCAGACCCATATTTGTTGATTCAAACTTTTTCTTGTATTTTCACACATCATAGAGCTTGGTAATATAGTTCGAATAGAAGAAAGAAATATATAGGGTAGTGAGCATATAAGAGAGAACCAACAACTTGAAAATCGCCATTTTCAGCCTTTTTTCGGCTGTTTTGTTTCTAAAAGCCCATTTCATAAAACCACCTTAAATTAAAAAACCAGCACACCAAAGACACAAAGAATGACTTAGAAGACCATGTACACATATACTGCTGCTAAAATAAACATAGAACTAATGCAATTAATTTGAAGATGTGTAATATTCAAGTTTATTCTACCCTACCCCCTAAATTTTACTGACAACTAAAATTTTCTGAAAAGTTGCAAAAAATGGGGTGAAAAAATGAAGTTTCTTTGATTTACAATTTCTATGGCTCATTCAATGCATATTATCAATATGTATTCAAATATAAAATATTAGGAAAATATCTGCAACCGTTTACGAGATATTCAAGAAAAGAAAAACCGGAAGTTCCGAAATGTCAAATGTTAGCAGCGAACATCCTTAATTTTATTTAAAAAAGTACTTGCAAACCCATGACCCTGTTTTGTTTCTGCTATGCTGTTGAACAAATTGTTAGCATAATAATTATTATGTAATCACCCCGAAAACTATGGTGAAATGACGATAATTACTCGACGCCCTTTTCACATATTTACAGTTAGCTTGACCGATAATTGTTTTAGGTTTTGTTCGAAAATTTGTGTTTGATTTTTATTCAGTTTCAGGGTCAGTGTTGAGTTGATGTGTGTGACAGTTCCTGGTATACTGTCAGCTTGTTTTAGCTCCTTGCCATTATTGTTTATTTAAGCAGCAAACTTTTTACAACTTTTTGTCTTTATAAAGCTTTGTTTTGATCATCTATACGCAGACAATCTTCTCCCTAATTTGATACGACTGTAAATAATTGTGTTATTTTATTGTAAAGCTTTTATCCAAATCCCAATATTTGATAATGCTATGATCCAGGATCTGAACTGAAAGGGAAATTGAATGTCAAACATCTGTCTGAAATCTAATTAAACCAGTAGTGCTATCAATTCATGTCCATAGCAATACTTATGGGAATTGTATACAGAGTTATTATTGCCTTCCATCAAGATTAACAATATTTGTTTGGCTTATTCTTCGGTGCAAGTTCGTGATTTATCCCGGGAGACAGTGCATTGCTAGAATTATATGAATTATATGCAAGATTATGTGCAAAATTATTTAAAAGACAAATAAGTTTTGATTAATAAAGTTTTCGTTTTTAGAGGAGACTAATAACTGGTTATTTTGTACCCTATAGCAAAGTAACATGTCAATGAAAAGTATACTACATTGAAACCCAATTTTATGTTATAAAAATGGTATATAGGCGTATACATATTTGGATTCATTTTTGTTCCCAAAAGGCGGTTCCAAGGACTACTCACAGTCTATGTTTTGTGCAAAAATAAACAAATTATATGTATTATATATATAATAAAAAAATGCCTAATATTACATGTATGTTATCAAGAAATAAGACATATGTTACTTTACGTTTTGAACGCTGTGTTACTCGTTTGTCAAAGATGAATTTGTCGAGTTTGTTGCATCCTTCCATCTTGCTTTAAATATATAGTCTGGTATTATGAGCGTCATTGTCATCTGCATGGTGGTTATTTGCCAGTCACCAATATCTAATGAGTAATTGATTTGGAATGAGCCGTCATGAAATGCAAAGTCTATCCCACGCATCTTGATGCTATAACATGATAAGTTACTACATCTTACCTTGGTTATCAAGAATTAGTCGTCATTTATGCGTTGTTGTTATTTACTTACAATACTTGATTTCCGTTCTATAGTTTGCCGACCATATCCTTCTTATCTGTCTGCCTTTGGAGCAACAAATTACATTTAGTGATAATTGGTATAGCAAGATATTAAAAATATTTGAGCCGTCTCATGAGAAAACCAACAACCTGCATTTGCGAAAACAAAGGCGCAGATCAGCTTCGCAGTAACTGCGAAGCTGATCAGCGCCTTTAGTTTCGCTACACGGATAGTACACTTCCTCTTCTTCTTGAATTCAAAATTTCAAGCTTCTAGCTCTTTTCTGTAACTGTACAGCCTGATTTGTGTCGGACCTGTTCGGAAACCACATTGTTGGTTTTCCCACGAGGCGGCTCAAATTTTCTATAACCACCTACTGCCGTCTGGCGGCATTTACTATACTTGTTCTTAAATCACTTAGCTTGCCAGACGATGTAATGTGATGCCGTATTATGTCTGTTTGATTTACTTGACTAAGCTGCAAACTGTATATTATTGCTTGAGCACTTAATGTGAGCACATATGACCGTTGTGCCTGAAAGTCGTGCCACGTCGTTGGAAAAGTCCGATTATTACACTAAACATACGCTATTAAAAGAAGTTGTAATAGTGTACCGCCTTTGTGTGGTCTGTAAAGGAGCAGTATGTTTAGTGCAATCATCGGACCACAACAGCAGTACTGCCTTGGCACGGTCAGTTATAACAGGGGGGCTGAAACCGGGTTTACAGGTACCTAGCGTATAACCCAAACACGCGCCGGGCGTATGGAAAATCTCAACACGCTGAATATTTTGGACGCATAAAGTTTTTTTTTTTCTTAAAATCGTTCTAGCAAACGTTACATGCGCGTCTCATACACGCTTGGGACAAGTATTATAGCAGTATATTTTAACTCGGAACGTGCATGGAGCGTACACTGGCCTGCACAAAACGTGAAATGCGTTCAAAGCGTATTCAACTCACCTGTTACGTCCTAAACGTACAATATACACGTCCGAGACACGCCGAGCTTCCGGAAGCATTCCAGGCATGCTTAAAGAAACATTTGGGGTCTAAACTCGCCTGAAACACGCACCTATCTCCAGCGACGTATATCAACGTACACCAAGCGTACAAAACGCGCATGTTACGCGTTTCTCTAACGCGTCTCCGAAGTGCTCCAGACGTATGTTGAAATTTACATTTTTGTCAACACTCCCGGTGCGCGTTCGGCTTATATGCTAATGTGTGATTGGTGTTTAAAATACTGAAATGCACTAGGTAAGAATAGAAGGCATATATATGGATACAATTCAGCTTAAAATTTCCAGTCAGACACGAGGCGGGTAGCAAACTCAAACGGGTTCAAATATTTAGTTTCTAGTTGTTCGGTTCTCATCTAGTTAATCTCATCTGGTTAATGCATCATCAGTGTGAACTTAATAAATCACGAAATCACAGTTGTAAATCAACGGGTATGATTAACCAGGCACTAAGAGTTGCACATGGAGATGTCTTTGAATTAAAACAGCATCGCTGAATATTTGAAGCTTACGAAACACATCATTTCAATTTCGGTCATTCAAGCAACAGACTAGAAAATCACGGTTGCTACCAACTTAAATGCATCATTGTCTCAGGGCCGAAGTACAAAAGTATGCTTCGGACACTCCATGACTTCAAAATCAAACACTTAAGACCGCAGGTTACAAGGTAGCAAATATTGACAGGTCTGGTCTGGTCTGGTCGGGTCTATCTGGGTTTACATTAAATATTAGCCTCTGTGCTGTTCAGGTTTTTCAGCGTTACAGTTGAGTCCTCGTTTCTGCTTCATCATAGGACTTGTTGTGTATAGGATGTTTCATAAACGCATTATGAATATTTTATTAGAACTGAGCAATCTTGTTGTTAAATTACAGCAAACATCCAGTAAATGACTGTTCCAACATGGTTCTGCTGTGATATATTTTCCTGTGTTCTGTTTATTATGTCTATCTCAATAAGGTGCTAGCCACCTATGTATTCAGTTGATGCCGGCCGGGCGCTTTACATAAACACTCTCATGCAATATACATTTCTTTCTTGAGCTGTAAAAATTGAAAATTTTCATGGAAAAAATGGATATTTTTCTTATGTTTGCTCAAAACATAGATTATAGGTACCCGTTAGAACTGCCTTGGCGAGGCCGTTCTAACATGTACCCACAATCAATATTTTGAGCAAAAATATTAAAAAATAGGTTAAGTTTTGCGATGGAATTTTCGATTTTTACAGCTGAAAAAAAGTATCTTATTACATGGGTTAGTTTTTGTAATTTTACCATTCTTTGACGTTTTATATTGTCCGTACTTTCCCACCTATTGTCTGGGTTGAGATTTTATATCTAACAGTATTTAAGGATGCTTGTGCATTTCTTTCCTACGTTATCGATATACTTTTTTACCGAAAAGTTTTTTTTTCTTGATTCAGTTTTACGTCCCTTTCAAAATTATTTTAGCTCGTACGAGATGAGCAATTATTAGTTTATTATGGCGAAAGCCGCAGACCCCGAGAAAAACGCCTGGCTCAATCATAAGCAGAACTTGGTTTGTCTCACAGGCGCCCCGTGTGGCTCGAACCTACACCAGACACATCGGTGAGAAAATCGAATGATAAAGCACGTTAATGAAATCGGCGATCTTAACCAATCGGTCACGTGGAGCCCCTTAACCGGAAAATTAAATCCGCGTGTAAGAATCATTCATGTATAAGCAAGTAAGGGTGAGGTATAAGATCTAAAGTGACACTTTAATTGTTGGCAAATTTATTAACAAACGTCGCATAAACAATAGCAAAACTGATAAAACCGTTAAGACAAATATTAATTGGAACTGATTCAATGAAAATAAATAAACTCATAGAGTAAAATTAATATATACATCATAAACTACGTCTCATCATATCAGGAAAATACAATAACATGTACATGTGAAGTCTCATGTCTGTGCGTGGACAACGATCACTTAAGTGATTTGCCAACTAGAAACTCCACATACGATCTTGTCCAGATACGGTTTTTTCTACTCTGTATACCACATTGCCACATAAGCTGATTAAAGAAAAACTACTCGATGGTGATAGAGTGGACATTCAAAAGAGCATTAAAAACTATGGTTCACTTTATTTGGCCTGTAATGACAGAAAAGCTTTTTTCACTTCCTCTAACCAAAGTCGATATACACTTTAGTCACGTCACTCACATGCGACGCCTTATCATATCTCCTGGATAATATTTATATTAGATTCGGAACCAAGTTATACAGACAAATTGTTGGAATCCCACTGGGTACAAATTGCGCCCCTCTCGAAGCTGATCTACTTTTATACTGCTAATAAAAACATGAATTATCTTAACCACGACAATCAAGCTTATGTTATCGAGGCTTTTAATTCGACTATTAGGTACCTGATGACCTTTTGAACATTGACAATCCTTAATTTTGAAGGAATGGTCAAACAAATTTATCTTCCTGATCTACAGTTGAATAAAGCAAACAACATAGATACTGAAGCCCCCTTTTTAGACTTACATCTTTCTATTGCAAATGGATTGTTTCTTCTAAAAATTCTGATAAACGCGATGACTTTGATTTAGATAAAGTAAACTTTCCGTTTTTATGAAGGTGACGTTCCTCGCCGTGCTCCTTTTGGTGTATACATTTCGCAACTTATTAGGTTTTCTAGAGTCTGCAATTATATTGCGGACTTCAATGCGCGAAATAAATGTTTAATAGCCAAACTTCCAGCAGGGCTATCGGTATCATAAACTTCGAAATTAAGGAAAAGTATCAAAAGGTAAGCAATCAAATAGTGCAGTCTGAACGAAAGACCCAGCCCGAAAACCGAGGTGGAAAAAAACTAAATTGACAATCAGGTCTTAAAACAAAAATGGACAAATTGTAAGCTAAGTGAGCAGCTATTTACCAATAGGTGGTCGCTCAGTTACACTGACTTTGTGAAATATATGAAAACGTACATAAGTGGTGCTTTAGCAGAAAAAAATGCACCACAAAATATAAAATAATTAGAATCAAACGGAAGTAATGCTTTGGAACGGTCAGTAAAATAAAATTAAATAAGGGCTTGAACCGGTTTTACAAGTGCCTAACCTCACCTTCAGCTTCTGCAGCAGTTCACAACATTGAGTTAGCTGTTCGGTTCTCGTGGTGAATCTCTACATAGTCAATGAATCATCATGGACAAACAAACAAATTATGATAAACAGCGTGATGAATCAAAACGACGACTCACAGATACAATATGTTGCCCGGCAGTTGCAGATTCATTGAAAACCAAACAATTACTGAAAAATAGAAAGACATCTATTGGAATGCTCCTGAGTACATCCTTAGGCCATATTTATGTGTCTTATAAAGCTGACTACACAAAAACAAATATATTTGATTTTATACGTTGACCCCTGACAATGAAAACAATCCATGAACGAATCTTTGCTCATTAAAATGTACACTGTAAATCCGTATCACACACAAGTAACGACGTATTACTAAATTTGTAAGGTTATCTTTAGAATCGGCCTTTCTCCTTCAGACAATGAACTATTAAATGTTGACAATGTTTCACGCTGTTCTCCTCTTCGTTTGTGAATAGGCTCATGTGACCGTATATCCTTCTGTCTTAACAGCTCAATGTCCTGATATGAAGCCGTATTACAGTTCTGACGAGGAGACAGTGAACTTTGACGTCTATTTAAACATCGTTTATGACGACATAAATAATGTAGTCCTCCATCGGAATGAGCATGTGAGCTACATGTAGAACTCCGGCTAGTTCTGTTTACAATTGTATCACGAGTAGAAGCCGGCTCTATGATTTCGTTAGCGTATGTGAAACTCTTTGGCCTATCCGCCCTGTAGAATGTAGCCATTCTCATGGAGTTTTTCTCCGGGCAGAGATATCTATTACCACTGGCTGTTGAAGCAGCTGGAGCGTCATTGTTTATAAATTTAGCTTTCAGTTTATAGAATGTTGGAAGTGAGTTAATGTTTAAACAGCAGCGACACAGTGTCCTCTTGAACGCTTGCCTGAATTTCCTTGATAACACGTTATAGAGAATTGGGTTAACTGTTGAGCTGAGGAAATAAAGAACACCTGGAATATACGAACACACATTTTATATAAATACATTTTGAGGGCATCAGGGATGATTTCGAAATGTAACTTCATTTTTCTATGATATTACGTTAACAGTACGAAAACTTGCCCATGCAATATACCTACGTTTTCTTGAACTTCAAAAATTGAAAATTTTCATTTGAAAAAAAAAAAAAAAAAAAAAAAGATATTTCTTTTTAGATTTTTGCTCCAAACATGGATTGCGGGTACGTGTTAGAACCAATACACATATCTATGTTTGGGGTCAATAATAATAATAATAATAATAATAATAATAATAATAATAATAATAATAATAAACACCCCAGTTTTACTATAAGGACAAAATAGCCCCAGATGGGACGTCACTTCTGAGAATATAGTGTGTTCCTCCTTCTCCTCCAAATAAGAGGTCAGCTTCAACTGAGGCAACCCGACTAAGGTTTGTTTCAAACCAAATGTCTCTATATTCGTAGTCCTTCACTCGACTTCTAAATCATTGTGCTCTTGTTTAGGTAATGAGTTTTAGAGAGAAAAAAAATAATCTTTAAGCTTTCGATAGTTGACAAGCATGTGTGTCATTAGTGTGGTCGGGTGGTAATATGGGGCATCCGTCCGTTGGGGCCTAAAGAAATAGATGGGCTGCATGGCCTCCATGCAAAGCCTGTACGCTGCTGACTGACCGTCTGAACATTGTTAACCGCTCACGTCCGAGCCTTTCCAGGAAATGTGACTCAAGTCAAGCCATCCGTACATTTAAGGCTTAGTGGTTTACTCGGAACAACGTTTGGATGTCATGACATCTTAATTTAGCTGTTGACTGAGACGTTTAGCTTCATTTCAAACAAAATCAAAATGTATCTTCTCTAAATTGATTTGAGGAGTAATGATTCCCAATAGCTCTGAATAACAGATTTCTGAATAACCTGTATTTCAAAGCATCCGCATGAGAATGTTTCCATTTCAAAACATCAAATTCAATAAATTTTCATTAAGGCATATGATTCAATAAACTATTCTAAAAGCTATTTGCAGACGTTGAAAATAGAATGATACTGACGCACTTAGTGCACCACGACGGCACATCCAGTGCACGGCCTAATATTTACATCTCCTTGAGCCCCACGTTTATATAGTAAAACTGGGGTTTACAGTGGTATACCTATTTTCCTTGTATTTGGTCCAAAACCGAGGCGTTTCCAACGTGTACCCACAATCTATGTTTTGAGCAAAAATAATAAAGCTGTCATTTTCTTTTTCAAAAGAAATGTTCAGTTTTTACAGCTGAAAAGAAAATAAATGTATATCTAATGGGCAAGATTTCGTAACGGGAACGCTAATATAATGCATGCAAACAACTGTGTGCTAGACACGTGTTTAAAATTGAACAAAATTTAGGAATAACCTAGGTGTTATTAAAAGATGTCAAAAGTCGAATTGAATACAGGCATAAACACGGGGACCCAACAGTTAATCGTGATGATTGATGTGACGTGGAATGTTAATGCATGCTGTTATGAAGTTTCGTATGCGTCGGAAAGATAGTAACGAATGCGACGTTCCACATCCTCTGTCCTTGGACGGTAAG
Source organism: Rugalucina vietnamica (assembly GCA_964017185.1). Lineage (NCBI taxonomy): Eukaryota > Metazoa > Mollusca > Bivalvia > Lucinida > Lucinidae > Rugalucina > Rugalucina vietnamica. Next base: position 60,169,760 of record OZ024874.1, on the reverse strand, counting down.
TACCACATGTTTTGCTCTCGTGAAAATAAACATAGCCGCGTTTACAAAATCGGCGTCCACTTTGATCTGCAAAATCCTTCTATGTTCCCACTTGAAGTCACTTGGAATACTTGTGTTTTTCAACCAATGGTTTATAAAGTTGACCGGTAGATACAACGATACCACGGAAACTCATTACATTTTTAAAGTCCTTTTGTTTTTCTTTTGGCGGCAAACTAAGAAGTATAATACAGTGGTTGTCTTTATTGAAATATGTATCCAACCGCTTTGTGGACTTCAATGCGCAAAATAATTGTTTAACAGCTAAACTTCTCCAGCAGGGCCATCGGTATCATAAACTTCGATAAACATTTTCTAAATTTTATCGCAGACACTATGAATTGATTTCCAAATTTAATGTTGGGTTAAAGACCTTTTTACGCGAAGGCCTTTCGGAGCCAGAATTTTATGGTGACTTGATTTACAAATTTAAGAAACTTATAGGAAGGAATGATTTTTCTTTTCAATTCAGAAAAACCATAAACGTTACAAACGTATAGCATATAACTTAAAAGTTATGCGACAGTCTGCATGCTTAGTTTTTAACCCGATCATGGTTTATAACTATGCTGCCTTATTTTATTGCACGCCGATGGGTCAGGCGTCAGACTCTATGATGGTCCCGACATAAAGCTATTCATTTTAGTTGGTTGGGTCTGGAGCTTCTTGTCCGTTGTTTGGCCCACCGGGGCTCAACTGGTGTTTTTTTTTTCTTTTGCTCCGGAGTTACTTAGTTATTTGGCGCCTAGGGATCACCATCGTCGGGCAGCTTACTCAATTTGCGAGTCCTCGGTTTTGATTCATCATGGTACTTATCATGATTTATTTGTTTATTCATGATGATTCATTGACTAGCTAGAGATACACCTCGAGGACCAAAGAATTAACTAAATGTTGTGAACCACTGCAGAAGCTGAGGGTGATGTTACGTACCTGTAAAACTGGTTTATGCCCGCCAGTAATTTTACATTACTGATCGTTCCAAGGCGACACTTCTGTGGTGGTTCTTATTGTTTTATGTCTTGGTGTTTAAAAATGTTTGTGCTGTTGGCGCTTTATGTATGTTATCATATTTTTAGTTACGTTTAGGTAACTGAGTGGCCACCTATTGGGAAAATAGCTGCTCATTTGGCTTACGATGTGTTTTCAGTGTATAAGTATCTCATTGTTAATTTAGTTTTTTTCCCACCTCTGTTTTTGGAGTGGGAATCTTTTTCTGATTGCGCCATTTCCTGATCGTTGCCTACTTGTACCATTGTAAATGCTCATTTATCTACTGAGCGTGAAAAACAGTAAGATACGCATCTTTTGTATGCATCGAAGACCAAGGTATTTACTACTAGAATGAGTCCTGGAAGAATTAGAATTCAAAAATTATTTACGTCAGTCACGATGGAGAGGCATAACGAGTGCCTTTATCAAGCGCAATATTGCGTGGCGTATTTTTTACTTGGACTATATGTACTTCGTTGAGCGAGCTTCAAAGCATATGCAACTTTTACTTTGAATGAGGTCACAGAGTGGGGGTTTCTGCTTTGTCAACAAAGTCGCGTGACTTACTCTGATTTATTTTTGCCTCGAAACAGCAAAACATTTTCGGACCTATCAGTTACAGAGCTTATATGTTTCCTAACAATAAATGAACACCAAGGCTAAACCAAATGATATTTGATCATTGAATATGGGTGGCACCATGCATTTCTGATAAGCAGGGTGAAAAGAAAACAAAATGGGGTGCGGTTGTGAGACAGTTTTCACTTCGAATGGTGTGTTATACAACAACAGTGATCAGCTATTGTTATTTCATTGCATTAGACACTAGACATTAGAAGAGTCTTTGAACCAAAAGTGTATACTATCGGACTCGGGCTCAAACAACTTTATGCAGCCTCTGCAAATGTTAATACAGTATAAGAAACCATGGTTGACCCCTTTAACATGCATCTAGAAAATAGTAACAGAAGAAAATGCATCACTGTCTCCATATCGTAATATTTGCTATTTTATTTTAATCATTCCTCGGTCTCGTTCTTCCACGATGCATTTCTGTGTCGCATATTAAATTTTAACAACGTCTTCGATGCATGCAAAAGATGCTTATCTTACTATTTTTCACGCTCAGTAGATAAATGTGCATTTACAAAGCCGTTTGGATACATATTTCAATAAAGACACCCACAGGACTGTATTATACTTCTTAGTTTACGACCAAGACAAAGAAAAGCAAAATGACTTTAAGAATGTAATGAGTTTCTGTGGCACCGTTGTATCTGCCGGTCAACTTTACAAACCTTAGCTGAAAAACACAAGTGCCGTAAGTATTCCAAGTGACTTCAAGTGGGAATATAGAAGCATTTTGCAGATCAAAGTGGACGCCGATTTTGTAAACTCGGCTTTGTTTATTTTCAAGAGAGCAAGACATTTGGCACTTACCGTCCAAGGGCAGAGGATGTGGAACATCGCGTTCGTAACTATCTCGCTGACGCATTCGAAACTTCATAATAGCATACATAAACACTCCACGTCGCATCAATAATCACGATTAGCAGTTGGGTCCCGGTGATAAACCCCGCCCTAAGACAATAGTAGCTAACAATTAAAACAGCAAATACGTGTAAGTACTGCAACAAAGACAATTAAAGTCCATCTGGATGATCAAGTTTTCTTTAAAAGGTGGTCATTCAGTAACTCAACCTTAATATGTATATATTCATACATATATCAAATAAAGATATAGGGTTAAATTATTCAAATTGTATGCGATTTCAGACAATAAATATTTACACTGGTTACTAAGTTACAAGTATCTTCTTCAAAATACCACGTTTGAAAACAAGACACGTTCCCATCAATGCTATATTTGAGCCAATGCACCAGAAAACAAACAATCTGCATATGCGAAAGTTTCTAGCTTTATCTAGTAGTGACTGTACAGCCTGGTTTGTGTCTGACCTGGTCATAAACCCAAATTGTTGGTTTTCTCATGCACATGCTCATTTTTGAATACCGATCGAACAACGCGGTACTTTTATTATTTTGGATTAGGATAAAGTTGCGTTTTAAAAGCATAACATGACTATAGAGTTAAAATTGAGCCTGTACATGAGAAAACCAACAATTTGCATAAGCGAAAACAAAGACGCAGATCAGAGCGCCTTTGTTTTCGCTACACGGATAGAACACTTCCCCTTCTTCTTTAATCCGAAATTTCAAGCTTCTAGCCTGCTTCTGTGACTGTGCAGCCTGGTTTGTGTCAGACCTGGTCGGAACCCCAAATTGATGGTTTTCTCATGCACAGGCTCAATTGTAAGAGTACTAAAAGATTAACCGGATTACTGGAACATTTCGCTGTATGGATGATTGCATATAATAAACATACAGCTTTCATGTGGTATTATAAACATCTCCATTTGGAATAAAATCTTATAGTAGCACTTTGATCGTAAACAACCAAAGGAAATCATTTGGCAGATATAAGTGAACCATATTAAAGATGATGCCTTATTTATGTGCCAGCCCACGACCACTGCACTTAAGAAATAATCTTTTAGTGAAACTCATTCAAAACATCGTCTTTAAAAGCCATTTTGACAGTAAATATGTCATTGACAAGACATTCAAAAGCCATAGGCATTTCTGGCGAATGGCTATTAAGGTCTCAGAGCTCTGTTTATTGGGGTGAACGAAAAACAAGCACGGACATTAAAAGTGCAGGCCATATCAATTAGAAAATGTTGAGCCTTAATGGCCATTGTCAGCGTTTATTAGATTTTACAATATTTGTTTGTATCAGACTCGAGTTATATAAGCTTGTGTTCCCATAGTTTTGTATTTCTGATTTGTTTCCGTTAAAGTGCATGGTGCTGTAACAAACACCGATTGCCTTGGTTTTGCATGTAATGATTTATCACGACATTACATGTACCGATTGTACTTAGAATATTTGTTCGTCTAGATCATCTCATTATGGATTGCAAGGTAAGAGGGTTCCTTATGAGTGTGTCAGTTCATTAACAACTGGTCTTTGATTTTTTGTTGTTGTTTTTACTATCTCTCTCTCTCTTTCTCTCTCTCTCTCTCTCTCTCTCTCTCTCTCTCTCTCTCTCTCTCTCTCAGCATGCTAGCATGTGTGCATGAGAGCGTTCGTTAATTTGCTTACTTCTCGTATCAAAGTTCGTCCTTCGGATGATGCGTTCGGATGATTTATGATAGTTACCTGATACATAGAAAAGATGGCTGTGCATTTCATTGAGCTCTGTGGTCCAGTCAGTGACGTACAACGTCATCAGTCTTTGAGCGTGGAACGGAGCCCAGCAAACGAAGAAAGCCACAACAACGGCAACTGAAACGAACAAAGCTACGGTTCACTTGCATTTCAGTTTTAGGAAAGTACTATACTCCTTTCATTGGACTGCATCAAATGTAAAAAAAAAAATGTATGCACTTAGTAGGAAACAGCGCAATCAGAATCAAATTTTTTGCGAGAAATAATCGGAATTAACAAAACTGTTGTGATACCAAGAGAACATTCGCACTTTCGCACAAACTGACTACGTAAAGCTCAAAAATTGTGTTAAATAAGCTATTTACAGAAGTTGTAAAATCGCTAAAATTTTAAAATGAACCAAACGCTTGCCTCTAGTGAGTACACACTTACTGTAATTTAAAATTCGACTTTTTCAATTAGCTTACCCAGCATTCTCAGCACGGCCCTGCGTGCTCGTTTAGCCGTAGGTTTACCATACTGTGGTGTAGCTATCACTTCGCGGGAGGCCAACTCCGACTTTCTCAGTTTTAATCCTATCAGGATATAGAACACCGTTATCACAATCATTGGTAAAACAAAATACAGAAATGTTGATATTTGAAACACGGTTATCATCCTCGGTATCCATTTAAACGGAATACTGCACACCAACGATTCTGGAATGGCTTCGCCTGTATTCTCATTATTGAGGTAATAAAATATTCTCGTGTGTAAGGGGTATGGCAAGGCACTTAGCATTGAAACTGCCCAAATGATCACAATAGATCGCAGAGCACGTGACGCTCTGCACGCTTTTTGTAATTTTATAGGATGGCAGATAGCGATATATCGTTCTACAGTAAATCCTGTGATAGTGAGCACCGAGGAATATGACGTCATCTCCATGACGAAAGCTTTTATCACGCAGAACGCTTCTCCGAATCTCCATGGATACGCGTCCCAAATGGAATACACCTCTGGTGGAAGGGCTGTAACAGATAAAATATATCATTTTCATATGAAATTTAGAAAACAAAATGAAGACCTGTAAATGGTAATTATTTGAAAACAAGGAGTGTGTATTTTGGTACTGAATAATTACTGTCCATACACAATCTTTCACCAACTGCCTATTTCAAGAGCTCACTTTTCTTACACAAGTCATAAGAATATGACACTTTTATCCTTTTGCAACCCAAAAGTCTTAAACAGTACCGCAAAAAACTTGAAAATCAATTCACTAATAAAAAGATTTGCCCTAAGATATTTTGAATAAGCCCTTTACATGTGTACGGGAGGTAATCCAAACACATTAAAATCGAAAAACTAGCAGATTTGTAAAACAATTTGAGCATTTGGTGCTCAGCTATGAATAGTATACACTTCTGGTTTGGTTCGTTGCATTTTAAATGAAAAATAAACAATTTAGAGTTTTCTTCTGGGAAACAGTTACTTCCCTTGCTGACATTTTCACGATGGAAAAACACCTTATTCAAAACAATTTTCTGGCATAATTTGTTTAAGTTGTTACCTGATTTTCTAAATGTTTGCGGCACTTTTTACGACTTCTCGAATGCCAAATGGTGACATGGTCATATTTGTCTTGAGGTGATTCATAAAAGTGAGATTTTGAAAAAGGCAGTTTCTGGAAAATGGTGTATAGACAATAGCTGTCTTTACTTTTTGTCAGATATACGGATTCGTAAAACATACACTTATGTTGTAAAACATTGACGGGGAGTCTGAATACATATTGTTCTGACATAATTATAGAATTAAACATCTAAAACGTTACGTGAATAAGGGCCCATCACGAAAACATGTCCACGAAAGGTATACCACATTGAACCCACTTTTATATAGAAAAACTGGGTTTTGCACGGGTATACCTATTTTTCTTATTTTTTCTCCAAAACATAGGTTGTGGATACTCGTTAGAACCGCCTAACGGCTGAGGCGGTTCTAACGTGTACCTGCAACCTATGTTTTGAGCAAAAATAAGAAAAAAAATATCAAAAATGTTCCATTGACATGTGAAAAAAATCACTGTATTTTGCATGGACATGTTTTCGTTATGCTTTTGAGGGGGTTGGGAAAGTCTGCAGGAGTCTGTAGAGCCACGAAGCTCCATAAATTACTATGTTGATCCAGCAGTCTACTTGTTTTGTTTTATTCAAGAATATTGCCAATCCCTAGGCATGCAGAATACCACATGCCATTTAAATAATTATTGTTAATGATTTGTAATTCTTATGACGCATCTGTTTTTATATACACTACTTCTACTTAAAGCTTGCGCAATGTCTAATGTTTGCGTTACTTAACGGTTGATGTAATGCGCAATGTCTAATGTTTGCGTTACTTAAAGGTTGAAGTAATGTGTAAGCTAATATATAGCAGACTTTTAAATACAATTAATTTTGGTAACAAAATGTTCCTTATGTTCTAACTAAGAAAATTTATACCCACATTTTTATGTTTTCACTCATAAATAAGTTATTGGCGTTTGAATTTCTGACGTGAAGCTCACTAAATCACGTAAAGTGAATGAAAAAGTCAGAAGTAATCTAAACACTATAGTGAAAATATCGGCTGATATCAATATCTCTCTTATTCATTTTTGATATACATTGATTTCATTGCTACATGTAAAATAACTGTATGATATCCTTGTACATGTACGTCAAGACCCTTTTCTTCGATGTTTAAACCTTCATTCACGACAAAAAATCTATATATTCAATACTAGGGGAAATGATTTGCAGCAAAGCAGTACAAATTGATTAAGACCATAAAAACAAAAATTGCCTGTCAAACAAATGTATAAGATTTAACTGAATCTTTATGACATATTAAGCTTTGAAATATTGTACAAATTAATTTTTTCTTTACAATTTCAGGATGAAGATGCAGGCAGGCAGATAGACAGACAGATAGACAGACAGACAGACTCACACACAGACCGACAGATACACAGACACACACACAGACAGACAGACAGACAGTCATACATACAGACAAACAGACAAACAGACAGACAGACAATTTAAGAATAATCGCCAAAGCATCTTTGAACTTTAAGTAGTCGTACTCTTTCTTTACAAGTTATCTTTGATTTAATAAAAATCTTGTAGAGCATTAATTTTCTAATATTATATGGTCATTTTGTGACACATCGTGGTAATTCACACGTGCGTCAGTAATTGAAGGAAATGCAAATCGCAGCGGTTTAAAAGCTGATATAACATTTAGACAGAACAGGCTTGGTGAGTTATAAAATTGGATTTACTGATGGACAAAAGATTCCTCCCGGTGTTAATCGTCTGATAGGTTTTCCCAATTGAAAATGTTATCACGCTTATATAATCGCTTCAGTCTACGCGTTGTTATTTTCTTAAAGGTTTACCATTATTTTACAAGGAAATACATGTTGTTTCTTTTTTCCTTTTATTGGTCAGCCAAAGAGCAAGGCTTCTACATGATATTGCAGAAATAAGAAAGCAAACGGAACGATGCTTTCAAATCATTTTACTTCAGACGAACGATTGTATCACGGCTTTTCTTAAAGACCTACTTCTGAAGAAGCTAAATGTGGTACCACTGTTTATTCAGTTAATGACCCCTAATGGTGCAATATAGTCCTTAGATCAAAGGACTGTCATAATGAGGTGATTATCACATCCTTGCAGTGGGTCATAAAGAGGGACCTAACGGATCATACCTGTAGTTCCACTGTTTATTGATTTTATGGTCCCTGATAACCTGTGCAATAAAACTGCCTCACTTGTTGCAATCAATATTGATTTTTCCTGTTTTGACCCCTACCTGTATTCTGAGTTATTGTCAGGGCACTAGGTTTTCTAATGCCCTGTCCCTTATCTAATGACCCTCAATAGACATGGAAATAGGTCTTTAAGCATGACTGAATAATTTCAATTTAATTTCTACAGCAATGATGTATTAAATAAACTTAAAGTTCAGTAACTAAAACCAAATATATACACTGTCGATGATTTGTATTAAATTTCAACTGTTTTCTTGGAATTATTTTTCTCATTTACATGCAATATCACGTTTGTCATGAAGCAATTTTGTCATTCATTACGAAAACTTGCCCATGCAATATACAGAGATTATTAAAATCGCAAAAAATTAAAATTTTCAGTAGACAAAATTTGATATTTTTCTTATTTCTGCTCAAAACAGAGATTGTGGGTACACGTTAGAACCGCCTCGGCGAGGCGGTTCTAACGAGTACCCACAATCTATGTTTTGGAGCAAAAATAAGAAAAATAGGTATACCCCTACAAACCCCAGTTCTTCTATATAAAAGTGGGGTTCAAGGGGGTACACATTTCACGGACATGTTTTCCTGATGTGAAAGCGTTTATTTCAGGGGTTGACATTCATTGTATTCAGTAATCCAGTGTATTTTACAGTAACCGTTCCGATTACAATGTCTAAGCTAAGAAACGTATATCGTTTAAAGGTGTTCCCACACGAACAACTTTTCCAAAGGTCACACCCTATGTCATCACGAAAACATTTCCGTGTAATGTACACCCAATTTGAACCCCACTCTTATCTAGCAAAACTGGGGTATGCAGGGATATACCTATTTTCTTAGTTATGTTACAAAACATGGATTGCGGGTATTCATTAGACAATCTATGTTTGGAGCAAAAATACCAAACGTTTTCAGTTGAAAGTTTTAATTTTTTATAACTACGTTTAAATCTATGTTTATTGCATGGACAAGTTTTCGTAATGAATCTGTTACTTCAATTTACATGATATTACAACGTTAATCTTTATTTACTGAAATGAATACATTTCAACATTGAACTGCAACAAAACAGTCAGGTCTTTTCCATAAACACATTGTCCCATGAACACATTTAATTTTGTAACTATTTCTTGTAGGGGAAAGGTCGTAACTGTTAAGGCTAGCACTGATGACCCGACCCCGTGGTATTATATGCAATTAAATATTATCAAACTAAATAAAAAACATCACTTTTGACTGCATGGCCTGTAATCTTTGACGAAGAAACTTTGCTCGTCTGTAACGACCTTTAAGCGTCATATTATTTGAGCCGCTGCATGACAAAACCAACAATGTGGTTTCCAAACAGGCCCGACACAAACCGGCCTGTTCAGATATAGAAGGTGGCTAGAAGCTTGAGATTTTGGATTTAAGAAGAAAAGGAATTGCAATTTCTGTGTAGCGAAAACAAAGGCGCTGATCAGCTCCGCGGTTACCTCGAAACTGGTCTGCGCCTTTGTTTTTGCATATGCAAATTAATGGTTTTCTCGTGCGGTGGCTCATTTATATTTGCTTTCATAACATTTTATGATGTTTATTATTTACTACTGCAGCATTACTTTTTCGACCATAGAAGTTACAAAAACTCATTTACTATTTTAAATTCCAAAAAGTAAACGCATTTTTGCCAGTGTACCCGATCCTTAATATTCAGGATTTTTAATACACAGCTCACATATTTATAGTACGAGATAAGCGCGCATCAATATCAGCAGTTATTTTCTGGTTATCAAAATATTCAAACCCTTTATATCCGTTATACGATTATTTTGACTTTAATTGAATGGTTTGGGAATATTTTCCAAGGCTACGGAGTAAAAAATCAGGAAATGTCCATGAAAAGTGTACCCCTTGATCCCTACTTTTATACAGAAACATCGGGTTTGCAGGGGTATGCCTATGTTTTGAGCAAAAATAAGAACAATATAATTTCATTATTTTTGCAGTTCCAAAAATCTCTGTATATTGCACGGGCATGTTTTCGTAATGCATCAGGAAAACATGTCCGTGCAATAAATACCCTCTTGAACCCCACTTTTATATAGTAAACATTGGGTTTGCAGGGGTATACCTATTTTTCGGATTTTTGCTCCAAAACGCCGAGGCGGTTCTAACGTTGACCCACAATCTAAGTTTTGAGCAAAAATAAGAAAAATATCATAAAGTTTCTAATGAAAATTTTCATTTTTTACAACTTAAAAAATCTCTGTATATTGCACGGGCATGTTTTCTTAATGTATTGCTTATTGGATTGGATTGCATTTACCAGATACTTTTGGCTTTATATATTTATTGATATTACATCTAATAAGAACTGTCAGCATAACTTCTATTATGTAATAAAGTCTGGAATACAGAACCTATAATGTCAGATTCTCAATCAATCAAGAAAACGGGAAGAGCTGTAACTAAGGTTGGAAAAACGTGTGGCTCAACCCAGTTTACTTGTACATGTATTGTATATAATATGTTTACATCATATTCAAGAAACTGTCTGTGTGACTTGATACTCATGTAAATAATTAAAGAGGTACAAGTAGGCAACGATCAGGAAAAGACGCAATCAGAAAAAAGATTCCCACTCCAAAAAACCGAGGCGGGAAAAAACAAACTAACAATAATGTACTTATACCATGAATACATTTCGTAGGCCGAATGAGCAGCTCTTTTCCCAATAGGTGGCCACTCAGTTACCTAAACCTAACTAAAATATGATAACATACATAAGGCGCCAACAGCACAAAACATTTAAACAACAAGACATAAAACAATAAAAAACACCAAAGAAGTATCGCTTTGGAACGATCAGTAATATAAAATTTCTGGCGGGCTTAAACCGATTTTACAGAATCCTAACCTCACCCTCAGCTTCTGCAGTGGTTCATAACAATTAGTTAGTTGTTCGGTCCTCGTAGTGAATCTCTAACTAGTCAATGAATCATCATGGACAAACAAATAAATCATGATAAATTCCATGATGAATCAAAAACAAGGACTCACAGAATGAGTAAGCTGGCCGACGATGGAGATCCCTGGGCGCCCAATAACTTACTAACTCCGGAGCAAAAGAAAACCGGAGCAAAACTGTAAAGGTTTGTTTTCTGGCGGCGGATCTATAAACATGTAAGCTTCTGTTATCTTATTACAAAAATGTACACAAAACATTTTATAATATATTCTATTTAACAGACGGAACAGTGTGTTTTAATGATATTTTTTAAAGTAATGTTGAATGCAATTAAATTATGATAGCAGAATCAGCTATTAGAACCTAATATTGACAATATCAAAGCCTTTGGAGGCGACCTATTCATCTACTTTTGACAATATCCACTGACACAATTCTTAATTATTTATCACATGTTAACAGAATATTTGTCTGATAAAATGCATGAAATGTTTCAATATTAAACATGTTAAAAGGAAGCAATTATTTTCCAAGAATTCGACTAATGCCTCCTAGCTAATTTCGTGCATTGCAAAAGACCTTCATAATGGCACTTAAATAACAGAGGAAAATGATTCTCGTAGAGAAAAAAAAAAAAACAGTTTCATTGAACGCGGAATAAGCCTACCTTTGACAGAGTTACTACCTTTTTATTACAGAAATTATACAACATAAACTTAAGTTTTTATATTGGTTCATTCATATTGAAGCATTCTTAATGAAAGGTTTCAGCTTTTATTTTTCTACTTTAGGGTCGTTTGTGTTTCCCCATGGCCTGTTTGCATATTCATAGCATGATTTTGACTTCTGACGGATCGAAATTAGGAATAGGGGACCAGGAATCGATGCAATTAACTTTAAAGTCCCAACATAGACACCAGGTGGGAAAGAAAAAACATAAAAATAGCAAACATTTTTACGACAACACACCAGCAGTACGACTTGCTCTTTCCAAACAAGGTAGCCATCCGGCTAAGTTTCAACCGAAACAAAGGACAACGAGCCCAACAGAGAGGCAGGAACAATAAACAGTCATATCATGAAGATAAACACCTGGACCCAGTTGTTCAAAGCATCGTTAGCTTAACGATATCGGTAAGACATAAATTTGTTAAGCAAATATCAGCTAAAGTAACAAATACACTGTTATTTTTTGTTGAAAAAATGTGAGAATCCCTTGCAGTGCAAAGGATTCTTACATTTTTTCAACAAAAAATAACAGTGTATTTGTAATATTAATGTTTGAAATTTTAACGAATCGTTAACTAACGACGTCGTTAGTTTTGAACAACTGGGCCCTGGGACGCAGATTACCGTTTTTATTGGGGACAACGCAGAAAACCATTTTTCCCGGGGATATAAAGATTAGAAAATTAAATAAAAACAAACAGTGTTCAAGCGGCGAACACATGTAACACAATGTAACAAAAACGTTTGATATAATTAAGTTAAAATCCAATCCAAAGACACCAGAGAATTTAGTGAGGAAGTTAGATTAGTCTATGTAGAACTCGTGAGGGATGAATCTAGATGACCCGGTTAAGACTCTGTTATGGCTAGGTCACACTAGAGCTTACGTACGCTGCGGACGCTGCGGATAGGTGTTCCGTATCTGTCCGTCCTATCCGTAACGATTCGTATCTCATCCGTAATGTCCGTAACTGTACGTATCGTATCCTCAGGGCGCGGTAGATCCGCGGGCAAATTTTCATAACTGTCAAAAATGCATGCGCGGATGGACGATCGGTAATGGTAGGCAATGGTACGTAACTGAAGGCATTTATTCGAATCTGTCCGTATCTAATCGCATCTAAACGTATCATTCCGCGATCAAGCATATGTTGCGGATCGATACTGTTACATACGTGTTGTTTCGTTCGGTTGCGGTCTTTGTCGTTTATACACACTTTTCGATACAATTTAATACGTTCAGATACGAACACGTAATGTTACGGTTTTCCTAAAGTTTACACAGCTTGCCACACGTATGAAAACGGAATCAAACCAGGATGCAACTTGAACAATGCTAATAAGCGTGTGGCTGAGCCCTCTAGAGCTGAGTGTTTGGGCATAACACAATCTGTATCCAATGCTTGAATGAATCATACAAGAACGTTTCTGGAATATATAGTCTCCTTGACAAAAATGTCCGTCATTTTTCTATTATACAGGTAATTTATTTATTTAAGGATATCCATAATTCATTTATGGATATCCATAATTCATTTATGGATATCCTTAATTCATTTATGGATATCTTAAAATAATTAAAGATATCCATCAATATTTTTGGATATCCTAAAATGAATTATGGATATCCATAAATGAATTATGGATATCCATAAATGAATTATGGATATCCTTAAATGAATTATGGATATCCATCATTGAATTATGGATATCCTGAAATACATTTTTGGATATCCAAAAATCACGATGAATTATGGATATCCATAATTTGATTTTTAGATATCCAAAAATCGAATTATGGATATCCTTAAATCAGCTCATTTAAGGATATCCTTAAATGTGTTTTAGGATATCCAAAAATAAGCTTGAATTTAGGATATCCATAATTCGATTTTTGGATATCCATGATTCTTTTTTTGGATATCCATAATAATCTGATTTAAGGATATCCATAATTCGATTTTAGGATATCCATGATAATTCATTTTAAAAAATATTTCTTTTCCATAATGATTTTTTCCGTGTAATACGCATGCGCTAACTTAAACTGAACGAAACGGAAGCCAACGTAAATTCAACCACACCGGATGCCTCCGTTCCCTGAAAAGGGAGAAATCATTATATCTCACAGGCACGTATGGGGTGCCGTTTTACTATTTATTTCCTATTTATGGATATCCATAATTCATGTTTGGATGTCCAAAATTCATTTTTGGATATCCATAATATATTTTTGGATACCCAAAATTCTTTTTTGGATATCCTAAAATCGATTTATGGATATCCTTAATTCGGCTGAATATTGGATATCTATAAATTGATTTTAGGATATCCTATAATCGAATTATGGATATCCTTAAATACAATCCTATTTTGGATATCCATAATTCGATTTAAGGATATCCTAAAACCGGGCTAATATTGGATATCCATAATTCGATTTATCCTTAATTATTGTAGGATATCCATAAATGAATTAAGGATATCCATAAATACATTATGAATATCCTGAAATAAATTATGGATATCCAAAAATAGGGAATAAATAGTAAAACGGCACTCCATAGGCACGTACATCATTTTTTGTGATTTAAAGATATCCTTAAATGAATTATGGATATCCTAAAATACAGTCCTATTGAAGGAAATCCATAACTCATTTATGGATATCCATAAATCGAATTATGGATAGCCAATATTAGCCCGATTTTAGGATATCCTTAAATCGAATTATGGATATCCAAAATTAGGATTGTATTTTAGGATATCTATAGTTCGGTTATAGGATATGCTAAATCTATTTATGGATATCCAATATTCAGACGAATTTAGGATTATCCTTAAATTGATTTTAGGATATCCAAAATGAATTACGGATATCCAAAAAAGAATTATGGATGTCCAAAAATAAATTTTGGATATCGAAAAAAAATAAGGATATCCATAATTCATTTCAGGATATCCATAATTCATTTCAGGATATCCATAATTATTATGGATATCCATAACTCATTTATGGATATCCATAATTCATTTTAGGATATCCAGAAATGTTAATGGATATCCTTAATTATTTAAGGATATCCATAAATGAATAAAGGATATCCATAAATAAATTATGGATATCCTTAAATGAATTATGGATATCCAAAAATAGGGAATAAATTGTAAAATGGCACCCATTAGCACGTACATCATTTTTTGTGATTTAACGATATCCTTAAATTATGGATATCCTAAAATACAGTTCTATTGAAGTACATCCATAACTCATTTATGGATATCCATAAATTGAATTATGGATATCCAATATTAGCCCGATTTTATAATATCCTTAAATCGAATTATGGATATCCAAAAATAGGATTGTATTTTAGGATATCCATAGTTCGATTTTAGGATATCCTAAAATCAATTTATGGATATCCAATATTCAGACGAATTAAGGATATCCATAAATCGATTTTAAGTATCCAGAAATGAATTTTGGATATCCAAAATGAATTATGGATATCCATAAATAGGGAATAAATAGTAAAACGGCACCCCATATGATTGTTGGTTGATGCGTTCATTTACGGTGTAGATACGTTTGTGTTACGGTTTAGATACGGAAAGATTCGAATCAACGCCTTCATTTACATGTCATTACGTACTATTACGGATGTTTCATCCGTGCCCAATTTTTGACTTTTTTCAAAATTTGGGCGCGGATGGAATCGGACTTGCATATACAATACGTTAAGATACGAACATGTACGGAAAAGATACGAATTGTTACGGATATGACGGATAGATACGAAAGGTCAGTCCGCAGCGTCCGCAGCATCCGGATGTGCTAGTGTGACTGTAGTTTAACTAAAACCTGCGTTTGTTTGCATCAAATTTCACCGTTATATACGCAAGAAAACGCAACATTACGTATCTGAAGGTGTATGTCTGTATCTAAAAGTAACAGATGGTATCGAAAGGTATGGAGTCAAGTATCTTAACCGTATGTATTCGAATTTATCCGTAACTATCTTCGAACGTATCCGTATCTTTCCTGAACTACCCGTATTTATACGTATTTAAAGGTAATAAATTCATTAAGAACCGTTAGCCCCGCCCATAAAATTCTGCGGATCGCTACGTATAGTATTCGCAACTATCCGCGGCATCCGTAAGCGCTAGTGTGACCTAGGCATTACACTTCCATATCCCGTACGGTAGATATACACATTATATTATGATATATGCCACATCATGATAACGATTTTGATATCAGTTCATAAAATCATATATCGTGGGTTATCTGTTATCATCAAATCAATGAGTTGATCATAGCAGATACTCATCATTTACGGTTAAATATGGACAGCAAGTGTAATTAATGCCAAAAATAGAATAAAAATATTATATATTACAGAACATTTTGTGAAAACGGAGATGAATCCGTAATAGATGTCAGAATCGAGTTATTCCCAATTTTATCATTTCACCTAACAACATTGTCACAACAACAGCAATATTTATTTTTACAGAAAATGTATGAACGTTTTTCAAAGGCGTTTTTCTAATGAGCTGAATATACGGGGTCTGTCCCAGAAATACGTAGACATTTGCGATAATACAGTAATGTGTCTGCAGAATTTCATGAAATTTATATGATCTGTTTGCATACATCTAATAAACATTTCGTACAAATATGGATGAATTCACCCCTTACATAACAGATTTATATGCATTTATTCCAAGAGGGGTAGGTGTCTACGGCGCACGTCAAAAACACTGTTTTGAAATTCATCAAGATCAAATTCAACAGTTCCTGTAATTGCGAGTTGAGGTGATATTAGACAATTCTTACAATCAGTTGCACGAGTAGTTATGTAAGATAACTTTTTTAAAGTTTGAAATAATTTCCACCATCAGTGTTGATTTTATAGAAATTTTCTTAAACCTACTGCAATTATTTTATTAGAAAATAGTGACGTAATGTAAGTTTTGCGGCGCAAAATTAGACCTTCCCCAAGCTTTTCTTTCAAGTTAAGTTCATTTAACAAAATTAATTTTTAAAATCAACCTTCTATTGTGTATTTCTGGTACCGTAACGGATGTATAATTGCAGTTGTTTTCTCTGTGAAATGAAAATGAATTAATTACATAATTATGCATCACAGTTGCACTATAATATAGGGGGATCTAATTAATTATAGTAGCAAGTACGAGTAAGTATTCATTCCTGAAAACTACTTGACCAAAGACCAAAAGAGGACAAAAATAAGGAAAACAAAAGGATTCCATGGAAAATTGCCATTAAATACGCTGCAGATTCTGCAATGCTTCTCCTCTGCTTTAAAAATATGCTAAGAAATTTCACGACATGTATTTACAACACTACAATCTCAACCCTACAATTTACAAATACTTATTTACAATTTTAGAT
The DNA here is from genome assembly GCA_964017185.1 of Rugalucina vietnamica. Classification (NCBI taxonomy): domain Eukaryota; kingdom Metazoa; phylum Mollusca; class Bivalvia; order Lucinida; family Lucinidae; genus Rugalucina; species Rugalucina vietnamica. The sequence continues at coordinate 60,152,587 of OZ024874.1, read as the reverse complement.
ACCAACTGCTGAATGCGTTTCTTACCCGCATACCCGATTCTTGATATTATCTTAACAGGAATTTTAAGTTACAACTTATCATAGGAGAACGTAGCACCTATCAATATCAGTGCAGTTAACTTCAGTCTAATAGTCAACATCTTAAAGAACAGGTTTTCTGCTTCTATAATCTACTAGGTGTCCCGCAATTAACAGCTCAGGTTGAGAACACAAAATCAAAGGATTGTCTTATGCAAGTGAATATGGTCATACATATCTACCTGGATGAGGATATGAAGGACAATCTACCTGGATGGGGATATGAAGGACAATCTACCTGGATGGGGATATGAAGGATAATCTACCTGGATGGGGATATGAAGGACAATCTACCTGGATGGGGATATGAAGGACAATCTACCTGGATGGGGATATGAAGGGCAATCTACCTGGATGGGGATATGAAGGACAATCTACCTGGATGGGGATATGAAGGACAATCTACCTGGATGGGGATATGAAGGACAATAGTCAGTACAGTCGGTACATGTATTAATATTGATTTAATAGACTTCATTGGGCTCTACCTATGCAAAATGATATTTCCCCTTTTGGTTCTTACCTGTTACCTGCGTAGAGTCAACAGGGTGAGCCGCCACATAGGAAAACCAACAATCTGCCTAGGCAAAATCAAAGGCACAGATCAGCTTCGCAGTAACTGGGAAGCGCCTTTGTTTTCGCTACTCAGATAGTACAGTTCTTTTTCTACTTAAATCCGAAATTTCAAGCCTCTAGCTCTTTCCTGTGACTGTTCAGGTCGGTTTGTGTCGGACCTGTTCGGAAACCACATTGTTGGTTTTCCCACGATGCGGCCCAGGGTGTTATGCTATCCAAACTGTGACTTTAATCTGGTTCATGTCTCTTTTCTTACAATTCAACGATGATTTGTATTCACGGCCCCTATGGGGCCAGGGAATAACGAGGTATTTAACTGTTTTGTTTTTAAAGCCCTGCTAAAAGCCCGGCACTGTGGGTACAGATTTATGGTAAAATCCCTGCTAAAAGCCCCGGCTCCCCGGAGGCTGACAATAATGTGGAACAACAGCAAGAAGTTGTTCTAATGAAATCATATGATAGAGGGGCTTGGATTTCTGCATGAAAATGCATAGGCACAAAACAATTAAATGTTAAACATGCAGCTGATATTTAATTTGAATTAATGTGACCCTGTATTGGCGGGAAATGAAACCTACTCCGGTACATCCACGGCAGTGCCGGGACTAATCAAAGGTTAAATCCAAGCACTTTAGCCCCGCTGTGTCCCCGCTTGTGCATTAGTCAACGAATATTTTTTCTCCATTTTCATGAGTTGCAAGAGAGAAAGTATTTCTTATTTTATTCTGATTCCATTAGCCAGAGACATGCGGTAATCTATATTTATTGATATTACACGATCAAAAACAATAATTAACTGTCAAACAAACGTCTAACATGTAATGGAATATGGAAGACTGTAATTTCAGATTCTAAATTAATAAACAAAACGTATGTGCGGCTTGTTATTCTTGTCAATATTTTTCTTCCTCTCTGTGGATCCACAGGTACGCTCATTTGATTTATCGCAAAACTGCACATTATGCAACGTGACTTCAGATTCTCTAGCTAATGAACGGAACATTGCGTCTAATGACACTGTTTTTCTTAATGTAAGGCTGCATTTTTGTATTTGAAATAAATATGGACAATATCAATTGACACAATTACTTGTTATTTCTCATATTTCACAGAACATTTTCTGATAAAATGCATAGAATCTGTCAATAATAAAAGGAAGCAATTATTGCCCAAGAATTCGACTAATGATTCCTAGCTGATTTTGTACATTGCAAAAGACCTTCAAAATGTCACTAGAACAATATAGTAAAACGATACTCGGAGAGGTAAAACCAATGTCATTGTACAGGTACTAATAGACATTTTTCACTTTTGAACGTAAATGCTGCTGGCGCTTGCGGTTACGACTTTGTATGTGATGGGCGACGACTCGTGAGGGTATATTTGAGACGAAGGCGAGGGGCGATATGAAGAATTACTTAGTCAAAACTACCAACAGCCCACCGGAGGTGTATTAAATGAGACACGCAAAAAACGAAACTGTCCAAGACGCCTAGCTGAATAGTTCAGTAGGTAGAGAGTAAGACATAGAATCGAAAGGTCCTGGGTTCGAGTCCGGGTAGGACAAAAATTATTTTTCCTTTTCTTTGTTTCTTCATTTTTTCGCACCTGTGACATTAAAGCTTAAAAAATTAAAAAGAAATAAAAAAAAGGAAAAAAAGAAAATAAAATTTTATCTATTGGCAAATGCAAGAATCACAAAATGCAATGCTGCATTTAATACTAAAATCGTAAGTTTCTGGATAGAAGGCAGACCGCATGTATAGGTTTTTTATAGGTCTTGTTGGAAGCCGAGATATTGATCGTCATTAGAAGAACGGATCAGCGACCGATCCTAACGTCAACATTTATTTCCTGACTGGCTGGTACAGATAATGTGGATAGGATAAGCTGACCGCCTCTAATGACTAAAAAAATGCGCAAGCGTCCCCCGTGGCCGAGCAGTTCAGAGCGCTGTTTCATAATCACTTAATCATCTCACCGTTGTGTCTGGTGTGAGTTCGAGACCCACAATGGCCACATGTGAGACAGGCCAAGTTCTGTTTGCGGGTGTGCCAGGCGGTTTTTCTCGGGGTACTCCCGTTTTCGCCCCACCTACTGTTTGGCGCTTTTCATATGAGCTGAAATAATCTTGAAAGGGACGTAAAACTGAATTTTAACAAATACACAAGACACCAAATCAAAAAGTATAGTCACGGTACATGTTCAGATATACACTGTATGTGTATTACGTATTAGATGTAAAACTACAGTTTCACGTGCTATCTCGTGAGCGAACGATGTTTATTTTGTCGATGTCTCGTTTTGAGTCCATTCGACAGTAGGAATAGCGATGGGGGCAATACCCTACATGTAGCTACAATATGCCTAGCCACACAACTGTTTTTGTTAATTGTAGACTTTCAACAGTATTTCTGCCATATCGAGTGCGATGGTTACGATGTAGAAAATTAATTTGGCAAGACATAAGCTTTCGTTCTGATCCTCATTTATTCTGTGTGATAGTATGCGTGTTGTTTCACCTGGTTGAATTCAAATAAATAAATTTAAATCAAACTAACACAATTATATTATTTTCATGAGTTTCTAAAGTGTTTCCGTAGAGGACGCATAGTGTTTCAGTCGCCCCATAGTTTACTTTTGATGTTCGCCATTTTCACATACACGTAGAAGCAATTTTGGACACTACACATTCTGTCAAAGTGCACAAATCATTCATTTGTTTCACAAATAATGGTGTATACAGTCTTCACATTGACACGTGTTTTCTTAAGATTATTGCCTCGTGTATTGTCCCTTTTAACAGAATGGACGCTGGTCTTGTTTGGAAAGAGCTAGTAATTTTGTTTTTTATGCCTGTTGTTAAATTGCTTGTGATGTGTTGCACCGCCATGTCTCTCCAGCCTGGTGTCTATGTTAGGATGGGAAATTTAATTGTATAGATTCTTGGTCATTCTATTGTTACTTGATTACAGATAAGGGTCTCATTGTGCTCATTTCTGATCATAATGATCTGATCATAATGATGCGTTTTTATACAATTTTCGGTCCGTTCAAGATTATTTTAGTTCATATGAGACGGGTAAATCAGTAACAGGAGGAAAAGAGGAGAACCCTGAGAAAACGAACTTGCACACCCACAAGCAGAACTTGGTTTTGTGTCACCCTTGATTGTAAGACTGATCAATTGGGCAGCAACCTAAGGCGAAGAGTTCATTGTCTTGGTGTTGGTAGTTGCCAAAGCGATATTGCTGCGCTGAAGGTTGTTTTAATCCATTTTATCACATGTTGTGTGATGTTGCATCAATCTTTGTTGTAAGGACTTTGATTGTATCGCAAGCATATACGATGGTGCTGACACTGATATACAATACCCGAATACACATATTCATGTACAGTATACCACGCAGACATTTCACGTGTCCATTTACCGACCTTTTATACAAACGTACCGCCATTCATGATTCTAATATATATACATGTAACAGGGGAAATTTAATTGTGTTGTGTTTGGCTATTGAAATTTTGTCCTAGGGCCCATCGACAAAACAAAGATCATATCAAGCCGGATCAGTTATCAAACCACATTGCAGCTTGGAAAGCCGAACGCAGTTGGTGTTAAGGGCATGCGTTCTTTTGTCCTATTTAAAAGTACGATTTCTATCATGATAAAGTTTATACTGAACCTATTAAGCAAGCCTCTATGGTGCAGTGGTTATTTCACGTGCCTTATAAACCAGAGATGGCAGGTTTGATCCGGGTCTTCATGAGTCTGTCGGATGAGACTATAAACTGAGGTCTCGTTTCCATATGACCTTTGCTGTTGGATTAACGCTCAGATCAACAAACCGATTCAATTTATTATTTATTTAAATTCAGATTGAGTAAGAAGCTTATGTGATTATATGCTTGCCCGATTCCGGACGCAAAGATGGGTCCGAATGAGTAAGATTGAGAATGATCAAATGTTGTAGATCTGCCGTCAGCATGTGTAATACATGTGCATTAAAACGGTACCCTATATCATGACGATATCATTACAAAACCTTATCAAGCAATATACAGTGTTTTTTTTTTTTTTTGTTTTTTTTTTTAAGTTGAAAAAAAAAATGAAAATTTTCAATTCAACAGTTTTGATATTTTCTTATTTGTTCAAAACATAGATTGTGGACACAAGATAGAACGAATACTCACAATCTATGTTTTCAGAAGCATAGACAACCTAAGTTGACCTTGTCTTATAATAGGTTAATGTAATCCCTGGGTCATATGTAGACTTTGTAGATGCTTCATGCCAAGTTTCAAAATCATAGGCCTTTTGGTTATGAAGAAGAACAATTTTAAAGGTTTTTCAATTAATAGCCATGGCGGCCATTTTGGTCAAGTTACCTTGACCATTAATACAAACTTTCGTTCCCCTTCCACGAAGTTTGGCTTTGATCGGCCATGCGGTTGTAGAGAAGATGTTTAAATATTATAGTCATATACATGTATATATCCCCCCAGGCAGGAGCTGACAACCACCCGGGTCTTAATGTTTTCATAAAAATAAATCTGCCCATTTGTATTATCATAGCAAGTTTCCACCCATTTAATTACATTTAACTAATTTCCCCATTTAAATGCATGGGCGACCTACATGTAAGTTGATCTTACCGTAAAATAGGTCAAGGTCATCCCAGCGAAATGATTTATACAAACTTTGTAGTGCTTTTAATATTGTTTGATGCTTCATGCCAAGTTACAAAATCATACTGGGCCTTCTGGTTCTGGAGAAGAAACATTTTAACGGTTTTTGCTATTTATAGCCAAGGCGGCCATCTTGGTCATGTGACCTGGTCCATTTATGCAAATTTCGTTCCCCCTTCCTAAGAATGCTCCGCAAACAGTTTTAACTTTGATTGGCCAAGCTGTTTCAGAGAACAAGATCATGGTAATTGTTGACAGACGACGACGGACGGACGACGGGGCATGGCCATCCTATAAGCTCACCGGGCTCATGTGAGCTAAAACTAGATATACCCCTGCATACTCAAGTTTTGCTTTATAAAAGCGTTGTTCAATGGGTAAACATGTCACGGACATGTTATCCTGATGAGGATAACAGACCATGCTCGATATTACTTAAAATGTGTCAAAACGTTGTAAGGCGTAGAATAAAAAAAAACTGCACATAAAATTAAAGATCAACTAAATGTTTCAAATCGTAAATCTTGCCATGTTAACATGTAAAAGGAATTCTGTGTGTTCACGAAAAACATGTGAAATGTAGCTAAACAGAACCAATGTACGTATATACATGCACCAGTATGTTGAAAGTCACATGGCGATAACAAATAGTTGATAGTTGTTTTCCCACCAACAGTTATCTTCATATGCAGACGGGATCTCGGTTCATAGTGTCACCATAAAGCCATGGGCAGCTCAGAATTGAACAAGCGATCCCTAGTTATACACACGAGTGTCAAAAAATAATATTCTGCACTGGAAGCTGTTTTATTCGCGCCAAGCATTTGTAAGGCCGACTCGCGTTGAACGCGTAATGTATCTTTAACGGCAATCATGACAGTTGATGATGCGATTTTGTAAACATGTCGTGTCAAAGGCCACTTCTGGTTCATTGTTCAATTAGAATCAGACAGTTAAACGGGAACACAACAATAATCATTGTTACCATTGCATATGATAACATTGTTTACGATTTATATGTTTAATTGCTGTCTGGATTTCTTTATTTTTGCATTTTACCAATGCATATAGGTTTTAAGTTTTTATTTATTTTATTTTTTTTTGTTTTGTCCCAGTCAACATTTTTTTCAGTCATGTCGGGACGGAGCCAACGCTTCCTGGGTTCACAACACGCTCAAGGACACAACATGGCTGGCGCCTGTGGGGATCGAACCCAGGACCTCTCAGGAGTCAGACGCCCTACCACTACGCCACCGCGCTCCCTAATAATTTTGTACCAGTCTTATATCAACTACATGTACGTATTTATTCTCGACATGTGATTTTACGAAGCGACTGACTGAACCACTGCGACATGAAGTCATCTACGGAACTTGCGTGCGTGCGTGCGTGTGTGTGTGTGTGTGTGTGTGTGTGTGCTCGCATAAAGAATATTGTCGTCCTGTTTTAGGGTAAGCAAGATACGTTATGAAAAAACGAACTGTATGTTTCTCAGTCTATAAACATTCATTTTCTTGAAAATGATACTGTTTTTGTTTGAAGTTTAATTATACTCGTATTTATTTGAATTCACCCAGATAAACATCACGCATAGTTCAAGAGAATAAAGGAGGATCAGAAAGAAAGCCTTTGACTTGGAAAAAACATCCCAAAAATCGTAATTATCGCATTCAAAATGCTGAAATACTGTGGAAGGTCTACAAAACCTCAACTTATTTCTATGTCTATGCAAAATGTAGCTAGGATATCGCACTTATGACTTGCAGATGATTGTCTAATGGACTCAAAACGAAACATCAACCGTATAAATAACATCAAGATTTCGAGTATCTGTTTGAAGTACATGTATAAACATGCCAAAATAAATTATGTTCTCTCACGAGACAGCACGTGGAACTTAATAAATATACATATATCTTTACATGTACACTATACAGTGTACTGTTTGAGTTAGTGCCTACGTCCGCGGAAAACATTTTTAAGTCGTTCAGGGTGGCTATCCTTATCCTAGCCACATTATGCCTGTACAAGCCTTCAGTATTTTCATATTTTCATGTCTCCCAGAAAGAAATATTGACGCGAGGATAGATCAGCTCTTATACCAAAAATATGATCGAGCTCCCAATACAAGAGAAAACATACATGTGGGCTGCCGTCTCAAACTTCAATTCCTTTACGATTTAAGAATTTAATGTAGTAGGGCATTTCATGATTCTTGCATTTGCCAAAAATATAATCAGCTGATAATATATGTTTTATTTCCAAAGCTTTTTTGTCACAAGAGAGACAAATAAAGAAAACAAAAAAGTGATGCGTCCGGGACTCGAACCCAGCACCTTTCGCTTTCAATTCCAAGCACGCTAGCTACTGAGCTACAGAGTTAGACGTCCTACGCTATAGCATTTATTGCATGTCTTATTTAATTCGTCTTCGTCGGGCTATTGGTAGTTTTGACTAAGTAATTCTTCATATCGTCCCTCGTCTTCGTCTCAAATATGCCCTCACGAGTCGTTCCCCATCACACGGAAAGTCATAACCGCAAGCGCCAGCAGCAGTTACGTTCAAAAGTGAAAAATGTCTAATAGAAGGAACGTTCGTAATGTAAGACTTTAGTGTCTATTTGTCTACTTTATGGTTATTTATGGTAACTGTGGACGTTTTTGCACATTTATAGCTTGATTTTGACCTGTGGTGGATAGAGAGTAAGATTAGTCTATAAAACACGTACAAGTGAATATTAAATGTGGATGACCCCCTCAGACTCTGTTGCACTTCTATTTCCCGTTCGGTATAGCTACGTATATTGCAAGCGGTACATTATGATAATCCTTTTATGTGCTAATAAGTACATTACGAAAACTTGCCCATGCAATAGACGGGGATTTTTTAAGCTTTAAAAATTGAAAATTTTCAGCTGAAAAATTTTGATATTTTTTTCTTATTTTTGCTCAAAACATAGATTGTGGGTACACGTTAGAACCGCCTGTCTAAAACAATCTATGTTTTGGAGCAAAAATAAGAAAGATAGGTATACCCCTGCAAACCCCAAGTTTACTATATAAAAGTGGGGTTTACGAGGGTATTCATTGCACGGACATATTTTCCTGATGTACATATTCAATCTTTGTCATTCTTTTTTGTTTTTCCTACTGGCCTTTGGCAAAACAGCAGCAACAAACCTTTCTTAAAGAAAATGTATCAACGATTTAAATAAACTTGTGCTAATGAGTTGAATATATTTCTGGTATGGATGCATCATTGCAGACGTTTTCACTGTGAAATGAAAATAAACTCATTATATGCATGAGGGTCTGGATGGGGGGTCCTGGTATTCACTAATCACTAAAAATTTAGCCATTTATTCACTGTCATTAAAATTTTGGCTTATTCATTAAAATTAGCTCGATTATTCATTAAAATATTACTAGTCGCGCCTTCTTCGCCAAGCTAATAAGCATAAGCAAAAAGGTGTTCCCCTCCTAAGACAACCCTTATCTCAAGCCACAAGGACCGATTGTTTTAGCCTTTTAAATCTGTTGGGAGTATAATCCACCTTAAATACTAAATACCCTGAATCTTTCTCCTCAGTTATGCATACTAAAGGTTATTTAAGAAAAAAATGTAACATCAGGGGTAAAAGTATAATAAAATGGTGTTGTTTTTATTTAGCAAACTAGTTAGCATAGGAGTAATATTATATGTGATGTATGGATTTGTGCTTGCTCCTGATTGTACAATACATTTTATTTATGTCTTAAATACCGAGCGAGCGAAGCGAGCGAGGAAAAAAGTAGTGCCATTTAAATTGTCAGATGGATTGGTTTGAACATTCTTTGTGCTGTCTTGTTTCCTGATTGCAAAATGCACTATAATTATGGTCTGTCATATAAGACACCAAGATGATGTCCATCCACAGAAAATATTATCATTTAATTTATAGGATTGGAACATACATAATAAGGACAAAGTGGGGTAATAGAATAAAAAGAAAAAACATATGCATAAGCAAACGAAACAGTGAAATAGTATCTGGCTCAGTAAACATCCAGAATGATTTAAATCATTTTTCTCTGCCTTCAAATGACATATTTTCAATTGGCCCATGGGGTGAGTCCCTACATGCTTGGCTTCCAGACATATGCATTTTCCAAACATTCAAGAATTTCTAAAATATGAATACAACATTTGAACTTAATCAGGTCTGGGGGCGTCCAGACCCCAGACCCAAGAAGAAAACGAAATTCTGGAATGTCAGGGAGGTCATCTAAGACCATTTCATATCCAAATTTTAGCATTTTCATTATTCTTTAAAATGTTATTATTCACTATTCATTATATTATTCTGCTATTCATTAAAAATTTACATTTATTCATTATTCTTTAGGACCTCATTATTCACTAATCATTAAATTTTTTGCTCTTTATTCACTCTCATTAAAAAATTTAGGCCATTATTCATTAATCATTATACCCCATCCAGACCCTCATGCATGCAATTATGCATCACAGTTCCACAATTACATATGAGTGTGATTCAAGAGTAACTAATTGATTATGGAAGAATGGCTGAGTAAGCACCCATTCCTGAAATACAATGGACCTTAGACCAAAAGAGAACCATAAAAATAAGGAAATCAAAATCATTCCATGGAAAATTACGAGTAAATACGCTGAAGCTTCCGTTAGTGGCAATGCTTCTACTTTGCTTTCAAAACAATTTAATAATTTTTACTATCTACAACAATACAATCTCGAACATACAATTTCTTCATCTCATTCGCGAACAATGACTTACACTACGAATATTTTTCTTCATTTTCATGATTTGACATGATACTCTCCTCACAACAGAGAAACTATTTCTTATTTGATTGGGTTCCATTAACAAAAAACCTGCGGCAATATACATTTACTGATATTGCATGTATTAGTCGCAATGATTAACCGGCAAACAAACGTCTAACCTGTAATAAAACGTGAAAGACAGTAATGTCAGATACTGGATTGATCAACAAAACGAAAATACTTTTTGCTTGCGCCATATCCTGATTATTGCCTACTTTTACCTTTATTGCCAAAGAATTTGACTTATGGCTCCTGGATGATTTCGTGCATTTCAGAAGACCTTTCCATTCCACTAGAGAATAAAATCATCCTTGCAGAGATAGAATTAGTATTATGGTTCATGGTATTAGCATAGTCTCGACAGAGTTACTACCCTTTAAACACTGAAATCTTATAACATAAACCCAAGTTTTTGAATTGGTTTATAGATGAAATTTTCTAAATGTTAGATTCCCTAAGTTAAGATTACTGTATGAATGTGTATGGTATCTATGGACGTGTTTCGCAAGTATATATACATTGATTTTGACCACTGGTGGATCCAAAGTCTTGGCTAGTCCATGAATCAGCACGTGAATTGTAACACTGGATAAAAACGCTAATACTCTATTGCACGACAATATCAAGAACTGTCTATATACGTTCAAAAACTTCAATCTGATTTCTTTTTCATGTGCTACTAAATTTATTCATCCAGTCTTTGCATCAGGAAAACATGCCCGTGAAATGTATACTCCCGTAAACCCCACTTTTATATAGAAAAACTGGGGTTTGCAGGGGTTTACCTAATTTTCTTATTTTTGATCCAAAACATAGATTGTGTGTACTCGATAGAACCGCCTCAGCAAGGCGGTTCTAACGTTTACCCACAATGTATGTTTTGAGCAAAAATATTAAAAAATATCATTTTTTTCTGGTGAAATTTCCAATTTTTACATCTGAAAATAATCTCTGTGTATTGCACTGGCGTGTTTTCGTGATCGCGCTATTCACATTTTGATTTTGTCCTCTCCCATTACGAAAACTTGCCCATGCAATAAACAGATATTTTTTTTAGCTTTCAAAATTGAAAATTTTCAGTGGAAAAATGTTGATATTTTTCTTAGTTTTGCTCAAAACATAGATTGTGGGTACACGTTAGAACCGCCTCGCCGAGGCGGTTCTAACGAGTACCCACAATCTATGTTTTGGAGCAAAAATAAGAAAAATAGGTATACCCCTGCAAACCCCAGTTTTACTATATAAAAGTGGGGTATAAAGGGGTATTCATTGCACGGACATGTTTTCCTGATGTCTTGACTTTGGCACAATAGGCGGAAAAAAACTGTATTACCAAAAAAGTGTAAGTGTTTCCATATACATCAGAGCTCTAAAGAGTTGATCATAATTCTAGTATAATAATTGGTGCGCACTTTATACTCACTGAAAATGAACGCGTTACGTAAATATGCATTCCAGTTGCACAATTATTTCTGGGTGTGATCCAAGAAGCACTAATTGAAGGTGAAGTGTGATAATCTGTTATCGGAGAGAAGTTTTGTTGGATTAGAGGAAAGTGTACAGCCATGTACTACTGTCAGCAATGACAGCCAATTCCTTAGTAAAAGACCCAGCGAAATTGTTCGTTAACTTTTTGTTTGATGGTTCTCAGATATGACGAGACGGAGGCACTGCTTTAAATTATCATGGGTGAAATGATGCGTCTTGCTACAACACACAACTCATCAGGAAAACATGTCCGTAACAAGTATACCCCCTTGAACCCCACTTTTATATAGCAAAACTGGGGTATACCTATTTTTCTTATTTTTGCTCCAAAACATAGATTGTGGGTACTCGTTAGAACCGCCTCCCCGAGGTACCCACAATCTCTGTTTTGAGCAAAAATAAGAAAAATATCAAAATATTTCCTCTGAAAATTATCGACTTTTGACCTGAAAAAATTACTGTATATCATATGGGCATGTTTTTGTAATGTGTCTGTCTGTTGGATCCAAATTAAATGGTTGTATATCGACAAATGGTCAGAAAAAAACATGGGTATCAAATGACAACAAAGGAAGCATCCGGTGCTCATCATTAGTGTGTTTCTTTTATTGCATAACGGATAACCCTTAGCATGCTTTGTCCGTTAAAACAATTACCGACTTCAGCTTGTGAACGATTCTGCATAATACAGATTTTATATTCAACTGGTTCACTAGAAGAGAGGCCGTGTGCTCTACACAGATGATTTCCCATAATTATTTTCACAATTACCATTTTAACGATTTGTACGTTTTATCTTACTAATTGCGAGGCATCATTAATGACTAGAATGTGATGTGTACGATGAATGGACTACGAACAATGGTTCGACCATTTAAAGTTCTAATGATTAAGAAATATGACTAGTGTAATTACCGGCTTTGCTCCAATTATACCATGTGCTCATTAGTATCACATTACGAAAACTTGTCCATGCAATATATAGAGATTTTTTTTTTCACCAATAAAAATTGAAAATTTCATCAGAAATATTTCGATATTTTTTCTTATTTTTGCTCAAAACATAGATTGTGGGTACACATTAGAACCGCCTCGCCGAGGCGGTTCTAATGAGTACCCACAGTTTATGTTTTGGAGCAAAAATAAGAAAAACAGGTATACCCCTCCAAACCCCAGTTTTTCTTTAAAAAAAAGTGGGGTATAAGGGGGTATTCATTGCACGGACATGTTTTCCTGATGATACAGTTTTTTACAATATGCAAGTACTTTCAAAATAAGGAGCTGAGGGCTTTTGAACATTTGAACATAAACATAAATATTTGAAGCTAATGGATCATGTGCGGACACAATTTATTTAAATAAGAAACAAAATACTATACGAAACATTATCTATGTGGTCTTGCAAAACAAAAGAGCGATTGTCTGTTTTTAGTTATGTATCTAAAATATATTTAAAGTTTTAACATGATTTCGTTCATATCGTCAATCTCAAAAGGCAGTAAGGAACAGTAAGTATTAAAAGTACAGATATTTATACCATTGAAGTTTAAATCCAAACCAATAAGAAATGCAATAAATAAAGGACACACCACCAAACCACAATAACGTTCACGAAGAGCACGATTACTGTGTTATACAAGGAGGTAGAAATTCAATTAGCACCAGCCAAAACAAAGATGGAAAAGAAAACAGATAGACAACATCAGACATCTTAAACTTGCAGATGAATCACAACAAACCATCCATGGAAAATAAGCAAAGAAAGCAAACGATTAAAAAATGACACTGGAACATCACTGAAAAAGGACACAGAAACATCAAACAGAACACCGACAGGAGTTCCACTTTTAACCGTCTACAGTAATATAATATTACTAGGGGCTCGACCAAAATCGTGTGATACAGGCGCAAAACCAATCCATCAATAAACACCTTGACTGAACGGAATCACGCATTAAATTTACGAAGTTGTTCAATAAACCAATTGAACTTGGCCTCGTCTGAGCTTTTGTATCCCAAAACTGAAAATTCTATGCCTTTTTCTGCAAGATTACAATGACATTTTGCAATATTTTCTTAATTACTTGGCAGTAGATACGAAGAAGTTGCATAAGAAGCCACTTATCCAATACCTCCCGGAAATGAATACAAGCCAAGCGATAATTCAATTTACTGTATTGTGCTACATGTTTCACATCCAAATCAGTTTGTCATTTTTTTTTTTATTCAGTTTTACGTCCCTTTCAAGATTATTTCAGCTCATATGAGACGGGCCAATCAGTAGGTGGGCGAAAACGGGAGAACCCCGAGAAAAACCACCTGGCACACCCGCAAGCAGAACTTGGCTTGTCTCACATGTGGCCAGAGCGGGGCTCGAATCCACACCAGACACAGCGGTGAGATGATCGAGTGATTAAGAAACAGCGCTCTTAACCGCTCGGCCACGGTTGTCTTTGTATTACGTCAGCTTTTAAGAGTTATCATGACTTCAATTAAATATTCATTCTGGTACAGATTCTGTAAAAGGTAAGAATTAACGAGAATTACATCAAGTGTTTTTTACATGTATTCGCCAGTTGAACACTATGTTTGTTTTCATTTAATATTCTTTCTTTAGGAAATCGAGGATGTCCCCAGTAACAATAGTTTTCGGCGTTGTCCCAATTAAAAGCGATAATCGGTGTCCCAGGAAAAGTGGTTAATCTTCATCATGCTACGGTTTATTGTGCCTGGCTCTCTGTCGTGCTCGTTGCCTTTAGTTTCGGTTGAAACAGCCTGATGGCTACCCTGTTTGGAAAGAGCTTGTCATTCTGTTCTTCGTGTGTGTTGTCGTAAAAATGTTTTGTTGTGGTTATGTATTTTCTTTCCCACCTGGTGTCTATGTTGGGACTTTAAATTAGATTGCATCGATTCCTAGTCCCTCAATTCTTACTTTTATTCAGGCGAAAGTCAGTTTATTAAGATATTTGCTGCTGAAACAATCGTTTTAGAAGGTTAAAAGGGAAAAGAAAAATGAAGAAACAGAAAAACAATCTGTAATATGTTCCATTGTAAGTCATCGAAACTGACGAGAATTCGGGGCAATCTAGACGGACACTACTAATTTAAACTAATTTGTTAATTGTAGGCTTGGAACGGTTAAACACAGGGCATTAGGTTAAATGATTACCAACTTGAAAAAATCTGATTATTTTTATAGCTTTTTATAACGAATACTTTGACTTTAATTCAATTTTTTTTTTCGATAAGGCTCGGTGTTTGGGATAGCTGTAGCCCCAGTCAGTTTTAGCTTGTCTCAATATGTAGCTTATAAAACCCATGTTTCCAATTTGTCTGGTATGGTAATGTCTAAGATGGTTTATTGTCAGCATTGTGATTGTTTACAATCATTATAAAGTTTGATTAGATACTTTCCAGATTCCAAAGTTAAGGATTACAGACCATAATATCGACAATTGGTACAAGTACGTTGAAGTCAATGTTGAAATATTCATCAGGAAAACATGTCTATGAAATGAATATCCCCTTACACCCCACTTCTTTATAATAAAAATGAGGTTTGCAGGGGTATACCTATTTTTCTTATTTCTGCTACAAAACATATATTGTAGGTACTCGTGAGAACCGCCTCGTCGAGGCGGTTCTAACATGTTCTCACAAATAATGTTTTCAAAAATATATTTCAAATATCAAACTGTTTCTAATGAAAATTTCATTCTTATATATGAGCCGCCTCATGGGAAAACCAACAATCTGCATAGGCGAAAACAAAGACGCAGATCAGCTTCGCGGTAACCGCGAAGCTGATCAGCGCCTTTGTTTTCGCTACACGGATAGTACACTTCCTCTTCTTCTTAAATCCGAAATTTCAAGCTTCTAGCTCTTTTCTGTGACTGCGCAGGTCGGTTTATGTCGGACCTGTTCGGAAACCACATTGTTGGTTTTCCCACGAGGCGGCTAATATGAAAAAAAAATATCCAGATATTGCATGGGCATGTTTTCGTAATGTGGTACAGAATACGTGTAATCTTGTCTGGAGTTTGGCCCCTTAGGCGACTTAACGTAAATCTGCTCATATGCGATTTTACATTATGAAATTGCACTTGCGTTTTACACCACATAAAGATTTATATAGCATTTTGTCTGGCATAAATGTTAAGAGGGATTGGATTAGTCGACGCCTTCTCTGCATGATCATTATAACCTTTGCAATAGCGCCGTAATGATTGCTTGGTAGAATAGTTTTAGGAAACACTTATTTAATATCTCCCAGTTATAAGAGTAATGCCAAGAGCTAAATCAATTTGATCCGCGTCATTAGAAAACCAACTTTGTGCATATGCGAAAACATAGGCACAGATCAGATCAGCGCCTTTGTGTTTGCTACATGGATAGTAAGATTCTTTTACTTTCTAAATCCAAAATATCCAGTCTCGAGCCATCTTCTGTGCTTGTGCAGATTGCTTTGTATCGAACCTGTTTGCAAACCACATTGTTAGGTTTCTTATGACGCGGCTCATTTAGTTTATGTTGAATCTTATACTACCTTATCAATCAGTCTTATGATTGTATTACGTCAGCATTAAAGAGATATTATGAGTTCATTTTATTGCTTCATCTCGTATAAATCCAATGAAAAGGATACTTTATCTGGTCCACAATCGATTTTTTTTCGCTTATGTTTGTTCTTCGTTACATCGTTAAAGGTGATATACAACAAACGATGAATAATAGGAAAACATTTAAGATCTGCGTATTTGTTCGTCGAAGATCTACTTATCTGTCCGTGGATCATGTGCAATTTTTGTGCTTTAGAAACACTTTGGCTTGCTTATGTACATATGTATATGATGTGTAGTCTAAGCGTTGATATACTATGAAAAAATTCAACCCGAGGGCTGCACAGCTAAATGTTTTGAATGTTGCAGAAGCTGAGGATGAGGTTAGGCACCTATAATACCGGTTTCAGCCCCCAGTTATTTACAACTGGCCGTTCTAAGGTGGTACTGCTGTTGGAATTCAAATTTTTCCAAGTTATTCAAATTATGAGTTTCATGTTGCATGACATTTCGGCCACCCGAATATCATTTAGCTGTTCACTTGGCCCTCTGCATTTTACTTGTTCTGTCCAAGGTACATGTAGCACTGTGACCACCTTAATTCAACAGCTGCTCATCCTGCTTTCCGTTATAAATGTTACCCTTTGGTACATATGTATGGTATTTTCTTTAGATAATTTTACTTATTTACTGCAGAAGCTGAGGGCGACGACAGGTACCTGTAAAACTGGTTTAAGTCCGCCTGTAATTTTATATTACTGGTCGTTCCAAGGCGATACTTCTGTGGTGGTCCTCATTTTTTTATGTCTTGGCATTGAATTTTTGTGTTGTTTGCACCTTATGTTCGTTTTCATATTTTAGTTAAATTTAGGTAACTGAGTGGCCACCTATTAATAAAATAGCTGCAGACTCGGCTTACGATATGTTTTCATAGTATAAGTACCTGATTGTTAATTGAGGTTTCCCCCAGCTCGGTTATTGGAGTGAATGCGCCTTTTCCTGATCATTGCCTACTTATATCATTAAGATAAATTCCACATGAAATACTGAGGATATAGCTATTGATTTATACCGATTACTTTGAATACAACTGCAATTTGTCTGTATCCATTCTGGTTTGGCTTTTGGACCCGTAGCCCAAATAGTCTCAGCTTTATTAAACTTAGAGGCTTATAAAACTTGTTGGTCTCGGCATGGGAAGTCCGATGGCTTGCCTTTGCGAAAACAAATGTGCGGATCAGCTGCACAGTGACTGCACAGCTGATCAGCGTCTTTGGTTTCGCTACAAGGATACTACAATTCATCTTCTTCCTAAATCCGCAATTTAATCGTCTGTAGTTGCACAGGCCGGTTTGTGTCAGATTTGGTCGGAAACCACGTAGCCCGGTATTCTCGCGTCGTCGCTCTAATCATCCTAAGACGTCTGGAAACGGAATGTCTAAGATATTTAATTGCATTCCGTTTGCAGTCTCCTGTTGGGCGTTCAAAATAACAACGTTCGATTGAGCAATATTCAAGAGGTCTGCGAAAAGATTAAAGAACATACTATCGACATGTCGT
Organism: Rugalucina vietnamica; assembly: GCA_964017185.1. NCBI lineage: Eukaryota > Metazoa > Mollusca > Bivalvia > Lucinida > Lucinidae > Rugalucina > Rugalucina vietnamica. The sequence goes on along the minus strand of OZ024874.1, from coordinate 60,134,792 downwards.
ACATAGTCGTTGTTAAACAAATAGAAACGAAGGTTCAAGAAGGTACAAGGTACATGTAACTATGACCAGGAAAATTAATGATGTAATCATAACGAAAGCCCAGTCCTATTATTTGAGTTGGGACGTCAAGATGCATGTACTAATACAAAGAAAACATAAAGTAAGCTGAGTGAGCGGCTCTTCCCTGAAGGTGGCCATGAAGTTACCAAGACTTATCTTGATATATAAAACGTACAAAGATGCAGACCAAATGCTAGGACAACCAAAGAAATTCCCACTCCAAAAACCGAGGCGGCAAAACCAAATTGACAATTAGGTACTTATACTAAGAGAGCATATCGTAAGCCTAGTGAGCAGCTATTTCCCAATAGGCGGCTTCTCAGTAACCCAAACCTAACTTAAATATGAGCACGCACATAAGGTGCAAACAGCATAAAAATTCAACACCAAGACATAAAACAAATGGAACAACAAGAGAAGTATCGCCTTGGAACGATCAGTAATGTAAGACTACTGAGAGGCTTAAACCGGTTTTACAGGGCCCTAGCCTCACCCTCATCTTCTGTAGCGATTCATAACATTTAGTTAGTTGTTCGGACCTCGAGGTGAATCTCGTACTGGTCAATGAATCATCAAGGGCAAACAAATAACTCACGATTACCACCATGATGCATCAGAAACGAGGACTCACAGATTCAGTAAGCTGCCCGACGATGGAGATCACTGGGCGCTGAATAACTTACCGAAATCTGGAGCAAAAGAAAAACACCAGTCATATGATTTAAGATACAACCCATGGACCATAGAAAAATATGGGTTGAATTCAATTTTGAATGCGAAGGTCCAGTTGAGACTTAAATGAGTATTGGGAGCAGTGACCGTTTAGAGCAGCTACAATTGGCCAAGCCAGTCATCAAAAAATTCAACAAAACACACATGCACATGCGCAAGAAATAAAGACAATGTTTTCTAATAATTGATAGACTAATGACTACACGAAAGGTATGATGCATTTTGACCTTTTAAGCCGTGTGCAATAGTTTTCGATAAAATTGCAACTTTCGTTGAAACATGTCTGCTGTAAAATGCACTTGCTACATTCAAAACTTTATGACTTCCGTTAAACCCGGCAGAACAGATAAAAAGTATTGCATTACACAACGCCTCCTCTGCCATGGTTATAATAACGTTTGCAACATTTTCGTAATTGCTTGGTAAGAGACTTTCAACTGCTTATGGAAACACTTATCCAATGCCTCACGGTTAGAAAAGTATTTCCAAGTGCTAATTCAATTTATTGTCATATGCGGATTCTTAGACAGTGTAATCAGTCAAATTTTCCTGATGTCTGCATAAAGTAAGCATCCGATAGTTATTATGACCTTATTCTGACGGTGCATATTCGGCGAAACGGAAAACGTCTAAAATCAAAACATCTTATTAAAGCTATGTTTATATTTGTTCTCTGAACCTTAATGAAAAAGGTACAAGTAGGCAATGATCAGGAAATGGTACAATCAGAAAGAAGGTGTACAGTAAAGAGAGAAATGCAGTAGATTTTATTCGCCGAGCACTCGCAAGAACTTGCGATGTTTTACACACTGTTTATGACTTATAGGCGGCCACTTGTACAATTTCACAACGATTTTAGGCAATGTTTGTACCCACCTTTATCTATTATTTTTGTAGTTGTGTAAGTCAGTTACTTTCAGAGCAATAAAAGCGTGCTTTTTCCGTTTAGGTTCGGCTTTTAGATTTGTGCTCTCTAATATTCTTATATTTAAAGAAGCTCGACGTATAACACTCGTCCGTCCAAGTTGTCTAGTAAGGGAAGTCTACAGTGTTTTATTGACATTAGCGTGATTATTTTGAGCCTCTTATTGTGCTTTCTATTAACAGCAAACATAAAAAAGATTGAGCAAATATACTCCAGGCTTCAGCATGATATAAAATATAGCAAGCTATCGACAACAAGTACATTGAAGTTAGTCACGGTCGAACATAGGTACTGAATACTTGTAATCTTGTCTGGATGTTGGCCCCTTGAAATTTGTTACACCAAATAAAGTTTTATTTAACCATTTGTCTGGCACATATGATAAAAGGGATTGACTTAACGCATTCTCTGCATGATCATTATAACCTTTGCAACACCGCCGTAATTGCTTGGCAGGATATGTTTTGAAGGAAATACTTATCTAACAAAGTAATGCCAAGTGCTAAAATCAAGTCTTTGTCTTAAGCTGAATCTTACGCATCCTAATCAATCAGTCTTATGATTGTAGTATGTAAGCATTCATGAGTTATTATGAATTCATTTTAATACTTGGTTCGGTATAAATTAAGTGAATGTGAAACGTTATCTCGTCCATAATCGATGCAAAACACTAAGAAGTTTTGCTTAATGTTTGTTCTTTAAACATAGTTCAGGGCTACATACAGCAAACGATAAAATAATGGAAAACATTCTGAAATCTGTGAGTTCTCGTTTTGGATTCATCATGGTGGTTATCATGATTTATTTGTCTGACCATGATGATTCAGTGACTAGTTAGAGATTCATCACAAGGACCGAACAACAAACTAAATGTTGTGAACCACTGCAGAAGATGAGGGTGAGGTTAATGCCCTGTAAAACTGGTTTAACCCCCCCCCCAGTAATGTCATATTACTGATCGTTCCAAGCCAATACTTCTGTTGTGCTTGTAATAATTATGTTATGTTTTGGAGTCGAATTTCTGTGTTGTTTGAACCTTTCGTACGTTTTCACATTTTAAGTCGGGTAACTGAGTGGCCACCTATTGGGAAATAGCTGCTCACTCGGCTAACGATATGCTTTCCTAGTATAAGTACCTATTGTTCCCACCCCTTGGTTTTCGGAGTGTAAATTTCTTTCTGATTGCGCCATTTCCTGATCATTGCTTACTTGTACCTTTTTAGATTTACATGTTTGTCGAACATGCTCAAAAATTATCGTGTTTTAGAAGCAATCTGGCTTGCTTATATGTCTTGGCTTTGTATACCGTGTGTTAACAGGTTAATATTTTAGCAAAATGATTAAGACCATTACGAAAACACGCCCATGCAATATACAGATTTTTTTAATGTAAAAGAAAAATGAAAATTTTCAATGGAAAATTTTGATATTTGTCTTACTTTTGCTAAAAACATAAATTGTGAATACATGTTAGAAACGCCTACACGTTTTGAATCAAAAATAAGCAAAAACGGTATACCCCTTTAAACCCAAGTTCCACTATATAGGGTGTATTCACTGCGCGGAAATGTTTTCCTGATGTAAATTCAATATGAAATACCAATGATATAGCTATTGAGTTATACCTATTACTTTGAATACTTTTACAACTTGTCTGTATCCGTTTCGCTTGGCTTTGGGACCCAAATAGTTTCAGCTTTATTAAAGCTTAGAGGCTCATCAAACTAATAAACCGCGTCATGAGAAAACCCGATTTTTGCCAATGCCAAAACAAAGGCGCAGGTCAGTTGTACAATAATTGCACAGCTGATCAGAGCCTTTCTGTTCACTACACGAATAGTACAAATCCTCTTCTTCCGAAATTCGAATTTTGAAGCGTCTAGCCATGCCATCTTTTGCAGTTGCACAGGTCGGTTTGTGTCAGACTTGATCGGAACCCCGGGAGGCCGGTTTTCAAGCGTCGCGGCTCTTTTCATCTCTAGATGTCTGGAAAGGGAATGTGTAAGTTATTTGATTCTTTTCTGTGTGATCGTTTGCAGTCTCCTGTTTGGCGTTCAAAATAGCAACGTTTGATTAAACAATATTAAAGAGTTCTGGAAAACAGATTAAAGAACATACTATCGACATGTCGTACATAGTCGCTGTTAAACAAATAGAAACGAAGGGCCAAGAAGGTGCAAGGTAACAATGGCCAGGTAAATTAATTATGAAATCATAACGAAAGCCCAGTTGGGACGTTAAGATGCATGTGCTTATACAAAGAAAACATGATGTAAGCTGAATGAGCGTATTTTTCCCTAAAGGTGATCATGAAGCTACCAAGACTTATCGTGATATATAAAACAAACGTACAAAGATGCAAACAGCCCAAATGCTAGGACAATTAGAATCACAACCAATCATATCGCCCTTCAATTATGTTGAATGGATAATCATGGGAGCAAAAAGGTACAAATAGGCATCAGGAACAGGGGCGCAATCAGAAAGTGTTTTTTTTTACTGGATAATCATGGGAGCAAAAAGGTACAGGTAGGCATCAGGAAAAGGGGCACAATCAGAAAGAAATTCCCACTCCAAAAACCGAGGAGGCAAAAACAAATTGACAATTAGGTACTTATACTAAGAGAACATATCTTAAGCCTAGTGAGCAGCTATTTCCCAATAGGCGGCCACTCAGTTACCCAAACCTAACTAAAATATATGAAAACGCGCATAAGGTGCAAACAGCATAAAATTCAACACCAAGACATAAAACAAATAGAACCACAAGAGAAGTATCGCCTTAGAACGATCAGTAATATAAGACTATTGAGAAGCTTAAACCGGTTTTACAGGGCCCTAACCTCAAGACCATCTTCTGCAGCGGTTCATAACATTTAGTTAGTTGTTTGGACCTCGTGGTAAATCTCTAACTAGTAAATGAATCATCTTGGACAAACAAATAACTCATGATAACCACCATGATGATTCAAAAACGAGGAACTACAGATTCAGTAAGCTGTCCGACGATGGAGATCCCTGGGCGCCGAATAACTTATCGAAATCCGGAGCAAAAGAAAAACACCAGTCATATGATTTGAAATACAACCCATGGACAATAGAAAATAATGGGTTGAATTCAATTTTGTATGCGAGGGTCCAGTTGAGTCTTAATTGAGTCTTGGGAGCAGGTCGCGCATGATCTCGACCGTTTAGAGCAGCTACAATTGGCCAAGTCAGTCATCAAAGAATTCAACAACACACATGCACATGCGCAAGAAATAAAGGCACCGATAGACAACGACAACACGAAATGTGTGATGCATTTTGACCTTTTAATCCGTGTGCAATAGTTTTCGATAAAATTGCAACTTTCGTTGAAACATGTCTGCTGTAAAATGCACTTGCTACATTCAAAACTTTATGACTTCCGTTAAGCCCGGCGTCCAGCAAACAGATAAAAAGCATTGCATTACACAACGCCTCCTCTGCCAAGGTTATAATAACGTTTGCAACATTTCCGTAATTGCTTGGTAAGAGACTTTCAACTGCTTATGGAAACACTTATCCAATGCCTCACGGTTAGAAAAGTAGTTCCAAGTGCTAATTCAATTTATTGTCATATGCTGATTCTTAGACAGTGTAATCAGTCGAATTTTCCTGATGTCTGCATAAAGTAAGCATTCGATAGTTATTATAAACTTATTCTGGCGGTGCATATTCGGTGAAACGGAAAAAGTCTACAATCAAAACATCTGTTTAAATTAAAGTTAGGTTTATATTTGTTCTCTGAACCTTGTTTAAAAAGGTACAAGTATGCAATGATCAGGAAACGGCACAATCAGAAAGAAGGTATACAGTAAAGAGAGAAATGCAGTAGATTATATTTTGGTTTGTTGTGATCGCCGAGCACTCACAAGAACTTGCGATGTTTTACACACTGTCTATGACCTGTAGGCGGCAATTTGTACAATTTCACAACGATTTTAGGCAATGTTTTACCCAACCCTATCTGTTGTTTTTGTGGTTGTGTATGTCAGTTACTTTCAGTACAATAAAAGCGTGCCTTTTTCCGTTTAGGTTCGGCTTATAGACTTGTGCTCTCTAATATTCTCAGATTCTCAGATTTAAAGGAAATCGACTTATAACACTCGTCCGTCCAAGTTGTCTAGTAAGGGAAGTCTACAGTGTTTTATTGACATTAGCTTGATTGTTTTCAGTCTCTTATTGCGCTTTCTATTAACATCAACATAAAAAGATTAAGTAAATATACTCCAGGCTTCAGCATGATATAAAATATAGCAAACTATCGACAACAAGTACACTGAAGTTAGTTACGGTCGAACATTGATACCGAATACTTGTAGTCTATTCTGAATTTTGGCCCCTTAGACGACCCTAAATAAACTTGCGTATATTTTAAATTTGGAAATTGCACCTCCGTTTCACACCAAATAAATATTTATTAAACATTTTGTCTGGCATAAATAATAAAAAGGGATTGGCTTACTCAACGCCTTCTCTGCATGATCATAATAACCTTTGAAACACCGCCGTAATTGCTTGGCAAAATATGTTTTGAAGAAAACACCTTTCTAACATCGACCAGATATAAGAGTAATGCCAAGTGCTAAATCAATTTAGTTTCTTATGCTGAATCTTACGCAACCTAATCAATCAGTATTATAATTGTAGTTTGTAAGCATTAATGAGATATTATGAGTTTATTCTAATAATTGGTTTCGGTATTATTATTGTAGTATGTAAGCATTCGTGAGTTGTTTTGAGTTCATTTTAATACTTGGTTTGGTATTATTATTTTAGTATGCAAGCATTCATGAGTTATTATGAGTTCATTTTAATACTTGCTTTGGTGTAAATTTAGTGAAATGGAAACTTTATCTCGTGCATAATCGATGCAAAACACTAAGTAGTTTTGCTTAATGTTTGTTCTTTAAACATAGTTAAGGGTTACATCAGCAAACGATAAAAATGGAAAACATTCTGAAATCTGTGAGTTCTCGTTTTGGATTCAACATGGTGGTTATCATGGTTTATTTGTCTGTCCATGATGATTCATTGTGGTTCCATTGTGGTTCTAATTGTTTTATGTTTTTGAGTCGAATTTTTGTGCTGTTTGAACCTTATGTACGTTTTCACATTTTTAGTTAAGTTCGGCCACCAAAAGGGAAATAGCTGCTCACTAGGCTTACGATACGTTTTCCTCGTATAAGTGTCAATTTATTTATTCCTAATCCTTTGGTTTTTGGAGTGGGAATTTCCTGATCATTGTCTACTTCTACTTTTTTTGATTTATTTGTCCGTCGAACATGCGCAACAATTATCGTGTTTTAGAAGCTAGAAAAAATAATTAAGATCATGATGAAAACACGACCATGCAAAGATGAAAATTTTAAATGGAACAAAAATGACATTTGTCTTACTTTTGCTCAAAACACAAATTGTGGGTACACGTTAAAAACGCCTAGTACACGTTTTGGATCAAAAATAAGAAAAAATCGGTATACCTGTGAAAACCCAAGTTTCAGTAAACAAAAGTTGGGTTTATAGGGTATTCACTGCACGGACATAATGCCAATGATATATCTATTGAGCTTTACCGATTACTTTGCATACTATTAATACCAGTCTGTATCCGTTTTTTCTTGGCACTGTGTATTTTATGGAGTGGAGGCATGGATTGGAGTCTTGGATTGGGGTCATGGAGTGGAGTATTGGAGTGGATTCTTGGAGTGGAACCTTGGAGTGAAATTTTGAGTGTTACAGAAAACTCAGTTCTCGTGGTGAAATTTGTCTCGGGGCGACTGTACACCATCACAAAGTGTGTAACAAATGTATAAATTGTACGAGTATTGGATAAGTAACAGAAATTAACCATCTATTTACATTATTTATATGAGTAATGCATTTGTTACATGGTTTGCTATGGCTCCGTTCAAACGAGACCATTTTACCACCAGATTTAATGTTTCTCTTAAGCTCCAACATTTCACTCCAAGGTTCCACTCCAAGAATCCACTCCAGGACTCCACTCCATGGCTCCAATCCAAAACTCCAATCCATGACTCCACTCCATAAAATAAATAGTGCCGTTTTACCCATTGCTCAAATAGTCTCAGTTTTATTAAAGCTTAGAGGCTTATCAAACTAATAAACCGCGTCATGAGAAAAACGCATTTTTGCCTATGCCAAAACAAAGGCGCAGACCAGTTGTACAGTAATTGCACAGCAGATCGGAGCCTTTGTTTTCACTACACGAATAGTACAAATCCTCTTCTTCCGGAATCCGAACTTTCAAGCGTCTAGCCATCATTTGTAGTTGCACAGGTCGGTTTGTGAAAGACTAGGTCGGACCCCCGGGAGGCCGCTTTTCTCACGTCGCAGCTCTTTTCATCTCCAGATGTCTGGAAAGGGAATGTCTCAGATATTTGATTCTTTTCGATGTGATCGTTTGCAGTCTCCTGTTGGGCGTTTAAAATAGCTACGTTTGATGAAACAATATTAGAGAGTTCTGGGAAACAGATTAAAGTACACACTATCGAATGTTGTATAAGTGCGCTGAGGTCGTTTGAAAAAAGATAGTAAACTAAGGGTCACGAAGGCACAATATATCAATGACCAGGAATGCAATAAGAACGAAAGTCCAGCGTTAATACCCAAGGTAGGAAAAACTAAATTGATTATAGGATACATGCACTAATACAAAGAGAATATATAGTAAGCTAAGAGAGCGGCTTTAACCCTAAAGGTGGGCACTATGTTACCCGGACTTAACTTGATATAAAACGTACGTAAAAGGTTCAAACAACAACACCAAATCATAACACAATACGATTCACAACCGACGTTTCGCCTTTGAAATATTATTTTTCGTATCTGGATTTTGACCGGTTCAGTGGCTCCCGCATAATTTATTCGCCAGGTTTAGCGTTGGAGCATCTTTTCTGAAATTTGTCTACTGTAAAATGCACTTACTTCCTTAAAATATGACTTCCTTAATTTTTCGTCTTGCCAAACCGATCATATATATATATTGTATTACTCAACGTCTCCTCTACCATGGTTATAATAACGTTTGCAACATTTCCGTAATTGACTGGTAATAGACATTAAACTGGTTATGGAAACACTTATCCAATACCCCACAGTTAGAAAAGTATTTCCAAGTGCTAATCTAATTGAGTGCTTCTTAAACAACGCAATCAATCAGTCTTTCCAGATGTATGCATAATGTTAACATTTCGTGGTTATTATGACTTAATTTTCTTTCATATTCTGGTTGTACATATTGTGTGAAAAAGGAAAACGTATACCATAGAAATCAGTTTTCAAAGTTAACATGATTATATTTGTTCTCTGAACCTTGCTTAACAAGATATACAATAAAAAGAGAAAATGCTGACAAATCTGCAGTATATTTTATTTTGCTTCATTGTGATCGTCGAGCACTCGCAAGATGTTTTACAAACTTTTGCTTATTTTTTAATATCTTGACTCTTAAAAAACAGGCTTGTATAATTTTGCAACGAATTTAGGCAAAATGATTACCCACCTTTCTACCTATGTATTGCTTTTGTAGTTCTTGTGTTGCTCTTGTTTCAGGTGTGAATGAATACAATAACAAATGGTATATTTTTTCGTTTAGGCGCGGCTTTTAGACTTGTTGTGACCTCTAAATGACATATATTCTCAGATTTAAACTAGCTCAGACTCTTATCATTACGAAAACTTGCCCATACAATACACAGAGGTCTTTTAAGTTCAAGTTAAAGAAATGAAAAATTTCAGCTGAAAAATTTGATTTTTTTCTTATTTTTGCTCAAAACATAGATTGTGGGTACACGTTAGAACCGCCTCGCCGAGGCGGTTCTAACGAGTACCCACAATCTATGTTTTGGAGCAAAAATAAGAAAAATAGGTATACCCCTGCATACCCCAGTTTTGCTATATAAAAGTGGGGTATAAGGGGGTATATATTACATGGATATGTTTTCCTGATGATCACTTATCCTTTCAGTTGTCTAGGAAAGGAAGTCGAGAGTGTTTTATTGTCATCAGCATGATTGTTTATAGCCTCTTATTGCGCTTTCTATTATTAGCAAAATAACAAAGATTGATTAAATATATTCCAGGATCTAACATGATAGATAATATAGCAAACTATCAGCAACAAGTACAAGTACGTTGGAGGCATGGTGAAAAGTCGGTACAAACGTACTATGTCATGAGTTTTGTAAAAGCTTTGGCCTATGCAATCTGCTTTTAATTAGTGTCTCTTATGCTACAAATTGCGACGTTACTTATTTTATATTAAGCCGCATATGAATTTAAATTGGGAAGAACATCAATTTTAGACATGCTTAACCCTCTGTCAAGAGTTAATTAGCACCTTCTCTGCATGATTATAACAACCTTTGCAGCATGTTTCTGATTAAGTCACAAGAGACTGAAGATAAATTTTAAGGAAACTCTTGTCCAATACCTTCCAGTTATAACAATAATGCCAATTGCTTTTTATCAAGTGTCTGATACTGAATTGAATTATACACAATTTAATCAAGCAATTATTGTCTATATTAGGTAAAGCGTTCATGAGTTATTATGCCTTCATTGTCATATTAATTTCTAGTACAATGTAAGTGAACGGTAAATTATTTCAAGCTGGTGATGGCTGATTAGAAAATGTTGTAATTTGTAATCATTTATTTCTACACAAATTGTTTAATAAAGACAACCTGCAATACATCCCCTTATTCCCTTGCTTGTCAATTACAAAAAAAAAAGCATTTTTATACTCTGTTAAAAGCACTGTTCCTTGTCATTTTAGTGCAATTTCATGTTCGCTTTTATAAAGATTCACGTGAAGTTGAAGTACTACTTTAATAAATAAAGAATATTTCTGAAACTTATAAACGTTTCTGTTTCCTTACATGTAAGCATTCTATATATTTAAGATGTTTCTACCGTACCGAATTCTCTAAAGTCCTTCTATAATTATTGTTGTTGTTGTTTCCATTTATCCTCGGCTTCTTGGTTATTTTGTAGCTTGAATAGTTTCCGCTTTATCCAAATTGGATGCTTATGAAGCTCAATCTTACACGTTGCCTAAGGGAATGTCTAAGATGTTTTATTGTCATCAATGTGATTGTTTACAGCCTCCTATTACGCTTTCGATTAACAATAAAATTGTATATATTCCAGACACAAGACTGAAAGATTACAGAACATACTACAAGTATTGACCGGAACAAGTGCGAGGAAGTCATAAAAATGAAACAAAGATGCTCAGTGATCTTGCCAGGAACAAGGTCGGCCCAGCAGCAAGTAGGGTATATCATTCCCATCCCGATGGTTTGCTAGAGAAATGTACAAGTAGGCAAAGATCAGGAAAAGACGCAATCAGAAAAAGATTCCCACTCCAAAAACCGAGATGGGAATAAATAAATTAACAATCAGGTACTTTTACCATGAAAACATATCGTAAGCCGAATGGGCGGCTATTTTCCCAATAGGTGGCCACTCAGTTACCTTAACGTAACTGAAAATATGAAAACATACATAAGGCGCCAACAGCACAAAAAAGTTTAAACACCAAGACATAAAACGAAAGAACCACCACAGAAGTATCGCCTTGGAACGATCAGTAATATAAAATAAGTGGCGGGCTTAAATCGATTTTACAGGTACCTAAACTCACCCTAAGCTTCTGCAGTGGTTCAGTTCAAATTATTCAATCATATTGCTGTATTGAATATATTTACGCATACAATGTTTATACTTTTATGCATAAGATTTGTATAGCTGATCGGAGTCTTATTCGAAATACAATTTTGATTTGTGGTTGTGTCGCTCAAAACCTTTACAAATCCCCAACAGAAAAAAAGGATGAGTTTATTTTCTTATCCTACCGATCCTGAATATTTGTGCTAACCCTGTAAATGTTCCAGGAAAATCAACAAATTAATTAAATGAGGTAAATGGTACAAAACAAGAATAGTCATTAGTGTCACATTCTTTAGATTCATATTTTCCCTATCCTATTGTGTGTCTGTGATGACCCTTATTGTCTACGCGCCAGCGCGTAGAATACCCTAAAATTTGAGACTGACCTACTTACATAATTAAATTACAAGACATCTCATACACCTCTCTACAACTGCAACTGCACGTTTGAGTCTAGTGGCTTGACCATCGTGTTAGTAGGATTCCGGGTCGTTTTTACAGACAATCGTTTCCACAGACAATTGTAGTATAAAAATATACCCCCACCCTTTCTATATATGACATATATAGAAAGGGTGGGGGTATATTTTTATGCTACAAGTGTCTGTGGTCGTTTTGCCAAGGACCGTGTAAACACCAAAAACACCCATACAAACCTCAATTTGGTTGGTAACATTTGTACCAATGGTGCAGTAGGTACCACAAATTGGGCAAATTGTTAAATTCGTGGAACTGGTGCATGATTGCATTCTATCTAAGCAACAACGGAATGAAATGAACTGACGGTATTGTGACGCTATATGGTCAGGTATGAAAGCTTTGACCGCGCCCCACCTGCCGTGTAGCCAATTACAATCTATCCAAGCCACAACGGAACAAAAAAAATGAACCGACAGTATTGTGACGATCGATTGTCAAGTATGAATGCTTTGACCGCGCAGCGTTTTATTTCTTTTCAGTCAAATGAACTTCGAATAAATGGGAGTACGGTCAGATTCTTTGACATTCTAGTTTATATATGCAAAGCGTAGACCAAGCTTTTTGTTAAAGCTTATACTTGTTACATATTTACATCAATAAGTAAAAGTAGGCATTGATCAGGAAATGGCGCAATCAGAGAGACACTTCCAGTACGAAGACCGAGGTGGAAAAAAAACTAAATTAACACTAAGGTGTTATACTGAGAAAACATATCGTAAGCCGAGTGAGCAGAATAGGCGGCCACTCAGTTACCCAAACTAAACTAAAATACGAAAACGTACATAAGGTACAAACAGCACAAAACGTCAACACCAAATTATAAAAAAAGTAGAAACACTTTAGAAATACCAGCTTGGAACGATCAGCAATGAAATAACAAGGCGGCTTAAACTTATTTTACAGGCGCATAACCTCATACCCAGTTTCTGTAGTGGTCTATACTTATATTTATTTAGTTGTTGGGTCCTCAAACTCAAAACTGTTTTCAAACTGCAGAAACTTGTAGGAAGGAACTAGTTTTGTTTTCATTTACAAATAATTATACGTTACAAACATATAGAACTTAAACGTGATGCGACAGTCTGCAGCCTTATTTTTAACCCAATTGCGGTTGATAACTATGCTTCCTTCGTTGATGGCCCCGACATAAAGCTATTCACTTTTTTTTTTTTTTTTTTTTTTTTTTTTTTTTTTTTGGAATTATTTATTTGTTTGTCCTCGGTGATTCATTTACTCGTTAGAAATCTAATACGAGGACCGAACACCTACATGTAACTGAATGTTTTGAACCACTGCAGAAGTTAAGGGTGAGTTTAGGCGCCTGTAAAACCGCTTTAAGTCCCACGATGTCTGCTGAACAGGCTGCCGAGAAGACAGCAGTGGATTGTTTTAAGTTCAAATGTGTCGGTTGCGATGTCTTGGGCGTTCTGATTAGCTAAAATACCATATGAATTTAAATTTCTTAGAAATGATTTTATACAAAGCCACAGGTTAATTTCCAATAACAGCATCTATTTTACCTATTAATCGCTTTTTAATTAGGAAATATAATGTTTCATTATTATTGTTATGGGCGATTTTTGATAGCATCACCATAAAGCACATATTGGTTTTATAGAAATGTCATTCAACTTCAGCAGTACAGATAGTTTGATGTCGACATATATCGAACGCTTCTTGCAGACGACGGAAGCGGGTCAACTCGGCCTATTGACGGCGCGTTGACGTCGTTTTTGGCAGGTAAAGTTTGTACCGAAAAGGCCCAATCTCACTTATCACATAATCAACAACGTTCATAAAGAGGGGTTGAAAAGGATTGGCCTGATGGCCTAAACAAAAGTCAGCTGTTTACATTGTGTCCAATGATTGAGAATTTTGCATCCACACACTTTCTGTATTTGTTGGTTGTTTCAGAAGCCTCTTTAAAGGATGGCGTTTTTAAATTCATCGTATCATGTGCCTAAGACACTGTTCTTGTCATTTAAATTAACGAAATGTCCAAAATTGCTCTGAGGTGATCAAAATTATATGTAACATCAAAAATTGCTAAATTTATTTTGCATAGTATATATTGAAAGGTACAAGTAAGCAATGATCAGGAAAAGGCCCGACGAGAAAGAAATTCCCAATCAAACACCGAGGTGGGAAAAAACCTACATTGAGAATTAAGTACTTATACTAAGAAAACATATCGTAAGCCGAGTGGGCAGCTGTTTCCCAATAGGTGGCCTCTCAGTTACCCGAATTTAAGTAAAATAGGAAAATGTACATAAGGTTCAATCAGCACAAAATTCGATTCGAAACATAAAACAAATAGAAGCACGAAAGACTTATCTACAAGGCCCTATTCTCAACCTGATTTTAGCAACTGATTCCCTCTGCGTAGACCCACGACACAGATTTACCGTTATAAATATATGCAAATGATAATCTGTTTCAATAGGTCAATATAGGGATAAAACATGGTTTTCTATGCATAAACAGCATCTGTTGGGCCCCGAAGGAGATGTTGGAACCCTAGCCTAACAGGCGATGGTTTCAACCCTCCCGAGGGGCCCGCATTAACATCTGCTGGAACCCAAAGGGAGGCCTTGGAACCCGAGCCTAAATGCAAAGAAAGAACATGTTATTTTTGTTATTCTAGATCGTTATTATTGCATTGTACAACTATTTCATGCAAACATTTGGAGACATTTTCCAGATTTTGCAAAAATTCATGACCCTTAAATGGCGCGAAAAAAATGACGTTAGCTAACGACGTTTAAAAATGCTGTTTTCGGGGCAAACTTCAACGTCCTTATGGCGTCACATATTTACGTTAAGTCAAATGCACGTAACGCGATGAGGTTAATTTTCCCTGTAATACGCATAAAGTAAAAGCCATGAATTAACAGCACGCGCTCACGAGAATGGCCATATTAAAACATGGCTTTATTTTCATTAATATATGACTACTAATTTCGTGTGTCAAGGATATTTATGCAATAATGTTATATTCATATTTTGGCGGCAATTGTTTAACGAGCGTTTGTACTAAAAATCGTATCGTTACTTCATATCTGTAATAAATGATGAACAAGGGGAAATACAAACGAATACTGCATGTGTTTTACCTTAAGAATTTATCAATATTGACATGATTGGGTGAGGTATATTAAACAGACATCTACTGTTTTTGTTTAATCTGTCAATCAAATGATGAGGTGCATTTATGGTTAATAGACGTCACAGATACAAGGAATTACTCAATATAGTTATTCTTTTAAAATTTGAAATAGCTTGGTTTAGAATTGGAAATGTAACTAGTTTTCGTGGGACCCATTTCCTGGAAAATGGAATGCATTTGAATAAAAAATACAGAAAGCCTTATTGTTTGCTGAAAGATGACATGCCTTTTGTTTAAGGTTCTTATATGATTGAAGTCAATGACTACATCGAAAAATCTGGCTTATTGTTTTCAAAAAGATAAGAAAAATGGGTCCGACGATTTCAATCCGGAAGTAACTGAAAAATGACTCACTTGCTCTGATCTGACCACTCATTTCACAATCATGTACACACAAGTCCATGTATTTGCAATGTATTCAACAGCCCCATGATAAAGCATGCTAAAGAATGTAACATTGTTGACAAAAATAAACAATATTTTTTTATACAGGTAAATCTTCAAACATGTATATACAGTGACATTGCCAGTCACAATCAGCCATATTTAAGCGCTTCTTCTGAGGCATCAAATTAGAATATTGAGCAAAATCTAAAAGGGGTTATCTTTGTGATAGTTCAGGCAAAATGAACAAAACCAAACGTTATGGTAACAGCCTATCAGGATAAGAACCTAACGTTTAGAACAATAAGTTGAATTCTAACGCCAAAATAGAAAATATGAATTGCTGGAACCTGAATGAATTTTAGAATTTCTTAAACCTACTTTGTGGAATTGGTTATTGTGTTACGATGTAAAAACGTAATATTGAAAATACAACCATTTTGATTAGTTTATAGGCCTGTTGTATGAAACGGCGGTTGATTAATTATAATGTTTCGTTATTTTTTTTGGTCAGGTATTATAGTTTTTGTCAATTACGTATATTTGCACGAATTAAGTTTCTGTACAATGTCCATTGAGGCATACAATGTAGCCACGCTTCTTCGTGTGGCGGTTGAAGCTTCCATGTAACCTTAAAAATTAAGGGCATTTAAACCGCATTAGTTATTTGACACATGATCATTGTTTATTCATTACGAAAACTTTCCTATGCAATACACACAATCTATGTTTTGGAGTAAAAATAAGAAAAATAGGTATACCCCTGCATACCCCAGTTTGGCTATAAAATAGTGGGGTCAAGGGGGTATATATTTCACGGACATGTTTTTCTGATGTTTATGACAAGATGATTTTGCTCACATATGGGACGTAAGTGACATAAAGTACTTACCCAGAAGTAAAATGAGCATGTCTGAAATAGCGAGGTTTAAGAGGTAGTAATTCGTCACAGAATGCATGTACGCATTCCTGCCAATCACAATGCACGTACTTAGATTTCCTACAACACCCGTTACAAATATCAGTGAGTATACAACTGTAAGAAATACTACAGAAAATATATCCTTTCTCTTTTCACCTAAATTGTCACGTACATATTTGGCAATATCCAAGGGCGTAGTAGCTTCCTCGGTAACAAAGTAGCTCTTTGAAAACGTCGGCAATGAATAATTTCCGAGCAAATCTGAATCGAATAAGTCTAGGCTTTCCATACCTTTTCAAACAAAATTTGTTTTCAAAGCGTGTTTGTCCTTTCTTATTGAATATTCAAAACGTAAACAGATGTGTCTTTCAATCTGTTGTTTAGCGAAGGATTAAAAGCTCCATCATGATGCTGTTCCTATATTATTTTTACAGAAATAATTTCACGATCAAATAAAATTAATCATCGATTTCGTTTTATTTTCTATATGAATCACCCTGTTATTGTAGATGACACATATACTACATTTTAATAAGGTTTATTTAAAATCGCTCAACCCATTTCGACGATTTCTGAAAGCTCTTCATAAATTGCACATTCCACCCACAACGGTAATAAATGTGAATATAAAACCAGATTTCGCAAAAACGTTCGCTAACAGGTATAATGATCTTATAATCTTTTATCTTTCCAATCATTTTCCTGCATCCCGGAATACCTGTAAACTGCCAGAACGCTTTACCGAGATTTCAATCAAGTGCTTAATGCTTAACTCATCAATGTATATATCAATGTTGTTACTAAATGCAATAATATAGCTAATCGCAAATATTTCAGTGTGGATCAGTTACAGACATAACTTCAAAGCTGCTTCGCATGATCTCGCATTGGTTTTTATAATCCATAGCGTATTTTTCCAATAACGTTTGTTAAGATGAGGCATTCATTTCTTTTGATTCAGTGTACCACGGAAACTGGAAGATTGACGCCACTCTAAATAGCATGTGGAATAAATGGTGTCCTGTCCTGAGATAAAATAGTATCGAATTTTGATACCAGATTTAATTAACAGTATAAAATCTTGCATTATCCTCGTTCAGAAACTCACATCAATTATGTTCATGAACATCATAGGCAGTCTTCATTAACTAAATGTTGTGAACCGGCCACTGCAGAAGATAAGGGTGAGGTAAGGGCCCTGTAAAATCGATTTAAACCTCCCAGTAATTTTATATTACTGATCTGTCAATGGTGATACTTTTGTTGTGGTTCCCTTTGTTTGTTTCTGTTTTGGAGTCAAGTGTTTGTGCTGTTTCAACCATATGTATGATTTCAAAGTTTTCATGTAGTCCTGGTGACTGAGAGGAAGCCTATTGGGAAATTGCTGCTCACTCGGCTTACGATATTTTTTTTCTAAGTATAAATACCTAATAGTCAATATAGTTTTTCCCACCTCGGTTTTTGAAGTGGGAATTTCTTTCTGATTGCGCATTTTCCTGATAATTGCCTACTTGTACCTTTTTATCAAATGAATCGTTTACAAGCTGCACTTGACATACAATGATTTCACATGCATGAACAGTGTAGTCATATTCTTTTTAACCTGACATACGAAATTAACAAGGGAAAATCATAAAACTGAACATAAACGATGACTTATAAAGAACAATGATAGGAACAGAAACTTTGAAGAAACTGTGAGCATATTTTGACAATATCTTGTCTATTGAGATTTACTGGCTCAAAACTGAGCTCTGAAAAATATTCAGCCCTACCACTGTGTTGTTGTTTGTCGTTTTTGTTTGGCATTTTTGTGTTTGTTTGTATGTTTGAATTGACGTTTTACGTCACAGTCAACAGCTATGGTCATGTCGAGACGTTGTTTTCGTTTTATGGAACGTTCACAAAAGCATCTAAAATGTGCTTAAAATATTACCGCCTAGTACGTGAGCCACAACTGATCATACATGTATGAATGGTTTGACTTTTCTCTGGTAGGCTCAGACTTGAGCGGTTTAAAGGTAATCAGACATTTTTGTCCGCTACCCCGCCCCTTCGGACACCAATGTATATGCCTTGTTTTGTATTTCATTTGCGTGAATTTAGTAATCAATCGATCATATGTAGCGTATAAGCTTTGCCTTGAGGCACAAGCCGCCCATCTAATTCCTTAGGCATCATTTAGGCGGAACCGATATTTCCACCCGTCCAAACTTCATGTTGTATTGTCATTGGTCTTACTCTTTGTTCGAGAATTCAAACTCATAACAGTTACTGTTCAATTCACTCAGTCAAGACTAACGTAGATGGTGATGTGTTAATACCTATACTTGATAAGCTTTGTTTGTGGTATACATATACTAAGATTTCACTCATATTTGGAACAGAAAATATGTGACGTTGGTCGACGGTTAGAAAAACATTAATAAATTATGCTACATTCTTTTATCGTTTCCACTTAATATGCGCTCTGCTACTATTCGAGACATCTTTTCGAACAAACAACGTTAGTACAACAGAGTTGGCTGGCATAGTATGATTGTAAAGGACGATCTACGCCAAAATTTGGTTTAAATTAATTGCGAAATGTTTTATATCTAACAGGGCTTAGGTGGCGAATTCTTGAACAGAATCCCAGTAAGATCCAATTATCCAAGCAATAAGTGTCCTATAAAAAGGCAAAATAAGGTACATCAATCCCGAAAACAAATAACAATCTTTGCGTTGCAGGCTTAATAGCATCGACATAAGAAAAAACGTTTACCGCGAGTTAACAACAAAACGTCAATAAGCTATCAGTCTTTGCATTCGCAGATTTTGTATTTTTCGAACTCTGATGAGATATTTGTGAAAAACTTAGCGCATGTCTATTACGAAATTTTCCCAGAATTATTTTGTCATAGTCGCTTATCAGATCGGTTTTAACCTTACATGTACATGCACCCGGCCAGAATATCCAAAGCCATCTTTTTACGCGATGCTACTCTAATATCCTCGTTATTGGGAAAGAACCTCTTTTTACAGGAAATTGTAAACGCCAATGCGGTGCTAAACGATCAATTTATTGTGAGTTACAGGTTACCAAGACGAATGTCGTGACAACAAAATTGTAAAAACAATACCAACAGAGAAAACGAGTGCGCAAACTGTGTCTTATGGTGGAATACTTAAATTAATTACTTCCGGTGTCTCAGGATGCAAGGTCATTGTTCCACAAATATATCACTGGCTTCTTGTAAGGGTAATATTTCGCTCCTGGAGACTAATGTGTACTTTACTTTGATTTAGATTTTAAAATGACACTTTTGAGAACTACATGTATATTCTTCTGCCTGGAAGCGTCGAAAAGTTTTAGCGGGACTCTGTAGTCAATGACTTTCTTCTAGTTAGATATCAGCGTCTGTGATTAATTAAAATTAAATTTTGTGAAAAAGTAAATTTGGCGTGCGTTACAAAACTAAGTGCGTATATTCATAATTATGCTAAATACGAGGGATTATCAAAAATTACGTGGACTTTTCCCATAATTTCTGATTATATGACTCGACTCCACTCAAACTTTCAATCCACATGGACCCATGTAATTTGCATTAGTGTGCAAAATTTTATCACAATCCCTTCATCCGTTACAAAATTATTTTGAAATGAAAATACCCACTTTCGCCATCCTGGAGCACACCGATCACGTCAGTGACGTCGACGCAAAACCACTGTTTTTGAACCACAAAAAGCCCTTTTTAGGGCTACGGATTTTACAGGTTTACTGCTCAAAGTATCTTAAAAAAATTGTCCACTAATGGAGCATGGTTTAAATTACCAATCTGTATAAAATTATTAATGTATTGCCTTGATTTGAGAATAAATTTGGACTGGGCATATTGATGCTGACTTTTGACATTATGATTTAGACGTTAAAACATTTTAAATGTCGGATAGGAATTTTTGATACTTATTTTGGTCCTTTTTGTTCAAACGTGCATGCAAGGTTTCATTTGTAATGCTTAATCAAAGTACCGTGAAGTGTTACCGGCAAATATGAAATTAGGATTTGTTTCAAACTGGGAGTTGCACGATATTGCCGGTTGATCTGTGTTGCAAGAAATTCAGACATCGCTTAAAAGTTCCGAAAAAGCAAACATGTATGCCTTAGCAAAACAACGTAGGTGCATAACCGGTCCACCGTAATTATTGAGCAAGCATAAATTGCTTTGTTATGGATTCTTTAAGACACATGGTACGTTTGGCTGTGATCTGCAAAACCGTTTTGAAGAAAACGCAAATGAAATGCGAAACTGCAGTGCAAAGCTTAACGTCATTTCTGACGTGCTCCGCCATAGGGAGGGTGGGGTAAGTAAAACCATCACCAACCGCTAATAAAACACTTTAGATCAACCAAACTTTCAGAATGTAGTGGATTTAAGCAAGGTTATCGTCAGCTAACATTTGAATATGTTTGCCTGAATCGTTGTCAAGTTATGGGAAAAGTCCACGTAATTTTTGATAATCCCACGTACATTTCTGTTTTGTACCCTAACACCTACATGCAAATGTTTTCTCGCCAGTCTCTTTTAATTACAAGCTGAAGTGGACCAAATAATAGTAATATACACGTACAGAAAATGGCCGATTCGTTAATGAAAAAAAATGCTGTATTGTAAACCTGCTAGCTAAGGGATTTCCTTTTTGAAGTGGCTTTTGATCAACTGAATTGTGACAGACACAGCACTGACCCCATATCAAGCTAGATAAATCTAAGTCGGAGTTAATGAAGCAATCGGAAGGTACTAGGTCGTGCTTCATAAATAAGTGTCTCCCATATTTGTGTTTTGTTGTAGGATATGAAACAGCTATAAGTAATTAAATCTCTTATCATTTATTGTAATGTTCATGTATCTTAAATAATGTTTGTCTATATCTTATTATGAATGTATTATACATGACATAATAAACAAAAATAAAACTGAGATCCTTTAAGAGCAGCGAACATATTAATGAGGCAGTGGATTGGCAGTACCGCGGTTTTACATAACATAATAAAGTACAATTTTCTTTTATTTCATGTTCAATAAAAGCTCATAGAAACGAATACTGGACAAATAGTGATAGTCTTAAATGATATTTATAATTATGTGGTTAAAGTAGGCAATCATAATGAAAGTCCAACTCTAAAACCCAAGGATGGAAACAGCTGAATTAGTATAATAAAATTTAAAATCGGTATAACACAATGTTGAGCGACCACTTCCCGATGGTATCCTTACACCCGGATTCGAACTCGGGCCGCAGTTTTGACGAGGATCATGAACACGAATAGAAAAGAAACAAAACAAATTATAGGAATGCATTGTACTCGTGGATTGCTTAATAGAATTACTAAAATTTCTACAGAGAGTAATAAAGTTGTTATAGAAAAATAACCTTGTGTAATCGGACAGCATTGAAACTGGAATAAATCTGATTTGGCGTTTTTCCTTTAGGATTTTATGTCTTTGTTACAAGAGCTAATAACTATTAGCGGATCTCGTGATAGAAGGTTGTATTTCACCAGACGACCCCATTCATTTAAAAATAAATTCCTTACTATATGTTTACCCCCGGGAACACGTTGACCGCAATTCTAGGTTACTCGACCCACTTTCATCAAACCGTTCTTTTATTTTCATAACGTGTCTCATTAACAGTGGTTAAGATGGGACAGGACAACAAAAGCCCGAGGAATGTAAACTCAGACAGTTTCGGCTTTGAGAAAAGCAAAATATTTGTAAGATTGCCCCTGGTCATTTGTCTTGCTAACGCCTCAACATTTGCTGCGACTGTCGATTCGACGCAAATTTGGAGCAAGAAGGCTGTGGAATGTTCGCCAACTTCGAAAATTCGCATGACTGTCGCATTATTTTCGGCCACCGTGCGGGTATTGCTTCGAGTGTTGCAAATGTCCTGAAATTCGCACAACATCTTTCGACCCTGATTGGTTTAATACGAATTACAGTTGGGGATCTATCTGTCTACGGCTTCTACGGAATGCTGACATCGACGAAAACGCACGACGTAGAGGTTGGAATTGATCATTGAGCAGAAAGAAGTTCCCAATCCAAACACCGAGGTAAGAGAAAACTAAATTAACAATCGTGTACTTATACTAAGAAAACGTGCGATGGTTACGCGATTTATGTATGATACACAATGTACCGTCCACATGAGCGATTTGCATTTCATTCCATCAATATGTCATACAAGTCGCACGTAACAAATTGCGCAAGAAAACCTCAAACATGATAATTATGAGGAATTCTAGCGCAAAACTATATCTAATATGAAATAGGCACACCTAATGGGCAACCAACCAATCTATCAGGATACCGCACGCTTGAATTCATGATTTTTGTGTGTACATTAGTTTGTTTGTTTTGTTGCTTAACCAAATGAACAACTTTGGTCAATGGTCATATCTGTGCATCAAATTTCCTTTTGTAAACATAACTTAGATACCTTTACTTACAAAAACGTATGTCTCTCATCATTGAACTGTATGCAAAATGGACTTTCAAACTGGTTTACATGACCAGATTACGGATATGCATCATATGCACCAGAAGTTTTCAACAAGGCATCAATAAATGTATTATTAAATAACCAGTCTGCAATTCTATAGCTTTTCTGTAGATCTCTTAAAAAGTTGTAAATTGAGCCTATATGCCACCAGGCCTCCCATTTATTTTACTTCCCATTTTAAATTCGTCATCAGTGTTCACAGAAGCCATGTTTCAGTTTTGTTTGCATTCAGGCTGAACAGTACAGTCAACCATTTTTCATTAAGACAGGCCACATTTTTTGGATACTTGATGGTTACAAAAGCGTTGCTCAACAACACATCCTAGTACTTATGTCTTAGAAGCAGGATTTGAACTACAACTAAGCAACATGTACAAGTACATGTATGTCAACATAATGGAAATGATTTTGGGTTAAATATCTGGCACAGAGTCACATGTACAAACTGTATATAAACACAGCAAGTATATGGGTGTGTAGAATTTATTCTTTTAAAATGTAACATTTATAATTTGAGTCACATGAGAAAAACAGGATTTTTGCAAATGTGAAAACAAAGCCGCAGATCAGCTGAGTAGTAACTGTACATCTGATTAGCGCCCTTGTTTTCGCTACACATATAGTACAATCCCTTTTCTACTTAAACTTTCTAGCTTCTTTCCTTTTCCTGTGACTCAACAGACCGGTTTGTGTAAGACCTGGTCGGAAACCCTGAAGACCAATTTTCTGGTGTCATGGCTCATTTAATAGTCTATTACATTTCTGAAATATTTTATTTAACAGAACTCCTATATGGAAAATGTTGCCAAGCATTTTTCAGTTCTAATGTCTCACTTTTCTAACTAAGATTCTTGAAGTTAAGTTATAATATTTATGTGACACCTTCACAGGTCTGTCAATTTAATAAATAAAGTGCATTTTCTTAAGCTAAAACAGACAACTTTCACATGAAAAAGAAGATGGTATTTGCTAACTTTTACTAAGAATATTTGAAAAACAGTAGAGTAGTTTGATGATTCAACTGTAGTTATTGCGCTTTGACAAGACAGAATCCTGAACGAATGAACTTGCTGGCAAGACGGGGAGTCTCAGAATTGAATCTAAATCAGTCCATAATGTTTACGCTGACTGGGCATAAATTTCTCTGGTAATGTGTTAACAGTGTTCCATTTTCCATGGTCAATGATACATTTGACACTGGTCAATACTGTATTCCCACTTAAAAGATCAAACCGTAAATAAATCTGAATCAGATTTAAACACCTCTAATAAATTACATGAAACCTTATCAAGGAAAATGCACCAACTTCTATAAGAGTAAAGTGCCTATAAATTCAATCTATATTCATAATAATTAATTCTGTAAAAGATTTCATATTTTAGCAATTAAGATGGATATTCCAAAACTTTATACTTATGATTAAGTTTTAAATCATAGATGTATAAGTACACATTTATTAGATGCATATTTGCTTGACTTAATGTTTTACATTCGCAGACAATTGCTGTGTTATTAGGATGGTCAGATATATACAAATCAATCTGAGGTAGTTATTACCATCCTGTATACCTGTGATTCTTACAGTGCAGATTGATGCAGCATTTCACGACACATGACACGCAGTCCAGTGATTGGAAGCTAAATGACCCATTGGGATTCAACCTACAGCAAAGAGGCCATTGTCTCTCTGTAGGTATATGCCTCACGGTAAGTTGCATTCAAATCAATCTGGCTTCCAAACACTACACTCCATTTTGTCATGATGGAATGTTGCATTAATCTGTGCTTAAGAAATTTGGTTGCATCACGGATATACAGGGCTTTACCAGTATATTTTACTGAGATCTGTTCTTGGATCAGGGGAACAGAATATGAGGAAAGAAGTATATATATCTTCATGACCAAATCTTCATGAATAACCATACTGTACTTCAACCAAGCATTCTTAAAACCTACCTTTTTAGCTATTCACCTAGTTCAAAAATGTATCTGATATTGTTTTCCCATTGCATTCCTCGATCCCTAAAAAGTTCAACACAAATTTTGAAAATCAGTTGACAAAATCATAACATTATAGTACTGAATAGCAGTGTTAACCTTGCATTTTACATGCACTGGTGGGAGGTACTTCAAAAATTTAACAAGAACGCCGCGGAGGTCGATATCGCACCTGCACTGGGCAAAATAACTAAAAACCTGAAATATAGGTCGAGGGGACCAGGTCAAGGTATGTTCTGAAAGGGTATGTCAAGGACATTTACTATGCAAGATTTCACACTCACAGCTATCACAGGTGCAGAGAAAACCAAAGTTTGACATAAAAATTAACAAGTCAATGGACCATGAAATATAGGTCAAGGTCAGCGGGTCAAGGTGCATGCTTGACGGGTATGTCAAGGACAATTACTATGTAAGGTTTCACATATAGCAAAATAATCATTTTGGGAGCCATGACATGACCGTGTTATACTGAAAACCACACTATAGTGAGGCGTATTATAATGAGGTTGACCTGTACTTTGCAAGGTTTCACACTCGCAGGTATCACTGATGCAGAGAAAACCAAACTTCGACATAAAAATGAACAAAGTCAATGGACCGTAAAATATACGTCAAGGGCACCGTGTCAAGGTGCGTGCTTTAAGGGTATGTCAAGGACAATTACTTTGCAAGGTTTCACGTTCCTAGCTCTCACTAATGTAGAGAAAACCAAACTTCAACGTAAATGTTGACGGACGGACGAACGAACGAACGGACGGATGGACGGACAGACAGACGGAAATTTGGACTCCTATATCGCACCCTGCTATAAGCAGGTACGATAAAAACTAGAAAAAGTGCCTTGAGAGGCACGTATACCCCCGGCTGGTAGCCACCAAGCCCCCTTCCCTACCCCCTACCTAAACAACCCGGCACATGCTCACCCCTGACATTGAACATCACATCACCAACGATAAACAATACCCTTATCAAGATCATTTTAGAAACCACCAAGCCCCCTTCCCCACCCCCTACCTAAACAACCCGGCACATGCTCACCCCTGACATTGAACCTCACACCACCAATCTTATCAAGTACATCTTAGAAATAAGCAGTGTACTTTACATACAAACATGGGGAAGTGTAGTTTTAGAATGACATATCTATTTTAGAGTGGTATACAGAGCTGACGTGTATACCCAATCTAGGACATAAGCGCGGACATTTTGGGTCAGGTCCTCAGTCCTAGATTGAAATGAAAGTAGAATGTCATTCTTAAAAAAAAAAAAAAAAAAAAAAAAAAAAAAAAAAAATCCTAGATCTTGACCTCAGGTCCCACCCCCACCCCATGCATGGACCAGTGGGCCTAGCCCTTATGTGATACCTATATTGTGTTGTAAGCATGAACGCTTTCTAATACATGGTTGTCAAGATATAGACACACAGAATATTAATCTTGGTAACTACTGTATTTTATGTGTCCTAGATTTTGACCTCGAGCCCCACCCCATGGAATTTAATTCAACCCTAAAGGGTGTCTATGATCCAAACAGGAATATATTCCTATAAGTATTTGTTAAGATATGATCTTAGAGATGAAAAAATTACACTATGTAAATAGCACATTTTCAAGGTGACCTAGATTTTGACCTCTAGCCCCACCCCCGGGCATGGACCCAATGTCCAAACTAACAGAAACAAAGCAAACCCTATAGGGTATCTATGGTTAAAATATGAATGGTTTCTGATCATTGGTTCATGAGATATACACCACCAGTGAAACTTAAACCAAAACTTTGACATAAAGTAAAGGTGACCTAGATTTTGACCTCTAGCCCCATCCCCGAGCATGGACCCAGGGTCCAAACTCACAGAAACAAAGCAAACCCTATAGGGTACCTATGGTTAAAATATGAATGGTTTCTGATCATTAGTTCATGAGATATACACCACCAGAGAAACTTTAACAAAACCTTTGACATAAATTCCACAAACGTTCCGGAATAACGAACGAACTAACGAACGAACCAACGAACGAACCAA
Organism: Rugalucina vietnamica; assembly: GCA_964017185.1. Classification (NCBI taxonomy): domain Eukaryota; kingdom Metazoa; phylum Mollusca; class Bivalvia; order Lucinida; family Lucinidae; genus Rugalucina; species Rugalucina vietnamica. The sequence goes on along the minus strand of OZ024874.1, from coordinate 60,107,823 downwards.
CGAACGGACGAACGGAAAAGCGAAAACTATATACCCGACGGCATAAATGCCGGGGGTATAATCAATTATTTCAGCACAAGACTTCTATTGTGAGAAACATTCCATCTAATTTTCAGGATGGAGCCTAATTCAAGAATGTTTTTTGGAAATAAAATTAATTTGTGAACACAGTTTGAAAACTTTTGCATGTCAAAACATTTGGAAAGCAAATTTTATGCATGTCAATCACTAAATTTTATTCTACTCTGAAAAAATGTTATGGTGGTTTCCAGAGGAGGGTTTAGGGAAAGAATAAATCTTGGGTCATATAACTTGAGGAGCACTTACCTATGAAATTATGACTTGTACAATAACAGAAATTAATGCCCCTCATGGTCCAAAGGTCACAGTCCAGGACAGCACCATGAATATCTACAGTTGCTGAAAATAATAATATCAACTTATTATGATCTACATATTGAATTTCTACATCAAGTTTGCTTATCCTAGTTACTTTACTTCAGTTTTGTGTTCATAAGGACAAGCAACAGGTGAAAGAATGTTTGTGTTCATTGTATTTGGCATTTTATAAACCTGTTTTTCAAAATTTCCTGATTTTGGCTTAAATTGAAAAATTCCCTGACTGATGTCAAAAATCCCTGACAATTCCTTGGCTTTAAAAAAAGTGATTTCTCTCTGACTTTTTCCCTGACCATGGACACCCTGAATAAGTATTTGCAAGAAAGACAGAAACTTTATTTGTCTTACCCAAGGCTAATTTAGAACACCTCAATGACCATGGATTCATGTACACACTGCTGGTTTTTTACCTGAAAATAAAACAGTACATGTATACAGTTCAAAGAAACAGTAAAACTTATTCAAATGAAAGTGTTTTTTTTTTTTTTTTCTTTTTTTCTAATTCAGTTTAACGTCCCTTTCAAGATTATTTCAGCTCAATCAATAGGTGGGGCGAAAACGGGAGAACCGCGAGAAAAACCACCTGGCACACCCGCAAGCAGAACTTGGCTTGTCTCACATGTGGCCAGAGCGGGACTCGAACCCACACCAGACACAGCGGTGAAATGATCGAGTGATTAAGAATCACGGAGCCATCTCAAATGAAATTGACCATAGTGTCAGACAATAGAGTATTGGCAGAACAATTTCATATGAAAAGCGGTTCATATTCACCTTGTCAACTTTTTTTCCATTTATACTGCTCATAATCATTCCTTTGTCTCACCACTGTGTCCAGTGTATGTGGGTTCAAGCCCCCTTTGCCTTGGGTAGTGTGCTTATGGGTGTACAAAGTATTTTGTCTTAAGAGTACTTCAGTTTTCGCCCCGCCTACTGATATGCCCATCTCATATGAGCTGAAAGAATCTTGTAAGGGCGTAAAAAGTAGGTTTAGAAAAAGAGATGTTCTTGAACATTTATGAATTAATTAAGTTCAGACATGCAAGCTCTTTGACCAAGTGGTAGGGGTCTCCAATTTCCTGGGATCAATACTATTGTAAAAGTTCTGGGATGTTATGCAATATTTGGATTATTTGCAAGATACTCTTACAATATTCATGAGACATAAATTTGTAAAAGTGCCTCAATCTCACTTCATTCACAATTAGTTTGTTAAGTTAGTTTTGTCACAAGATAGACAAAAATAATTACCCAATTATTTTCAAAACTTGAAACAGTTTTGCATCAATTGCCTTGGTAAAGAGATGTTTGCAAAAGTGTCATAGAAGCCAGGCATACTTTTGATTTACTAATATTTGCATTTGATTGTGTAACCAGAACTTTGAAATTTTGGGGGTGGCCCTAGTGGCTGAGTGGTTAAGAGCGCTGATATTTTATTACCGCTCTTAACCATTCAAGCATCTGTGTGGGTTTGAAGAAAAAAGAAAAAAAAAATGTCAGCTTTAAAAATTGAAAATTTCATCAGAAAAGCTTTGATATTTTTCTTATTTTTGCTAGTTGTGGGTACACATTAGAACGCCTCACCGAAGCGGTTCTAACGAGTACCCACAATCTATGTTTGGGAGCAAAACTAAGAAAAATAGGTATGCCCCTGCATTCCCCAGTTTTTCTATATAAAAGTGGGGTATGAGGGGGTATACTTTTCATGGACATGTTTTCCTGATGATTAATTTATTATATAATAGGCAGATTTAAAACCAAGACTTTTAACTGTCGTTGTTTAAAAATCACTCCGAATCTATCAGAAATGATACAGGGTCGGTGGTGCGGCTTGTTGGCGAACTGTCTGATCTCGATTATTTACAGTATTGCTGCGTATTGAATTTGGACTGGTTTAGCCCTATCTCACGGGAATGCGACAACTGGAGACTATTTCGCAACAAAGATTGACAATATAAACACAACTTTCACCGTTTCACGTTGCAGTCTCATTGAACAGACATTTATGCGACAAATTCGCAAATTTCGGTCTAATTTTGAAAATAAATCTTGCGACTGTCATGCAATAGTCGCACGACTTTCCCGGGAATGTAGCTTATTTTCATTTTAATTCGTACGACAGTTGCACAACTTTCGGCGAGTGCTGCACGACATTCGTACGAATGTCGCTTAGTTTTATTTTCTCGCCAGATAGTTGTGAGGTTTTTCGCATGTTTTCATAAGACTGTCGCGCAACCATCGTGAGACACTCGCAGGACATTGTTACGAGTGTCGCGAAAATTTGGCATTGTAAATTTGCCAAAATTTCGCGGCGACAGGTGCACGACACTTGCACGACTGTTGCACGACATTCTTGCGAAATATTTTGGAACAACTTTAAAAAATTCGCATAAAATTTTAAAACATGTTTAAAACCTTCGGGACCAGTTGGCGACAAGCTCACGACACATGAATATTCTCACGACACTCGTGCGACACTCGCACAAATGTAGTGCGAGAGCGCGACAAAATTCGCATGCCAGTGAGATACTAGCTTTTCTCGTATCGGATCTTTTTTCGATGTCGGCGATGGACAATCTACAGATGTAAAACAAAACCGGCTCATATTTTACTGCATTCAACCTAATTATGACATTTCCAATTAATGTTTGTAAGCATAAGATTTACTTCACGTATCCTTTGAGAACCACTAGATGATCGATCACTGGTCCTTGATCGATCACTTGTCGTCTTACGCTACCCCACCCACTGGTGGCGGTGGTTCGGATTGTTTTTAATCTGTTAAATTTACACCTTCTGTATGTTAGAGACTATAAATAGTTTGTTGACGATGTTTAACATGTGCAATGTCCACCTACTCGCAGTAAACAAGGTGCAGATCCAAATAATCATAGAGGAAACCGAATCAGGTAGTGAAATTTCGAGTCCTTCTTCGCTTGACAAAGTTATCTTTGAGACAACTAAACACCGAAGTGCTAATCAGCGGTACCAAGTTATGTCATACCGGTTCAGGCTGTTAAACAGGGCTTAACATTGGCTAAGTCAGCATGAATGAATTAGTTTCAATGAACCATTTCCATGCATTTCAGAAGCATATCTCATTTCAACTGCCTCCCGCCATCAAACTAGCAAAAAACGATTTCTGTTGCTATGCAACAATTACGGAGAGAATGAACCACAGCTTGTAAGAGGAAAAATAATGATAAAACGAAAGTAAAGAAAAACAGGTTTTGCATTTCAAACGCAGTTTCGAGCGTTTGTATGTTCTTGTGTAATTTTATTTTCAACTATCACAAGACTAGCATATTTTTATATGTAAGATTAAATGGTTTCGCTTGGCGGAATTCGACTGCGGTAAAAATTTCTGGAAGTTGAATGACTCACAAAAATCGACGTCTTCATACTGCAAAACAGAATAGAACAGAACAGAACTTCTAATCGTAAAGCAACCAACACCTCGTTGTCGCTGCGCGACAACAACTCGGTTGGTTGGTTGCTATAATATATTAACATCGACGAACCTCTAATAATGCGGTTTTGTAGTTGAAACTTCGGCAGATCATTACGGCATATCAACACACCATACTGCGAAAAGGTTTATTTTATTACTTTGGATTTCGGTTAACAACTATTTTCATTTTGACTTCAATTATTATATATCATACTATTTTCAAAAGTCATTCATGTACAAATGCTTGTAAGGCATTTGAATTGCTGTCGATATTATTGTTCAAATTGAAAGAACTGATCGCTCTTTTGGCTAAACTGTATTAATTGGCCGGCCGAGGTTGTCTTATTGATATCGTATTGGCTAAGTTAGCAAACAAGAGGTAACGGTTTTAATACCCGGTTAATACATATGCTTTCCTTGTTGGTGAAAAATGTTTACCCTGATGTAATAAATGCAAATAAAAACAAAACTGAGACCCTTTAAGAGCAGCGAACGTAAAAATGAGGAAAGGGACGGACCATTCCGCAGTTTCGGCTACTTAAGCCTCTTCAGAGTTCTATAGATTTGGCAATATGGAGTCAAAGACGATTATTGTAATTTTGCAACTTTCAACGGGATAGTGAATACAAAGACTATCATAATCCAAATGGTTGGTTGATTGGGGTTTAACGTCCCACCAACAGCTAAGGTCATATGGAGACGGGACCTCTGTTTATAGTCCCATCCGACGGACTGGAGAAGCCCGGGATCGAACTTGCGACCCCTGGTTTACAAGGCGAGTGAAATAACCACTGCACCACGGAGACTATCATAATCCAAATGGGACCAAATAAATCAAATGTTGGTTAGTAAAGAATCTAAATCAATATTTGATCTCAGAGGACCAAAAGCAAAATATAATCTGCACTATGGAAGATAATCGGGGATTCTTTTTAGACAAATAAAAATAAAACTCAAATCCTTAAGAGCAGCGAAAGTATTTATGAGAAAGGGAGGTTTTGGCTACTTAAGCCTCTTCAGTGACCGCTCAAAAGCTGCTTAATATACCTACACCGATAAATATCATACGGTAATTTATATACATATAAATATGTTGATGATATACATGTATGTTTGTGCTTGTTTGTACAAAAGCTGGTCTGTGCTAAAGAGTCTACATTGTGATTGCTTAAACTACTTGCAAACTGTTTAATAATAAACATGCCTTAGGAAGCGAATTCTTGAATAGTGTCCCAGTAAGATCCAATTTAGCCTTTAAAAACCGAATTAGGTACATCAATCCAGAAAACAAATAATAATCTTTGTGTTGCAGGCTAACGAGCACCTGCTTCAGAAATTGTCTTCACCACCAACAAACACCTTAACCTGATTGAGCGTTTGTCCCTTCGCATCCGCAGATTTATTTCATCAAATTTATCGAATTCTACCGTGATATTTTAATAGAATCAGTGTTCCTACATGTCCTATGTTAAGAATGTTTCCTGGACATGTTTGCTTCGTTTCAATCGTTAGTCTGATCGGTTGCAATTTTACATGCACACGGCCTGAATATCTAAAGGCTGTTTTTTTTTTCTTGGGATGCTGCTCTTATATCCTCGTTTTATTGAGAGAAAACGTCTTTTTACAGGAAGTTGTAAACGTTACTTTGGTGTTAAACGATCAATTTAGAGTGATTTGCAGGTTACCAAGAAGAATTTCGTGACAACAAAATTATAAAAAAATCGCCAAGAGAGAAAACGAGTGCGCAAACTGTTTCTAATGGTGAAAATGTTATTAGATTTACGTACATGTACGTCTGTCTTAAGGATGTTCGCTGCCAATAAAAAAGTATTCAAACTTTTTTTCTAACCACTCTTTTTTGATTCCCAAATACAAAATAAGACATTTTGAAAACAAAATAAATATAGGGTAGTGTGCATTTTTTTTTCAAGCTACAAGCCTCTGAACGAGACCTCTGAGCACCATATTATAAATTTAGTAAAATTAATTTAATTTTTAATTTTATGAAACATACCTGTCTTGAACAAAAATACAAAAAAGAATGCTTTCAAAAGTCGTAATATTTACGTAACAGTGACTATTTTGGACCAAAAAAGGTACAAGTAGGCAACGATCAGGAAAAGGCGCAATCAGAAAAAGATTCCCACTCCAAAAACCGAGGTGGGAAAAAAAACAAACTAACAATCAGGTACTTATACCATGAAAACATTTCGTAAGCCGAATGAGCAGCTATTTTTTAGGTGGCCACTCAGTTACCTTAACTTAACTAAAAATATGAAAACATACATAAGGCGCCAAAGCACAAAAATATTTTAAACACCAAGACATAAAACAAAAAGCATAGAAATATTTGCAATTTGAAGTGGATGACAATTTTTTACAATTCTTCTTCCAACCCTGCCCCCATACTTGAAAAGTCGGGAAAAATCAATATTTTGAAATGTGCCAAAACCATATTTGTTGATTTAAACTTTTTCTCGTATTTTCACACAACATAGAACTTGGTAATGTTGTTCGAATAAAAGAAAGAAATACATAGGGTAGTGTGCATATAAGAGAGAACCAACAACTCGAAAATCCCCATTTTCAGGCTTTTTTCGGCTGTTTTTTTTTTTTTTTTTTTTTTTTTTTTTTTTAACCCTTTTTATAAAACCACCTAAAATTTTAAAACCAGCACACCAAAGGCACGAAGACTGACTTAGAAGACCATTTACACATATACTGATGCTAAAACAAACATCGAACTAGTGCAATTAATTTGAAGATGTGTAATATTCAAGTTTAATCTACCCTACCCCCTATATTTTACTGACAAGTAAAATTTTCTAAAACGTTGCAGAAAATTGGGTGAAAAAATGAAAATTCTTAGATTGACAATTTTCATAGCTCACTCAATGCATATCATCAATATGTATCCAAATATAAAATATTAGGAAAATATCTACAACCGTTTTCGAGATATTCAACAAAAGAAAAACCGGAAGTTCCGAAATGTCAAATGTTAGCAGCGAACATCCTTATCGTGTGTTCTTAGGTCCGATAACATTTACATTATTTTTGGGTCGAAGGATTCTTGGTTATTATTCCAAAGACTCGCTTCTGAATATTTCACTCCTGTTGACAAATATGAACTTAACTTTTACTTACTTTTCTATAATTTCAACCTCGGCTGGAATACGTACAAAAAAGTCATGCCACTTTTGAGAATGTGGGTGCGTCGAAACGTTTTGGTAGGACTCTGTAGTCAATGGCTGTCTTCGTACCAGATCACAGGTCATGCTAGGTAAATTGGTCAATCTTAAAAGAAGAGAGATGCAGACCTTTATCCAATCCCCTCTGATAGTCCTTAACTAGAATTGTTATTTACTGCTAGAGAGCTCATGTCGTCTTAATGGATACTGTCATACTGACGAAGATCAACGATTATTGCTGACTGAGGTGTGTTGTTCAAAGAAAACAATTATGTGCACGAAAGTTTCTTAGTAACGCCGCCAAATTATTTCCAAGAAGCTTTTCATTTCGAGTGTCTTTGTATGGAAAGCCATCAAAACAAATTCAATTAACTGTGCCTGGCTATACTCAATATCGCATATCATTTATCCTTTGTTCCAGAAAAACAAACACGCACAAAAACGGTCGTGTTATAATAATCGTGACATTTACATAACCAACTTAACTTGACCGAATGAGCAAGATATAGGTAAAGGATATAAACTGAGGTTCATGTACTGGAAAGACCAGCCGCGTGCGAATCGTGTCACTGAGTCTTAAAGTCATTGCAAAATGCTCGTGTGCTTAAATTTTGTGTGTTTGAACGTACGAACCGTTTCTCTAGAAATCGGTCGAATAGGCTTTGGCCGAGCCTAGTTTACCAACTGCGGATCGAATGTTCGGATAGATTATACAAAAAAAACTTTTCATGCACGTTAATTCTCCACTACACGCGTTTTTTCTTCATTGCAAACATTTATACAACAGCGAAGAAAAATAGAAATTCGTTCGCATCAATCAAACTTTTGTAGCGAAACTACCTTACACCGGTGTTAAGGTAACGTTTTACCGCTGTTTTGACCTTTCCACTGCCCGCAACGTTGGCAGGGTGTTACTATTCTTGGTGTGTTATTAACGAATAGTATCGCAGATGATAATCCAATAATTAGTTGAAGAAAAAAAGAAAGCAATGATCAATATTTTGTGTAAATTAAGTAAAGGATTTTTTCTAAAAAACAATACACAATAATTTATTTCCGATAGAAACCAGTATTGAGTGAAAATGTAGTAATAGCTGGTTGAACAGCACTTCACCCAGAACGTGGCAACTCATTTAACCTAATGTTACAGTATATTTATGGTCCGAAAATGATACAAATGCGCTACGGTCTTATGTCGAAAAAATATTATAATTTGGAGATTTATATCTGCAGTAGAGTATATTCTGTACTAAATGACAAACGTGAACTTTCCATCACGGCAAACTAATTCCAATTTAATGCGTTTAGCGGAATAAGCTCATGATGGTTGACTAAATCAGAGTTTACACATCGCTTTGGGGGTTAACTTCATTTCATTTCCGATCTATTCAGTATCACACAATTTGCTATAGGGAGATGCTCAACGACACTTGCGTGACTGAAGATAATGTATAATGTATGGTCGGTGTTATCAGGTCAGTATTACTAGACGCATTTACGAAAGCATGGTAATGTGACACTGAGCAGCTCTTTATAATCGCAATCTGACAATGTTCAGATAACAGTTATGTGATATTATATTTGCTAAAATCGCTGTTTATTAATGCATGTTTAAAAAAGCTCCATTCACCTTTTCTGCATGCACATAATTAGTGATGTACATGTAGTTTTATGTTGGTAAAATATTAGATGGGCTGCCTGTGCCTCCAGGCAAAGCTTGCCCGCTACTAACTGACCATCTTATTACTGGTTAACCGCCTAGGTCTGAGCCTGTCCGGGAAATGCGGTTTCAAACCAGACCATCCATACATTTCCATAAGCCTTATTGGCTTTATGACTCCTTAGTTCTGGATGAAAGTCCCAGCGTCTCGAAATGACAATGGCTGTTGACTGGGATGTTAAGCATCATTTCAAACAAACAGATGTGACGCCACAAAAAGCGGCGTCCCGTCTGGGGCTATTCTGTTTTTAAAAGGAAATCGCGACGGATAATGTGATAAAAATGATCATTTCATCATTTCTAACACCCCTAAAATGACTGCTAACTCACACAAATAAAACTGAAAGACAATTCGTCATAAATGGGGTAATTAAAACACTGTTATCATAAATTGTCGAATTATAGTTTGGAATATTTCCAACACATCCACTTCATCACAAATGATGACTTAGTTCTTTATAAAGGACGAATCCAAGAAGTTACTTACTAGGATTTTTGTCATTCCTATAATATTGCCTTGACATTTATTTTTCTTAGAAAATCTGGCACATTCCACCGGGTCATGAAAGACAGGTATAAAAATCTTTGTGAGATATCAGTGTTCCACAAGCAGTTACGTTTAACTAAAGCATATGTCGTCCAGTGTTAATTGTCGTTGTTACGCACAAGGGTAACTAGACAAATAAAGAATTTTTCAACCCTTAAAATGATATCAAGGATTTGGCTAATCCAGCAAAGATACCAACAATGTTTAAAACTTAATCAAACAAATAAAAAAATAAATGCAATTTATACATAAAAATAACAGAATAAATATTCAAATAAATGAATAAATTAACAACTTACAATTAAGTGTCTACATAAATCCTTGTCCCTCAAAATGTCAGTTCACAGATATCCTCAATCAAGTGTCCAAAAGTGCAAGTCCGTAAGAGCACAATATGTTTGTCGACTGTTTATAATAATAATCCACAGAGAATAATTCTAATTCAAAACTAGTGAAACAACCAAAACTATAAACTTCAAATCACTTCTAGAAAATTATAAAATTAACTTTTCTCTAGAACAGTAAAGAATGTAGCAATTGTTCTTCAGAAGCCTCTGGAAACAGAAACTTCCCGAAGGATCAAGGGCCAAAAATACCACTCCAGATTTAACCAGACATTGCCAGTAGACTTCATATATGTAAAAATATATCACTAATCAATGGTGACAAAAATATGTCATTTCAGTTTCATCTGGAATTTTTATAATGTGCTCACAACTTCTCAATTATATAAAAGTTATAAAAATAATCAAAAACACACTTCTGTCAAGTTCCAGAGTCTATAAATTCTATAGGGAAAAGAATAACATAATATGAATTATACAATCAAGGTTACTCCCCTTTGATCACAAGTAAACACTTTTATTAAAGCAATCAAATACTACTCTACATTGTTAAGAAAGAAAGCCAGTATTATCAAACCCATCATATACATAACACCGTTAATTGTCAGCGAGGGTATTCTTAGAAATCAGAAAATTAATATCGGTTTAGTTTCATTTTTTATCGAACGTTTAATATATTTCGCCCCGTTTTGATAACACTAGTCTTTACGTCGGTTACCCTGTTGGAGGATGTGAATTTATAGTAATTGTCTTTGACTCCGTGTTGCCAAATATATGGGGTCACTGAGTGGCCGAGGCCGCGGTATGGCCCAACCCCTTTCTTATCAATATGTTTGACCGATTTCACTATAAAGATAAAACATAACGTCCACAAACGGGTAATAGATGTCGTCATGTACCTAAAAGGGAAGATCTATGGGTAAGATGTGTCAGGTGGAAAATGAGTTTGCCACCTGCATGTGTTTAATGTAATAACATGTTTTTCAAACCTATTTTAATCAGGTATGGATGAAAAATAAATAGAATTATGATTTTTTTAATCTTAAAGTTTACAGTTTTAAAGATGTATCGCCAGTATGCAATCGCTAACCAAGGATTTGTCAACTGGCAATGTTTGCAAAGTGTTAAAACCAATCGTGTGTACAAAGTGCAGAAACACTCTGTAAAATGTGTCTGAGTTCTTCTTAACTGAAAATCCAAACGCATCAAGTTATCATGTAAGAGAGCAAGATCAACGAATAATGCAATTGTTTGTTAATTTTAAACTCGCTGCCACCATCTTTAGCTGACATCAGTATATATATGTGTTTAGTGTTATCCTTTTTGCTTTTTATGTTGCAAAAACGAAAATCATAATAGAATCTATAAATGACATCAACAAATGTATGTTTTCATTCCTTTCCGTGGGTATTCATTTGTCTTCAGTCCAAACGGTCCTAATTCCGGGTCCGAATCGTCTCAGGTTTGGGTCCTACACGTCTTGGGCCCGAAAAGTACCAAGGTCCGAAACGTCCGGCTACCAGATTTTTGAAATTGTGGACAGACGCCGGAGCATGGGTATACTCTTAGCTCACTTTGTGAGCCTAACGGCTCAGGTGAGCTAAAAATAACAAGAGCGAAAAGAGTGTGTAAACTGTTTCTAATGATTTAATACTTATAAATTACTTTCGGTGTCGAACAATGCAAGGTACAGGTTTCAAAAACTTGGAATGGGAAACGTTCGCTCCTGGATTCTAATATGAACTTAACTTTGCTTTCAATTTTTAAAGGACACATTTTTAGAATTATATTCTGTTGTCTGGAAGCGTCGAACGTTCTTGATGGGACTCAGTCGTCAATGACTTTCTTCGAATCAGATTACAGTGTCTTTGATTAATTGAAAATTGTTGAAAACTTAATGAAGTCATGCTAAGTAAATTTATCAACTTTGGAAGAGGAGAGATGCAGATCATAGTAATCTCAATGTCAATTATTCAATAACGGTTTTGTAATCTAGAGCAGTGCTATATATCGCTATTTGCATTTGTCTTGCTACAATTAATGTGTTGTGTTTAATTAATTAAAGTTAGTGCTCTTAAAACGAGTAGTTCCTTCAATTCAGAGGAAATAGTTTCGATTTTATCCACTCCGTCAGGTAGTCTTCAATTAGCATATTAGTCCTTCGTAAAACGTGTATCCTACCGACGATCTTTTATATAGTTATTTACTGCTAGAGAGCCCATGTTGTATCCTTAATGGATACTTTCAGACTGACAAAGATCAGAGAATTTTATCTGACTGAGGTTTTTTATTCAAAATGAAAATTGTACAAAATCGCATTATTGTAGGAAACGTAATAATTGAGAGCTTTTAAGACGAATCTTTCTTTAAAGTACAGCAACACTGTCCTAAATCACACACACCCTACTGATCACAGCAAAATTAATAATATAATGTTCTAAGAAAATACGTTTCGAACGACATGGTTGACCCAATCCGTGTTTACATTATAATTATTGCTTTGGGTAACATTGTGTTTCGGAAAACATTAGAGGCAAAAAACCTTACCCTTGTCTCACTTGACGTTTAGTATAACTACTGTTATTGATACAAGAACAGGTGATTCTCAATATCCATTGGGTATTGATAGCCAAATTAAATGTTGTTAAACATTATATTATTCTCATGGTCTACTGAAACAATGGAACATAAAAATTAAAAGTGAGATCCTTTAAAAGTAGTAAACATATTTATGAGAAAGTGGATGGACCATTCCATGGTTTCGGCTACTTAAACCTCGTCAGTTACCCTACTGATTTGACAACATGGATCCACTAGGAATTACTGTAATGTTGCATCGTTCAACCGGGTAGTCGATATAAAGACTAGTATTATCCAATCTGAAATAGGGCCAGATATATTAAATGTTGCTTAGCAATTTTAACAGATAATGTTTTTTCTGATATCTCAGAATATCCTCGCTGTTCTGAAACGACCAAAAGGCAAGTATACAATAATCTGCACTATGTATGAAATACAACGTGGAGACTTAAAGGGCATCCCAACATCATAACAACACCAGCTGAATAATAACAAATAAAAATTAAAATGAGCTCAATCAAGAGTAGTGAATATATTTATGAAAACGGAAATGGGCCATACCATGGGTTCGGCTACATAAGCCTCGTCAGCCTTGAGTGACTTTTAGATTTTATACATTTCGCAACTTATTAGGTTTGCTAGAGTCTGCAATCATGTTACAGACTTCAACGCTCGACATAAATGTTTAACGGCAAAATTTCTCCAACAGGGCTATCGGTATCATAAACTTCGAAAAAAACCTTTTCTAAATTTTATCGTAGACACTATGAATTGATTTCCAAATATAATGTTGGGTTAAAGACGCTTTTAAGTGAGGGCCTTTCGGAACCTGAATTTTATGGTGACTTGGTTTACAAATTTAAGAAACTTAAAGGAATAAATGATTTTTCTTTTCAGTTCAAAAAATCATAACACGTTACAGACGTATAGGTTATAACTTGAATGTAATGCGACAGTCTGCATGCTTAGTTTTTAACCCAATCATGGTTGATAACCATGCTGCCTTCTTTAATTGCACGTCGGTGGGTCGGGCGTCAGACTCTATGATGGCCCCGACTTAAAAATATTCATTTTAGTTGGTTGGGGCCGGAGCTTCTTGTCTGTTGCTTGGCCCACCGGGGTCCAACTGGTGTTTTTCTTTTGCTCCGGAGTTAGTAGGTTATTCGGCGCCCAGGAATCTCCATCGTCGGGCAGCTAACTCAATCTGTGAGTCCTGGTTTTTGATTCATCAGGATGTTTATCATGATTTATTTGTTTGTTCTTCATGATTCATTGACTAGTTAGAGATTCACCACGAGGACCGAAGAACTAACTAAATGTTATAAACCACTGCAGAAGCTGAGGGTGAGGTTTGGTACCTGTAAAACCGGTTTAAGCCCGCCAGTAACTTTGTGTTACTGATCGCTCCAAGTCGATACTTCTGTGGTGGTTCTTTTTGTTTTATGTCTTGGTGTTTAAATTTTTTTTTTTGTGCTGTTGGCGCCTTATGTATGTTTTCATATTTTTTTGTTAAGTTAAGGTAACTGAGTGGCCACCTATTGGGAAAATAGCTGCTCATTCGGCTTACGATATGTTTCATGGTATAAGTACCTGATTGTTAGTTTTTTTCCCACCTCGGTTTTTGGAGTGGGAGTCTTTTCTGATTGCGCCTTTTCCTGATCTTTGCCTACTTGTACCTTTTTACAACATGGAGCCAACGAGCTGTAACGTTGTACCTTTCAACAGGGTAGTCCATACAAAGACTAGTATTGAATAGGACCAAAGACATTAAATGTTAATGTTGATAAACTATTCAACATTTGGTAAAATATTTAATATATGTTTTCGTTTAAGTATATATAATACGAGGTAATTTGTACACATTATAGACTCGGTTCATTTCGGCGCTATGAATGCTGATTGCGACGAATATCGGAACGACAGAATGAAATCATTTTGCTAACGCCACGGTCATGTACATGAGATGCCTAAAAGAGCGCTACATTCTGGTAAGTTAAATGCCTGTCTTTACAAATATCTATGCCGTATATCTACACTTCTTTGACTGGTACTGACTCAAACCGATTTTCGCAGTTTGACTGTCACCGTCTACAATTACAATCAGAAGACCGTATAATGTTTACCCCTTTATACCCCACTCCGTATTAAGTAAAACTGGAGTAAACAGATGTATACCTATTTATCTTTTTTGTTCCAAAACATACTGTAGACTGTGGGTTCACGTAAGAACAGCCTTGTCGAGACGTTTCAAACGTGTACCCACAAGCTGTGGTTGAACAAACATTTACAAAATATCGAAACTTTTCAAATATTTTTTTTATTATTATCATTATGACTATTATTATTATTGTTATTATTCTTATTATTATTATTTTACAGCTCTGATAAAATCAATATCGTGTTAGACACAAACCAGCTTCAACAAGATATAGCACTTCAAATAGAGCATCATAATTCGTGAATGCATGTTCTTTCCCGTTGGCAGATCAAACACGTCGCTGTGCGGCATACCTTTCATTCCTATTCGTTTGCCTTGGCATTTACTTCAGTAAGAAATTCTGACACATTGTACTGAATCATGTTAGGAAATTAACAAATCTTAGCGTTCCACATAAGCTACGGATAAACTGTTAATCATGCCTCAACCGATGTGTAGTGTTGTCTCCACGTGACCTGTATTACGAAAACTTGTCCATGCAATATACAGAGATTTTTAAAGTTGTAAAAAATGAACATTTTTAGTAGAACAATTTCAATATTTTTCTTATTTTTGCTCAAAACATAGATTGTGGGTACACGTTAGAACCGCCTCGCCGAGGCGGTTCTTACGATTACCCACAATATATGTTTTGGAGCAAAAATAAGAAAAATAGGTATACCCCTGCATACCCCAGTTTTACTATATAAAAGTGGGGTTCAAGGGGATATACATTACAAGGACATGTTTTCGTGATGGTATAGTCCTTTTACTATCATTGAAATAATTTTGCGATTGATGAACGTCTATTTTCTTTTTACAACAATTATAATAATTTTGCATCTCTACCCACTTACAAAACATAATGTTAATGTTATTTATCAAAACGTGTTACGTCTAATGTTGTCAGACAAGCAAAGTAGCTTTCATAACTCTAGTATTATGATATTTATTGAAGTTTTAAAAATGACATGCTTTATAGTACAGAACTAAGTGCGTATATACATAACAATGCTAAACACATATTTTTCGTAAATGCCCCTACGCATGAATGTTCTCTAGCCCGAACATTTTGGCACTGAAAGATTTGTCTACAAATTACGAATTTTGCAATTTGTTTCATATTAGCCGAAGTAGACCTAATAATGCTAGTAGAAATATACAGAAAATGGCCGTTTCGTTCATGTTTTTTTTTATTTTAAACCTGCTGGACGTAGACAAATGGGTAAGATATTTCTTTTTTGAAGTGGCATTCGATCAACTGTGTTGTGACAAACAAAGCATTGACCTCAGGCCAAGTCCGGACATAATGAAGCCATAAGAAGGCACTATGCCGCTCTACGTAAATAAGTTTTTCATGTATTTGTGATTGTTTGTAAGATATGAAACAGCTATATAATTAAATCTCTTATCATTTATTGTGATGTATCTCAAATCATATTTGTCAATCTCGTAGCATGAATGTATCATATTTAACATATTAAAATGCAATTGTCTTCAATTTCAATAAAATCTCAAAGAAACAAATACTAGACATATTCTGACCGACAAAAGAAACCCGACACTTAATTTGGGGGGTAAAAATCCGTAAAACAAGTGCACAATGGAAATCTGGTTTATACCACATTTAAGATAAATCATTTTTCTACCATTTCATGCAAACATTTTTTTTTTCAATCAAACGACTATCAGTAATTAAGTAAGATTAAAAGTAGGTGTCGTTTACAAAATTCACAAACCTAATCTTTAGAGTTAATGAGAATAACTGCCCCAGGAATGAAATCGCACGATTAGCTTAGAGATACACCACAGAGAAATGGATAGAGTCCTCAATAGCGGGTGTGGCCACTCCATGCTCGCCCAGTTCAAACACAGACTATCCGCCAATTAGAAATTGCTCTCAGGCAGAAATGGGCAGGCATTCCTCAGAAAACTGTTCGCCGTTACGTTTTGTCAATGCGGCGAGGTTGTGTAGCTGTAACTTGTGCGTTAGGTGGCCACGCCCGCTATTGAGGACTCTATCCATTTCTCTGTGGTGTATCTCTAAGCCAGTCGTGCGATTTCATTCCTGGGACAGTTATTCTCATTAACTCTAAAGATTAGGTTTGTGAATTTTGTAAACGTCCCCTACCTTTAATCTTAATTACTGATAGTCGTTCGATTGACGAGGGTTCAGTACCCGAAATTGCGCAATCTGGCCCAATTACCTCCCTTTCAACGTTTTACTGCTTCCAAAGGATCAAACTTTTATATTTTATTTACGATTTCTGCAGCTGGCGTTGTGCCGTGTGGCGGCCCTAAAAAGTCTCCCCGTACATCATCCATAGTGCAGATTATATTATTTCTTTCGGTCCTTTGAGATCAGTAAGAATGTTCAGAGTAGCAAACTATTTTACGTTTTGAGCCATCTTCTAAACATTTTTTTTTTCAATTTTAGACCCCGTTTAGGCATGTGTCTTTGATTTAGACAACACTTGTGTAAAGTTTTTGAAATCGCAGTATATTTGTCTGGCTATCGTCGCTAGTTTATAAAGGGTCACTGACGAGGGTTCAGTACCCGAAATTGCACAATCTGGCCCAATTACCTCCCTTTGAACCATTTACTGCTTCCAAAGGATCAAACTTTTATATTTTATTGCATGAAATGGTAGAAAAATGATTTGTCTTAAATGTGGTATAAACCAGATTTCCATTTTGGACTTGTTTTACGGATATGTACCCCACAAAGTAAGTGTCGGGTTTCTTTTGTCGGTCAGTATATAATTCAAGTCTTAAATAAGGACTATCATTATGGTGGAAACAAGAGAATAAAAAAGTAAGCAGTGATCAAGACTCTCAAAACCGAGGTCGGAAAAAAAGTTAATTGGTATAAAATTGGAAAAAGGTACAAGTAGGCAAAGATCAGGAAAAGGTACAATCAGAAAAAGATTCCCACTCCAAAAACCCGAGGTGAGAAAAAACAAACTAACAATCAGGTACTTATACCATGAAAACATTTCGTAAGCCGAATGAGCAGCTATTTTCCCAATAGGTGGCAAATCAGTTACCTTAACTTAACTAAAATATGAAAACATACATAAGGCGCCAACAGCACAAAACTATGAAACACCAAGACATAAAAAAGAACCACCACTGTGTGACAGAAGTGTCGACTTGGAACGATGAGTAACACAAAAGTACTGGCGGGCTTAAACGATTACGAAACCGGTATAACACAGTGTTTTGATGGACAACAACTACCCGACGGTAATCCTACACCCAGATTTGAATTTATGCCTCGGTTTTGACGAGGATTATTAAAACGTAGAGAAAGGAAACAAAACAAAATACAAATAATTATTTATTATAGAAGGACACGCAAAGGAATGTTTTGTACTCATGGAAATAATATACAATAATATGGAAATAATATACAAATAATGTAATTTCCGACAAAAAGTAACACAGTCGTTATAGAAATATTCATTTGGTAATCCGACAGCGTTGAAACTAGAATAAATCTGATTAATAAAAATAAAGGTTTGATCCTTTGGAAGCAGTTAAGACATTCAAAGGGAGATAGTATGGACTATATTGCGCAATTTCGGGTAATGAACCCTCATCAGTAGCCCTATATAAACCGGCAACGAAAGCCAGACTATTGTACTGTAATTTTGAAACTTTACACGATAAGTCTAAATCAAAGACCCATTCCTAAGCGGGGTCAAATAGTTTAAACAAAAAGTTTTAAAATTTAAACATTAAGCCTTTTTTTCCTTTAGGAGTTTAGGTCCTTGTTAACTAAAATATAAAAGCTAGATCCTTTGAAAACAGTAAAAACAGTCAAAGGGAGGTAGTATGGACCATATTGCACAATTTCGTGTTATGAAACCTCACCAGTGACCCTTTATAAACCGAAAACGATAGCCAGATAAATATACTTCGATTTCAAACATTTACACAAGTGAAGTATAAATCAAAGATGCATGCCAAAACAGGATCAAATAGTTAAATCAGTGTTAAGAATATGGCTCTAAACGTACATTTCTGATACTCTGAATATTCTTCTGATCTCAAAGGACAGAAAGAAAAATATAATCTGCACTATGGATGATGAACGGGGAGACTTTTTAGGGCCGCCACACGGCACAACACCAGCTGCAGTAATAGCAAATTAAATATAAAAACTAGATATTTTGGAAGCAGTGAAAACATTGAAAGGGAAGTAGTATGGGCCATATTGCGCAATTTCTGGTAATGAACCCTCATCAGTGACACTTTATAAACCGGCAACGATAGCCAGTTAAATATACAGCAAATATAAGCCGATCAGCTGCTTGTATTCCACCAGACGAAATCATTCATTTTAAAAGTGCTAACTATGTTTTAGCATAGCTAGTTGTCTTCTTATGTTTAGAACGAGCAAGTCATTTTTCTCTTCATTCAGTGCGGTCCCATTAATCAAAAATAAGAAGCCTATTAAAAACAAAATTAGTAGGTACATCAATCCGAAAAATGACAATCATTGTTTCGCAGGCTAATGAGCATTGACTTTAGAAAATGTGTTAAACGCCAACACACATCAAAATGTCAATTAGCTCTCATCCCTTCGCATCCACAGACTCGTATTTATCGAATTCCACCAAGTTATTCCTAGTAAAATCAGTGTTTTTCTTTTTTCCTCGACTTACTTTTTGCCTCCATCGTTAATCAGATCAGTTGTAATCTTACATGCACACGGCTTTAATATCTAAAGGCGGATTTTCTCGCGGTGCAGCTCTGGTATTCTCGTTAATGAGAATGAACCTCTTTTTACAGGAAATTGTAAACGTCAACGCAGTGCTAAACGATCAATTTAGTGTGAGCTACAGGTTACCAAGACGAATGTCGTGACAGCAAAAGGGGAAAAAACTAGTCCGCAAACTGTTTTCTATGGTGAAATACTTTTTCAGATTTAAATCTTGGCCCTAAAACATAAATGAGAACAATATTCGTCTGTCTTGAAGCGTCGAACTTTTTAATGAGACTCTACAGTCAATGTCTTTCAGATTTAAGTGTCTGTGATCAATAGAATTTTGTAAAAAACCTTATAGACAGGGCTGGGGTATAAAAGGCCACACAGGTATACCTGTGTCATTCTTTCTCTGACTGCTGAAGTGTTAACATTAATACCAGAGATTTGATTGGTTGTCAGTTTCAGGCCTCAGGGACTGATAAAATGATTGACAGGTATTATCTCTCCTGGTTGTTTATTGCATCCAATTATGACACATGATCAGTTTTATGACCCCTAAAGTTAGCCAGTTACCTGTGTTTAAGCTCCGCCCACTTCTAGGACTGGCTACCTGTTTAACTTTAAGCCGGAAACCAGACCCCCGGCATGAAAACCCTGTCTTTAATCAAAGCATGCATAGTAATTATATCACTTTTGTAAGAAAAAAGATGCAGTGCAATGAATACCCCATTAAACCCCACTTTTATATAGTAAAACCCAGGTGCGCAGGGGTATACCAATTTTTCTTATTTTTGCTCCAAAACATAAATTGTGGGTACTCGTTAGAACCGCCTCGGCGAGGCGGTTCTAACGTGTTCCCACTACACTATCTATGTTTAGATTGTGGGTTCTCGTTAGAACCGCCTCGGCGAGGCGGTTATAACGTGTTCCCACTACACTATCTATGTTTTGAGCAAACAAAAAAAAAAGAAAAAAAAAAAAAAAAAAGAAAAAAAAAAAAAAAAAAAAAAGAAAAATAACAAGAAAAGATATGACACAAGTGTCATATCAATAGCCTCAATTTTCTATCGCAGTCAATAACGTATAAGACAAACTGCGCACCGAGCGTGTGGAAAAATATGCCGCAAATTCAACCAATGTATTTTCATAGACATAGAGATACCTTGATTCAACAAACATCAGAAGCATGTCGGAGACACGTAACAAATGCGTTTAATATATACGTGGTTTGTCGGAAAAGTTCGTGTACACCATTTATATTTTTAACAGAAAAATTAATATATCTGCTTTTGCAAAAGTATTTTATAAGCAAATATACAAGAAATTTTATTGAAATCTGACAAAAACACGTCATCTACAGCCTTTTCCCTGCACTTCCGAACCGAGTGCGGGGCAAAGGTCAACGTCTCTATATGACGTTACTTGACATTTTAAGCCGCCAGCGCGTTATACATTTGTTTCAGGGTGTTTTTTTTTAACAAAAGATCCTTGGCTATCAACATTTTTATGTCTGTGTATCCAGCTGTCAAATGCAGATACGCCGTACCAATTCTCGCAAAATTGTTCGTCCACCTGTTGAACATGTGTAACAATTTCTTGCGGCGAGCATGCCAGACAGGTGATCTTCCGTTTATCATCATAGGTGGACTTCTGAGCAGCTGAAAATCGTCTGTGCCACAACTACTGTGAACTAAATAGTAACTGACAGACCGATTACGTTTCTGTTGTTTGTAACATCTTCATCGTATCTGTGGGTGATTTCCTTAACGAAACATACAATCGGCGTCGGCTTTTCTCCGACGTCAAATTACGCCATTATTTCATACAGATTTTTCGTTCTGCTTCTGATTTTTTTCCCACATAAATCAAACAACACTGCTGCCAAGTTGGAATCTTTCTGAAACTGAAGTCAGTGTTATATGGTTTTAGGACGAAATATTTTAATGTTATAACATATTTAAGTGCCGTTTGACAGGGAAAAAACACAATATGAAAATCGTCACATTTTGTTGACGTTTTGGCACCTGTCCCGTGTGGCCCTACGTACGCTTAAGTAGAAAATATGTCATATTTAACGTGTTGATACTTCAAATTGAAACAAATTCCTCAAATATGCTCATAAGATGCTGCTTATATTTATACAAAAACAAAAAAACTTAAACAACAGCACTTTACTTTCCTGCTAGCCAAGGTGTCCACAAACCTCGTACATGTGCGTTCTGTACGCTTGGTGTACGTTAAAGTATTTTAAGCATGCAGCATGCTTAAAGCTCGACGTGTCTCGGGTATGTGTCTTATACGAATAAGTTCAACACGCGTTACATTAAACGTTTGATACGCGCCTATACCGTATTGTGTGCTTAACATAACTGTACAAAAGTACATGCAATCCAAATTTTCAGCATGCTGAGATTATTATACGACCTGTACACACCTTAGACACACGCTAATTATTTGTGACTGCTAATTTCACCATAGAGACTATGGGCCCCGCTCCCATTGGGGCCTAAAGAAATAGATATAGGCTACTTGTGCTTCCAGGTAAAGCTAAATACATTGCTGACTGACCGTCTGATTACTGGTTAACCGCGCTTGTCTGAGCCTGCCGAGGAAACATTTCAAGTCAAACCATCCATACGTATAAGCCTTTTGGGTCTTAGTTGGATAGTTATATTTCAAGCACTTGTTGGATGTGATGACATCCTCATTTTGGGTAAAAGTCCTGTAAAATGGAGGCAACATTTCAACATGACCTTAGCTGTTGACTGGGACGTTAAGCATCAATTCAAACAAACAAATCACGCCAAGAGGTTGCAAAAGTGGTCGGAGATTTCTCCATACTTCCATGTTGTGGTTTTACTAGATTCTAGTAATTGATTAGCCGTAAGTCCTATACTATAAGTAATTAAAGTTTAAGAAGCAAATTTTCTTATTCAGCGTGTTGAGATTTTTTTCATACGCCAGGGTCGCGTTTGTCTTGTACGTTAATGTGCGACTGACTTTTCAAGATTGACGTGTATGTATGGGTATGGGTATATACTTAGAGGATATTTTACTTTTTTGAATTGAATACCAAATATATTTAATCGACTTTGTTGATTTTGTACATTTTCCCATTGAAGAGGCAGGCGGTGAAAATGCAAAACAAAAAAAATATTGAAAACACAAATATTTTTGGTACACTCTTCCTTACGTTCTAA
This sequence comes from Rugalucina vietnamica, assembly GCA_964017185.1. Lineage (NCBI taxonomy): Eukaryota > Metazoa > Mollusca > Bivalvia > Lucinida > Lucinidae > Rugalucina > Rugalucina vietnamica. The sequence goes on along the minus strand of OZ024874.1, from coordinate 60,085,480 downwards.
AAAAAAATTTAAGAACATGAACACCAATACTTTATGTTATTTCTTAAATAACTGAGTTAAAGGCGTTAGAATTTCTGACGTGAAACACTTTTTAATGACGTCAAGTGAATGGAAACGTCAGAAGTTATCAGAAATTTACAGTTAGATATCGGCTGATATCAATCACTTGTGAAAATTATCAGAGATATCTCAACATACACTTTACATAATTTACACCTATGTAATACATTTATCTTTTTTGCCATTGAAGATACGGTTAAACATCATTTCAAAATTCAATATTAATGAGCCGCGACGCGAGAATACCGGCCTTCGGGGTTTCCAACCAGGTCTGACACAAACCGACATGTACAGTCCCAGAAGCAGCATAGAAGCTTGAAATTTCGGATTTAATAAGAAGAGAAAGTGTACTATCCGTGTAGCGAAAACAAAGGCGCTGATCAGCTTCGCAGTTATTATTTCAAATGAATAGCCAAGAATGGAGCTATGGTATTCTGGCGCTTATTTCACTAGACGTCAAATACACGTTATCCGTCAGGACGTTTGTTTCACGCTGAAAGGCATGAGAAATAACAATAGAAACTATTCTTTGTCAGATAGCCATGCCAGGATAGCCTTTGAAAACTTTTTCACCATTTTGACGGCGATTACCATTCATTAGCTGCAGTGACGTCAATAACGCTAGAGAACGAAATTCGGTTTTCAAAAAATGTGTTTCAACAACATATGGTTACTTGTGGATATTCCACTCTATGGCATATGTGTTCTTATTGCAAGGGAGACTTTCAGTAATCGAAAGAAGCGATGCCTGATAGACCGGTTTATGAACAGAATAGGGATTTTGCGAGGGGTGTGCGTATTCAACAACATGTCAGTTTTCAAGCAGTCGTCTGAACAATTCCATTTCAGCATTTCCCATTGCGTAAAAGATTAGTGAAAGATATGATCAATATTTAAAATAATTAAAGTTGTTAATCTTGGCAGTATGACGTGTCAAAGTTGACTGAGGCGTTTTTTGTTGACGTCAGTATATATTCGGCATAGGAACCAGTGCCATGCTTAATTGATACCGAATCATTTTCCCGCCCTTGATTACTATAAGAGAAAAGAGAATCAGGCTATCTCGGCTTCATTCGTACCTTCAAGGTCATCATAAAAAAAACTATTGAAGTGACCACGGCAGTGTAGCGCTAAATACAAACCGCGATGAACTATTATTATTATGAAGAACGGACAGGCACTACAGGCATAATCAATGATAGAAATCAAGTCTTAAGCATGTCGTTTATAGATTAGAAACCGAATTTGTATCGAAATAATTGGGGACGAATATGCCTAAGGCTTGCAAAGACCGCAGACTGATGACCGCCGACTGAATCACTACCCATGGCCTCTAAGCATTCTTTTTAATTTGAAACGTTAGTAACTTTCAAACTTTTAAGTGCCCCAGTTGACAAAACAATCGATTTACTTTTTGTATGTCTACAGCTTTACATCCTAAAATAATCATATTGACGAATAAACAATCTTTTAAAACCGGACTTCTTTTTTTTCTCGGATGGATATCTATATGGGCCTTTTCTATTACAGTTATAGCTATAGAATAATACATTGAAGGGTTGAGGCTATAAAAAAATCTACACTGAGAATTTTCAATTTTTACAACTTAAGGAAAATCTATATATGGCATGGGCAAGTTTTTGTAATGATTGAGTAACGCCTCCAAATCATTTCCTAGAATCGGTTCACTTTGAGCGTCTTCGTATGGAAAGTCATCAAAGCAAATTCAGTTAATTATGTCTGGCTATGCTCAATATCGGACATCATGTGTCCTTTGTCCCAGAAAAAAATCACCCACTTATCATACACAAGAATGGTCTGGTTATAAGAATCGCGTTCTTTTCAGGATCGCTCTTAATGAATGAGAGATACAATAAACAGTTCTTGATTATAGTCATGTAAATGATAATAAATACTTAGTTTAAAATTCATTATATTAAAGGTCTTAGAAACTTTGCAAAATCGCAATTATTGTCGGAAACATAATAACCTTGAGCTATTAAGACTCTTTTTTACAAATTTATGAAACTTGTAGGAAGGAATGATTTTTCTTTTCAGTTTCGAAAAATCATTACACGATATAAACGTATAGGGTAAAACTTAAATGTGATTCGACAGTCTGCATGCTTAGGCTTTAACCCAATCATGGTTGATAACTATGCTGCCGACTGTAAATGCACGCTGGTGGGTCGGGCGTCAGACTCTATGATGGCCCCGACTTAAAGCTATTCACTTAAGTTGGTTGAGGCCGGAGCTTTTTGTTTGCTGCTTGGCTCACCTGGGTTCAACTGGAGTTTTTGGTAGTCCAGATTTCAATAAGTTGTTAGGCGCTCAGATTTCTCCATCACCAGGCAGCTAATTGTGTCTGTGAGTCCTCTTTTTGTATTCATTTTGGTGGTTATCATAATTTACTTGTTTTTCCTTTATGATTCATTGACCAGTAAGAGATTTACCACGAGGACCGAACAACTAACTAAATGTTATGAACCACTACAGAAACTAAGGGTGAGATTAGGCGATTGTTTAACTAGTTTAAACATCCCAGTTATTTATAACTAAACGTTCCAAGCGGTACTGTTGTTTTGGTTAAAATTTATCCAAGTTATTCCAATTATTTGTTTCATGTTAAAATTATTTATGAGTTTCTTTTTTCGTTTAAGTATATAATAAGTTTTTCTCAAAAGTTTAAGTATATAATACGAGGTAATTTTACACATTATATACTCTGTTCATTTCTGCGTTGCAGATGCTGATTGCGACGAATATAGGAACGGCAGTATAACCGCATTTTAATGGTAGTGCTAACGTCATGTACATGAATGTTCACAAAGTGGACAACATGCTGATGATTTAAATGTCTGTCAGTACAAATATCTATGCCATCTATCCACACTTCATTGACTGGTCCTGACTCAAACCAAGTTACATAGCTTAACTGTAAACATTCATCAATATCACGAAAGACAAAATCAGCCTAAGTGATATACAGCGTAGTGTCTGTCTTTTCAAATAAAGCATCATAATTCGTTTCCCGTTGGCGGATCTTCCCGTTGGCGGATCAAACAAACCACTGTGTTGGATACCTTTCATTCCTATTCTCTTGCCTTGACATTTACATTTACTACGAAAGTTTTACACACTGCACCGAATCATGTCAGGATAGCTAACAAATCTTAGTGTTCCGCAAACGCTACGAAATTGTTAAGCATAGCTCAACCGATGTGTATTGTTATTTCGACTTGACCTGTATTATCCATCTTCTTTGACTGAAATGATCTTTAGGTTTTCCTTCTACGAGGATCCTCGTGCAGCAAATAATTTGCATGTCTACCACTCAGAATGCACAAGCTTCATGTTTAGAAAATGAAGTAAATGTTATTTGTCAAAACATGATGTCTTGAGACCCAAACATTAAGCTGTTCTTTACAATATACACAATGAATAGCATACCACACAGCTTTAGCTTCTGGTGTAAACTAAGTGGGAAAAATTCCTCGCTTTTAAATTAGACAACAATCTGTGACGAAAGTCTACCCCAATCGTCCAGGAGCTATAGACCTACATGATGCCTAATTTATGTAAACAGAAAAGAGCCGACTCGCTAATTTCGTGTTAAAATGATTTATTTTGAAACTGCTAGACGTAGGTTGAATGGAAAGGAATTTCCGTTTTGAAGTGGCAATTGATCAACTGAATTGTGACAAACACAGCATTGACCTTATATCAAACCAGATAAATCTAAGTCAAAGTCCGGAGTTAATGAAGCAATCGGAAGGTACTATGTCGTGCTACGTAAGTATGTGTCTTCATCTGTTTGTGATTATTTGCAAGATATGAAACAACTAATTTAATTGCTTATCATTTTATGCTTTGTATCTCTAATCATGTTTGCAAATCTCAAAGCATATTTGTCGTATGTTTTACCGTGTACTGAGTCGATTAACTTCTGATCATTACGAACGAAGCACCTGTTGAGGATTAAACCTGGCTTTTCTGGAACAAGAGTCCCAAACTGTACCACTCCGCAAGTCCGCTTCACAATATGAGTCTTCAGCTTCAAATAAAGCTCATATACATGTAAACGAAGATAAAGGTAGGCAATGATCAGGAAGCGCAATAAGAAAGAAATTCTCTTAACGAAAATCGAGGTGGAAACGAAAACTAAATTAACAATCAAGTACTTGTACTAAGAAAACACATCGTAAACCGATTGAACAGTTATTTCTCAATAGACGATCCCATAGTTACCAAAACTAAACTAAAATATGAAAACACACAATACGGTGCAAACACTGTCAATAATATAAACTTTTTCCCAATAAACGACCACTCAGTTACCCAAACGTTATTGGTATAAAATTGAAAAACAGTAGATGAGCGACCACTATCCGACAGTATCCCTATACATGCATCACGTTAACATGGTCGTGCAATGTATAAGTAAAAACTAGGGTTTACCTATTTTCTTGTTGTTTAGTCCAGAACATAGATTGTGGGCACCCTCAATCTATGTTTTGAGCAAACATATTAAAATTATAGAATTTTTTCTGATGGAAAATTTTCAATTGTTATAACTTTTACAGATCTATAATATATTGCATGGACACGTTTTCGTATCCACTACCCGATCGTATCCCCTATATCCGGATTCGAACTCGGGCCGCTGTATTGACAAAGGACACAAAAACGAATATAAAGGAATAAAAATACCATTATGAAGACATGTCATCTATTAAAAAGTAATGACACAATTTGTTCAGGTAATGCTTAACTTATGTCTGACTGTATATGTTGATGATATGGCTGCGCTTGCTTGTATATATAAAAGTTGATCTGCAATAAAGTAGTTTTCTTTGTAATTGCCATCATGGAAACTTTCCCGTACAATATATACCACCTAACACCCGGGACATACATAATTTTCTTGTTTTTGATACAAAACATGCATTGTGGGTACTCGTTAGAACCGCCTCGCCCCACAATCAATGTTTTGAGCAAAAATAATATTTTTTTCTACATAAATTTTTCATTTTTACAACAGAAAAATCTCTGTATATTGCACGGGCACATTTTCGTAATGGCTTGATCTACTTGCAAACTGTTTGGTATTAAACATGGCTTAGCAAGCGAATTCTTGAATAGAGTCCCATTAAGATCAAATTATCCAAGAAATGAGAAGCCTATAAATGACAGAATTTAGTACATCAATCCAGAAAACAACTATCACAGTATTGCAGGTCAATGGGCACTGGTTTCAGAAATCAACAAACTCCAAAACGTCAATAACCTTCCGTTACTTCACATTCGTAGGTTCCCATTTATCAAATTTTATCGAGATATTTCAAACAAAAGCACAGATTCTCTTTTAAGAAATTTTCTTAGACTTTATTTTTGGCCTCAATCGTAAATCGTTGCACATTATCTTACATGCAAGTCTTACACAGCTGGAAAATCCAAATCCGAATGCTGTTTTTCTTGCGATGTTATATCCTCTTTATTGGGAAAAAAACTCTTTTTATACAGGAAATTGTAAACGTCAATGCGGTGCGGTGTGATCTGCATGTTAGTGAGTCGAATGTCGTGACAACAAAATTGTAAAAAAAAAAAAAAAAAAAAAAAAAAAAAAAAAACACAAAGAGAGAAAAAGAGTCCGCAAACTGTATCTTATGGTGAAATACTTAAAAGAAATATGTAGATCTGGGTTCAACTAGTGTTCCTAGTTCCGATCACACTTACATGTACATTATTTTGATGCTACTAGGTAATAATTCCAAAGATGCGCTTCTTGAATATCTCACTCCTGTTGACAAATGTGTACTTAACTTTTGATTTTAAGGACTTATGTTTGGTCACTGTGTATACATGTTTGAAGATTTACCTGATCTGCATTTCCATGACCCCAAAATAATCCTTTATTTTTCAGATTATGTATCCTAGACATTCCTCAAGCACCTTCTTATGGAGCTTACATATCTCAACTTATTCGTTTTGCGAGAGTTTCTAGTAATGTTCTTGATTTAAATGACCGAAATAGGTTTTTGACAGCTTAACTTCTTAAACAAGGGTATCGGTATCATAAGCTTCGTAAAGCGTTTCCAAAATTTTATCGACGTCATTTCAAAGGATCTCGGAAGACTATATAGGTTTTCCGCCCAAAGTTTGAGTGTTTCTGGCAGCTTCTGTGTTAATCTTATAGGAAAATTGTTGCATTGTCCGTAAAATTAAAGATTTTATTGATGCAACAACATGGTGGAAACCTTTTGATGTTACATACCTGCAGCGTGAATCTGTGTCAAAGGGGGAGGGGTGTTACGACCTAGCGTAACTAGACAGGTACAGCGAAAAACAACCAAGTAATTTTAACTTAACAATATTTAATCAAACAAATAAATGCTGCAAATACATACAAACAAACAAACAGATAAGTAAATAAATAAATAAATAACTTACAAAGTTAATGTCAAATAAGTCCTTGTCCCTCAAATGTAAGTCCACAATCCAGTAACCAGAATATGAGCACATGTATATTTTAATCCACACTTTTATTCTAATCCAAAACACTAGTGAAACAACCAAAATTATATACTTTAAACCACTTCAAATTTCTGAATGCCTAAGACTGAATTGGGACCTATATTTATACATCTAAGGAAATTCTACAGGTTTCTAGAGAATGATATAATAAACTTTTCTCTAGAAAAGAAACGAACTAAACGAAAGTTCTTTTAAATTCTCCAAAGAGAATTTAGAATTCTCCAGAGAAGAATTCAAGGCCGCAACGACCATCAAGACTAAACGAAAGTCTACTAGATCCTTCGAGATCTCAGTAGTAGTATACATAGTCCAAATATATTTTTAACTTATGGTAAAAAAAAACACTCACTCCATTTTCATCTGGAATTATCCACAAAGTGCTCATAGAATTTTCTATACTTCTAAATTATATAACAGTTATAAAAATAATCAATGACATTCTTCTACAAAGTTCTAGATAATAAATTGTAGAAACATAAAAAGAAATATATATTAATTAATTGGGTTACTCCCCTTTGATTATATATATATAAATTATAAGTAATAGCTTTTAAAAGAATCAATATTATTGAATCAATTATATATAACACTTCCCCTCTTCAACGAAAAGAAAGTTTTGTGAAATAAAACTTTCTTTTGCAATACTCATATGCAAACATACAAGGCAAAACTGTCAAGCTCTTGAAAGGGTGTCTGGAATTATATTATCTCTACCTTTTATGTGTCTAATGTCAAGATTGTGCTCTTGCAACATGAGACTCCATCTGAGCAAACGCTGATTCTTGTTTTTCATTTTGTGTATGAAGGTCAGTGGATTGTGATCACTGAAGACGACAATTGGTGAATTTGCAGAAGACAGATACACTTGAAAGTGTTGAAGGGCAAGAATAAGAGATAGACTTTCTTTCTCTATAGTAGAATAATTTCTTTGATGTTTGTCAAACTTCTTTGAAAAGTAACAAACAGGATGATCAACACCATTGTCATCTTCCTGTAACAATACACTGCCTGCACCAACATCACTTGCATCCACCGCCATTTTGAATTCTCTGTCAAAGCGTGGTGCTGATAGAACTGGAGCACTCTTAAGTATGGCCTTTAACTGATCAAAAGACTTCTGACAAGCCTCAGACCAAACATACCTGACCTTCTTACCAAGTAAATTTGTCAAAGGCTCAGCTATAACTGAAAAATTATTACAGAACTTTCTGTAATATCCAGCCATACCCAAAAAGCGCATCAGTTGCCGTTTTCCTGTAGGTACAGGAAAATCTGATATAGCCTCAACTTTGGCTTCTACAGGTCTGACCTGACCTTGTCCAACAATATGTCCTAGAAATGTCAAACTAGCATGGCAAAATTCACTTTTCGGTAAGTTTATTGTCAGTTTAGCATCACTGAGTCTTTTGAAGAATTCTCTGATGATCTCCAGGTGTTGTTTCCACTCTTCACTGTAGATGATGGCATCGTCGATGTAAGCTTTACACCCATCCAGACCGAAAATCAAACTATTAACCAAGCGCTGAAATGTTGCTGGGGAGTTTTTCATGCCAAAAGGCATCACTTTATATTGATAAAGTCCATCAGGAGTAACAAATGCCGAGATCTCCTTTGCTCTGTCTGTAAGTGGAATCTGCCAAAACCCTTTCAAAAGATCGAATTTCGTCACATATTTGGCGTGACCAATGTTGTCGATGCAGTCATCAATTCTTGGTATGGGAAATGTGTCAGTTTTTGTGACAGAATTTACTTTTCTATAGTCTGTGCACATTCGAAATGTCCCATCAGATTTTGGCACAAGTATACAAGGAGAACTCCATTCACTTTGACTAGGTTCTATAAAGTCATTGTCCAGCAAATACTTAACTTCTTTCCTGAGATATTGTTGTCTTTCAGGATGAAGTCTATACGGATGTTGTTTCACCGGTTTTGCTCCTTCAATAATGTCTACATC